>CM035794.1:24947379-25547379 GCA_020466265.1 Siphamia tubifer | reverse complement strand
TCTTGTTTCTCAAAGCTGAAAAATGAACTGTTGGATATATCTGACAGGAAATACGTTTCAGCAGTTTTTATGTCGGCTGTGAATTCCTGATTCTCCACTGTCAGACTGATTCAGGTCAACTCTCTCTTCGGGGAGTTTTGGTTCCCTGACAGCAGATTTGAGGAAGTTTATGAGCAGCAGCCTTGAGCCGCAGATGATGATCCGATGGATGTGGATCAGCACATTCACCAGGTTTATACAAGAGCTGGATCAGATCAGGATCAATCTCTCCACCTCTTTGATCATCACAGATTATTTTATGTGTCTGATTAAATCTGACAAAAAATTTTCTACTGTAAACTTGGCAAAATAATCTAACTTTTTTTTTTTTTTTTTTAGGGACTTCAGCACGTTTTACTCCACTTATTGTAATATGAACAAACTGTTTTTTCCTGCAGCTTCAGTCATTTAAGTCAGTTTTCAAACTGAATTGATGTTTCCATATCCTCAACATGGTTTTTACTGTATTCTTTCACATATTTAGCTTTTAAAGCTTGGCAAAAAAAAAAAAACTAAACAAAACTGGGGCTATCAAAATGAACACATTGATGTGGATTAATCCATTATTATGATTAATCTGATTAATCTGATTAAAAATGTTAACATGATTAAATGGAATAGTTGTTTTGTTTTGTTGAAACTGTTGAAGGTGTTGAATAAAGAAGTTAATTGTATATATATATATATATATATATATATATATATATATATATATATACAATTAACTTCTTTATATGAATATATTTGAGTTGCCCTGCTCCATGAATGTCTTGTTCCAGTAACCCAGAACAAGACCCAGTAGTCATCACACTAGCAGACATCCAAACCAGAGTGTCCAAAATGAAGAGCTGGACAGCACCAGGGCCCGACATGATTCATACCTACTGGCTTAAGAAACTGACAGCACTCCATGAACGCCTAGCAGCACAGATGAACCAGCTACTGATATCGGGAAACCACCCAGAGTGGCTAACCCAGGGCCGGACAGTCCTCATAATGAAGGACCCCCAGAAGGGAACAATACCATCTAACTACCGGCCTATAACCTGCCTTAGCACCACATGGAAGCTTCTATCAGGCATCATAGCGACTAAGATGAGTAGGCACATGGAGCAATACATGAGCAGAGCACAGAAAGGAATAGGCAACAACACCAGGGGAGCCAAACACCAGCTACTGGTTGACAGGGCAATTGCCCGAGGTTGCAAGACGAGGAACACCAACCTACAAGAAAGCCTATGACTCAATGCCACATACATGGATACTGGAATGCTTAAAACTGTATAACATCAACAGGACACTAAGAGAGTTCATCCAGAACTCAATGAGGCTGTGGAAGACAACTCTGGAGGCCAACTCAAAGCCAATTGCACAAGTGAGCATCAGATGCGGCATTTACCAAGGAGATGCTCTGTCCCCCCTGCTGTTCTGCATAGGCCTAAACCCCCTCAGCCAGATCATCTCAAAGAGTGGCTTCGGATACCAGTTCCGAAGTGGAACATCCATCAACCACCTCCTCTACATGGATGACATCAAGCTGTATGCCAAGAATGAGCGTGACATTGATTCCCTAATTCACCTCACCCGGATCTACAGCAAAGACATTGGGATGTCATTCGGACTAGATAAATGTGGGCAGATGATATCTAGAAGAGGAAAGGTGATCACAACTGAAGGGGTTGACCTACCTGAAGGGAATATCACAGATGTGCAGGAAAGTTACAAATACCTAGGGATCCCACAGACAAATGGTAATCATGAGGAGGCAGCTCGGAAGTCAGCCACAGCCAAATACCTACAGAGGGTAAGACAGGTCCTGAAAAGTCAGCTGAACGGCAAAAATAAGATCCAGGCCATTAACACCTATGCCCTGCCAGTAATCAGATACCCAGCTGGGATAATATCCTGGCCACTGGAAGAGATACAAGCAACTGATATCAAGACAAGAAAACTCCTTACCATGCATGGAGGGTTCCACCCCAAGTCCAGTGTCCTGAGGCTGTACACTAAGAGAAAGGAAGGGGGCCGAGGACTAGTAAGTGTCAGAACTACTGTCCAGGAGGAAACGGCGAACCTCCAGGAATACATCAAGAAAATGGCCCCTAATGACCAACTGCTAAGTGAATGCCTCAGGCAACAAAAGCCCAGTAAGGTCGAGGAACCAGAGGGGCTATCATGGAAGGACAAACCCTTGCATGGCGTGTACCATCGGCAAATTGAGGAAGTGGCTGATATGGAAAAGACATACCAGTGGCTGGAAAAGGCTGGACTAAAGGACAGCACAGAGGCACTACTCATGGCTGCACAAGAACAAGCCCTGAACACCAGAGCAATAGAGGCCGGGGTCTACCACATCAGACAGGACCCCAGGTGTAGGCTGTGTAGAGAAGCCCCTGAAACAGTCCAGCACATCACAGCAGGGTGTAAGATTCAATTCAATTCAATTCAATTTTATTTATAAAGCCCTAAGTCACAACAAAGTCGTCTCAAAGGGCTTTACAAAAACACAATCAACTACAGAGATACATGAAAAAGTCCCAAGCATCCCCTGTCCTTACACCCTCCTTCTCGGCAAGAAAAAACTTCAAAACCCAGTGGGAAAAAGAAGAAATCTCGAGGAGAACCACATTGAAGGAGAGATCCACTCCCATGGACGGACAGGCTATAGATGAACGTCCATATATAAATACAGGAAGGGGGGCTGGTCCAGACAGGCAGGGGCGGTGGTCCGGGGTCACAGGTCGGCACAGGCGAGAAACTGCAGATCCTGTCGTCCATGGCTCCCGTGCAGACACTGTCAGGAAAACCACCACTCCCCCAGGGGGGGGGGGGGGGGGGGGGGGCACCAGGTGACTAGTCATGAACAGACTTGGTATGAAAGATATGTTGTAAAAGTTACAGAAACAGGTGTGAGGGAGAGAAAGAGAAGAAAGAAGGAACTCAGTGTACTGTACTTCCCCCAGCAATCTAACTCCTAGGGCAGTCCAAACTGAACTGCGACTCATACACCACATAATTTTTTAACTAACCTGACCATAGGCTTTCTCGAACAGGAATGTTTTAAGCCTAATTTTAAATGTAGAGACTGTGTCGGCATCTTTAATATTAAAGGGAAGCTGATTCCATAAGACAGGGGCCTGATAACTAAAGGCTCTAGCTCCTACTGTACTTTTAGAAACCCTAGGAACTTTCAATAAACCTGTATTCTGAGAACGAAGGGTTCTCTTGGGTTGGTACGGAACCAGATCATCTTTAAGATAAGAGGGGCCCATACCATTAATGGCTTTATATGTAAGGAGGAGGATTTTAAATTCAATTCTAGACTCAACTGGTAGCCAGTGAAGGGTTTGGAGCACAGGGGTGATGTGTTCTCTTCTATTTGATCCTGTTAATAATCTTGCTGCTGCATTTTGAACCAGTTGCAAGCTTTTTAGGGAATATTTAGGACACGCTACAAGTAGGGAGTTACAATAATCTAATCGTGATGTAACAAATGCATGAATTAATTTTTCTGCAGTCGTTTTAGACAGAATATTCCTAATTTTGGCTATGTTGCGCAGGTGAAAGAAGGCTGTTCTGCAAGTTTCGTTAATGTGCATTTTGAATGAAAGATCTGGATCAAATAAAACTCCTAAATTTTTAACTGTGGCACTGGGTGTTACACTTAAGCTGTCCAGAGTAACTATGTGGTCAGGTAGGGAGTCTCTCGCATTTTTAGGACCAATTATAACGACTTCAGTTTTTTCAGGGTTCAATAAAAGATAATTGGCACTCATCCAAGTCTTTATGTCTTGGACACATGTACTTAGTTTATCTATTTGCCTGGTCTGATCAGGTTTAATCGATACGTATAGCTGTGTGTCATCCGCATAACAATGAAAATTAATACCATGATTTCTAATGATGTTACCTAAAGGGAGCATATATAGTGTGCAGTGTAAGATGCTGGCAGGCAAGGCATACATGGAGAGGCATAACCAGGTAGCGGGCATACTGTACAGGAACATCTGTAAAGAGTATTGACTGGAGGTCCCAGGGTCAAGATGGGAGAACCCCCCAAAGGTGACAGAGAACAAACAGGCCAAGATCCTGTGGGACTTCCAGATCCAGACTGACAAGATGGTGATGGCCAATCAGCCTGACATAGTGGTGGTGGATAAACATGAGAAGACAGTGGTGGTGATAGATGTAGCAGTCCCCAGTGATAGCAACATCAGAAAGAAAGAACATGAGAAGCTTGAGAAATACCAAGGGCTGAAAGAGGAGTTAGAGAAAATGTGGAGTGTGAAGGCAACAGTGGTACCAGTAGTGATCGGAGCACTAGGGGCAGTGACCCCCAAGCTGGGAGAATGGCTCCAGCAGATACCAGGAACAACATCAGAGATCTCTGTACAAAAGAGCGCATTGCTAGGAACAGCTAAGATCCTGCACAGAACCCTCAGGCTCCCAGGCCTCTGGTAGAGGACCCGAGTCTGAAGGAGACACCGCCCACGTGGGGCGAGAGGAACATTTTTATTAAAATTTTTGCCTACATTATGGTGGATATTTTATCACATTGTTTGGGGAAGCTTCTGTATTTTAAACGTTTTTGGCACCAAGATGGGTGTGGCCACACACTCGTGGGGGGTTACGGCTGATTCAGTTTGGCACAGTGACAGTTTCGTTGACAGGTTCCCACACGTTCTGGACAACATGGACATTTAGAGCATCCTTTTCCAGTCATGGAAATTAATTGCTTTTTTACTTTTTCTGTTTGCAACCCTTCGCTGTTTGTAAGCTGACGACAGCTAAGGTCAGTGGTGACCTCTGCTGCACAATGTCTCCACCTACTGCACTTATATCGATAGACAGTTTGCTT
This sequence comes from Siphamia tubifer, assembly GCA_020466265.1. Taxonomy (NCBI): domain Eukaryota; kingdom Metazoa; phylum Chordata; class Actinopteri; order Kurtiformes; family Apogonidae; genus Siphamia; species Siphamia tubifer. Next base: position 25,542,482 of record CM035794.1, on the reverse strand, counting down.
TGGAGCCGTCTCCATCTTAACTCTAACGTAGCCTACAGTAGCTGAAAGGACAAGCTAACAAGAAAAACAGTCCATCAGTAAATACATTTATAAATGTACTGCATGGCTACAGTAGATAACTGACAGTTTATTTCTTAATAAAGTCCAACATGTCCTGCTCAATTAAAATGGTGATGCTAATTTTTGATTGATTGATTTTATTTATTTCAAACATGTATATTCACACCATGTGCGAGTACAAATAAAATAAACATTCACAATACATGATCTGAAAAGGGGATGGAAGAAGCTAAGCTTTTATGATTCCAGCCCCCACTCAACCCCACCCACCATAATACAATACAACATTTAATGACAATCGACATAAAGAGTAGACAAAGACAAGACAGGCCCAAACATACTCTGATCCTACACCCTTCTCCCCCACAATAATAATAATAATAATAATAATGATAATAATAAATATATATATATATATACATACATACATGTATACACACACATATACATACATATACACAGACACACACACTCATAAATAAACATTGAAAGCAACAAAATCCACCAAAGGGGTTAGACCAAAGCAATTGTTTAAGGTCTACCCCCCTTTACAGCTCACAGTTATGCACAGCACATACATACAGTAAATCCCTATACATGCAGTAAACTCTCAGTTTTCATTGTTATTATTTCAATAATAATAATATATTTCTGCTAGCTTGTTAAAGGTTGGGTGGGAGATCTTTTTTTGGAACATTTTTTTTTTATCACATTGCTTGAAAACGTCTTCATGATCCCATATCACACACTGAAATAGAATGTTTGCAAAACACCAGAGGAACCAGAGGAAAACTCTGGCCAATCATTGTACTGATTGTCTTTACAATGATTGATTTGCTGATGCGTCCATCAAATATCAGTCCCACCCCTCTTCTGTTCATTCACATTAACACCTATGGTGGAAAACACGACAACCAGCAGCAAAACCAAAGTAAAAACTGTTTGCTCCAATGAAATTCATTGCACGCCCTTTCTCCTCCCTCACCAGTGGGAGGAATGGAGATGGGGGGGGGGGTGAAACTCATCTGGACACACCCCGCAGACCAGCTGCACCAGGTCTGTGAAACTAGAGCCCTTTATCTGTTGTTTAAAGTATTTGCCAGTTACTGATTATCCTGTTATTGTGCTCTTTTATGAAATTAACTTAATGTAGTTTAATGATTACCCTGAGTGTGTGTTTATCTAAACATCAAATCTGAGCCAATTCTGTAAACCTCTATGGCATGGTTTGTTATGTCTAAGGAAATACAATCCTATTTCTGAGAGGTTTTTGGGGTCGTGTTTGTGTGTGTGTGTGTGTGTGTGTGTGTGTGTGTGTGTGTGTGTGTGTGTGTGTGTGTGTGTGTGTGTGTGTGTGTGTGTGTGTGTGTGTGTGTGTGTGTGTGTGTGTGTGTAAAATATAGTTTTAATTTTTGGATGTAAATATAATTCTCTTGGCCTTTTACTTCATCTATATTCTCCTGAGACGCAGCAATGCATTTTTGTCCTCTGTAGGGGACAAACGTTTGACAGTTTTACTTTAAAAAAAAAAAAAGCAGTCCATTGCAAAGAACATTTCATGACGATAATACAATAAAAGTGAGAGAGAGAGAGAGAGAGAGAGAGAGAGAGAGAGAGAGAGAGAGAGAGAGAGAGAAGAATAGTTTTAAAAATGTGTCTGAAAAAACGTTTTATCATGCAGTTTTCAAGTAAAAATAATTATTGAATTTAAAAACAGCACAAAAAATACTGAATGTATTTCATGGGTGTCAGGAGGATGTTGTTGTTGTTGTTGTCTTTCACATCCTACTTACAGTACATGTATGATAATCTTACACAATGAAATATTCTGAAAATGACATTAAACTAATGTCTAAGTATTATTTTTAACAATCATACACCCTGTGTTATAACATGACAGTTGACTTATTCCTTCCATTATTTCTCACCCAGTAGCAGACACACTGTCATTGCTTTTTGGCTTCATGTTTGTTGCTTTTACAGTTGTGTACAGTTGTTTCCCACAATGCACAAAAAAAGGCCTAGCTGACATTTCAGTTTGGTATGAAAAAAAAAACAGCTTGTGATGGAGTTACCTTCAAATTTGTTCAGAGTGAGAGACATAATCTAGGTGCATAAGTACTGGAGACTAATGGATTAGTGATGAATATGATATTACTAGGGTTTTACTTGAAGAAACATTCATAATTTGTAAAATTATAAAATAGATTTTCTTATCATATTTAAATTTTTGTAATTCTATAGTCCACATTTAATTTCACTCTGACCCCCTCTAAAGAGAACAGAACAATGTGTACTCTCATTCTGTACTACAGTAGAAGTACAGCTACTGGTGTGAAAAAATAGAAGAAGTAGAAGTACTGATTCAAGTCCTTTACTGAAGTAAAAGTAAAATAAAGTACAAAACTAAAATGTAAAACTGCATTTTTTATTTTTTTTTATTTTTTTTGCCATGAATGGAATAATATTTATTTAACCAGGGAAAATCTGAAAAGTTTCAAAAGTATGTAAAATAAAGCATTTAAAAGTGAGTTAGTGTGTAGATAATGTGTTTGATAGGGTCACTGTACTCACTGTAGTTTTGTGGATGTAAGAAATGTTGGAAAAACGGGGGGGGGGAGTCATAAAAATTCATCATGTGATTTTTTTTTTTATTACAAATGACATTTAAAAAATGCATAATTTTAAGAGAAAAAGTCAGTTTAGTTGTTTAGTTTGAAAAAGTAAAAAGTCTATTCTTATAATGTAAACAGTATAAAGTACAGATATTTATATAAATGTAAACAGTATAAAGTACAGATATTTATATAAATGTAAAGAGTGTAAAGTACATATAATTATATAAATGTAAAGAGTATAAAGTACATATAATTATATAAATGTAAAGAGTATAAAGTACATATAATTATATAAATGTAAAGAGTATAAAGTACAGATAATTATATAAATGTAAACAGTATAAAGTACAGATAATTATGTAAATGTAAAGAGTATAAAGTACATATAATTATATAAATGTAAATAGTATAAAGTACAGATAATTATGTAAATGTAAACAGTATAAAGTACATATAATTATATAAATGTAAAGAGTATAAAGTACATATAATTATATAAATGTAAAGAGTATAAAGTACATATAATTATATAAATGTAAAGAGTATAAAGTACATATAATTATATAAATGTAAAGAGTATAAAGTACATATAATTATATAAATGTAAAGAGTATAAAGTACATATAATTATATAAATGTAAAGAGTATAAAGTACATATAATTATATAAATGTAAAGAGTATAAAGTACATATAATTATATAAATGTAAAGAGTATAAAGTACAGATATTTATATAAATGTAAAGAGTATAAAGTACATATAATTATATAAATGTAAAGAATATAAAGTACAGATATTTATGAACAAATGTAGGGAGTAAAAGTAAAAAGTTGCCAGAAAAATAAATACTCCAGTAAAAAATCTACTTAATTACAATAACAAAGTATTTTTACTGAGTTACTTCCACCTGTCGTTCTCTTTTGTGTCCTATATTTTTGCCTGGTCTTATTTGGTTTATCCAAATAAGAACATAATAAAGCGTAGGTCTTAACATGCTCTGTCATATCATTTTATATGAAGTTATTTCAATTTAGATGTGTTGAAGCATATTAGTTTTACAGTTGTTGGCTCTGTGTCTTGTATGACTCCACCTTCTATGAAGACCATTCCAACACCACATTGTATTGATCACAGATATATGTGGAAACATATTCAAAATAATAACAAGTTTAATCGAAAAGGACATTTGATGGTTTGATGTCCAAAAAATGTGTTTTTAAGGGCGGCTCTTCACCGTGAAGCGGTAAATCAAGAAATAAAACACAGACAATGTGTATGTGTTGGTTTCTATTCAGGAGTGTTTTTCTGTTCTATATCATTTAACCCCTAAATGCCTGAATTTCAAAAGAATTATATTAAAAATAGTAGGGTTGTCAAAATGAAAACATTAACTCAGATTAATCCATCATTATGATTAATCAGATTTTTAAAAATTCAATGAAGCAGTTGTTTACAGTCATTTTATTGAAACTGTTGAAGGTGTTGAATAAACATGTTAACTGCATATATATTCATATTTTTACATATGTTTTGGATATTTTATCATGGTTTTTTGGTGTTTTTAGAACAGTTTTTTAATATGTTTTGGGGTTTTTTTTTTATCTTTTTTGTTTTGTGGATTTTAACCTTTTTTTGTTATTTCAGTGTATATTTGTGTATTTTGTGGGAAATTTGAGTACAAAAAAAAGAAAACCTCAAACAGAACAGTTGTGTTTTGATCATGATTAATCTAAATTAATGCAAAGCAACCCTATGATTAATCTGATTCAAATATTTTAATTATTTGACAGCCCTAAAAACAAGTAAATGTTAAATTAAGTGGATATAATTAATTTGACTCTAGCACAGACAATCAATGGATGGTTTTTTTTTTTTTGGGGGGGGGGGGGCGGGTCAGTCAGATGTTACCTCAGAAGAGCTTTGGGGGCTTCCTATACCATTCACACTTTTTTGGCATTTGTTAATAAAAACACACAGTGGGATTGATGCTAGTGGTATTTTAATCATCTATTGAATGACTCCCTTTCGTCGATAACAGTCATCACAGCTGCGACGTCCTGATGAGAACAGGGACATTGATTGAAAATAAATAAATAATTCATTCACTCATTCATCCTACACACAAGATGTACACGCATGTTAGTAATATTTATAAAAATTAATATTATAAATTCTTCCATATTTTCCTCTTTCTTTCATTTCCATTCTTGTCTCTTGTTGACTCGAGGACGTCATCAGTATAAACAGTAAAGTGTCTACGTGGCGCATACTCAGCTTTTACTTTAAACTTGCTGCTGGATGAAAGGCGGCAGCGGCGTTTTGTCCTTGTTGCCGGTGTGTGGAGGTGATGGGGCGGCGGCTGTTTGAGCTGTACACTGAACTCAGGTACGAACAAGAAAATCCCTGTTAAGTTTTCTTGTCGCACTTTGTTGCGAGCTGCGACGCCGCCGTGCAGAATGTGACGCCGCCGCGCAGAAACCCCCGCAGCAGCAGCAAAAGAAGGGAGAGCGTCTGAACTCCAGGCCAGACGTGGCGGCTCCCACGGGGCCTCTGCGCTGAGCGGGTCAAGTTTATTTGACCTCTGACCTCTGACCAGGAGAGACACAAGAGAGAAAAGAAATAAGAAGATGAAAGACGAAGGAGAAGCTTTGATATGAGACGAGAAGACAAAATAATGACGACGGGAAGAGAAGAAGAAGAAGCCTCAACAATGTGTGGATTTATTTCCGACTATTAAACCGCGATTAATTTAAAAAAAAATTTTTTTTTTAGTTCAGTTAAATTTTATTTCAAGCACACGAAATCATCAAAACATCAAGGCATTAATAAAAATGGTCAACAGTTTTTTTGCGCTCGAAGAGAAGTAAAACATATAAACTTTGACAAACTAATAATCAAATCAATTCTGTTTCCCTTGATTTTTATCTACCATTAACACCAAACCATTTATATACACAGTTTTTGTAAGTCACCTCACACAATCTGATTTGTATAATCAACTATAAGTATATTTATATTCACTTTAAATATACTACAAATACAGTATTTAATAGATATGATAGTATCTACAGTATTAATTTATTGCAATAATATCTCATTTTAAACATTATTCTACATTATAATAACAATATCACTTATTCAGATATTGTTCTGTATTTTGCTTTTATACTTGATTTATAAATATTTTTAACAATTTAACTAGGCTTTTTTTTTTTAGATTTTGATCTAGATTATTCCAGAGATGTACCCCCCTAAACAGAAATACACTGGTATTTTTTTCCAGACAGAAACATAACATTTTCCATGAATGAAGCTCATTGGAACATGAGTATTAGTGGTTTCCTTGTGCAATCTGGTAAAAACTGTCTTCCTCTTCTGGTTTCAGGACTGTGGTCTGCTGGTTCAGCCTGGTCACCCCTGTGGTTTGGAACCTTTGATCACATCCCAGAGTCCAGCAGAGTCCTGCGGTTCAGGTCATGAACCAGGTGTGACCAAATATTTAGACTGTTTTATTCATTAATGTTGGTTTGTATTAGGAGGGGGTGATATTCAACAAATATGACATTTGTTCAGTTTTTGATGAAACCATGAACCATGAACCACTTGTTATTATGAGATCTAGTAGAGAAATCTGATTTATTTTGCACACACACACACACACACACTAACATATGAAATCAATTATCTGTCATTTAAATACAATCCTTTATTTTATTTTATAATGCAAAATATTCAGCTTATTCTTTTTTCATAAACAGACATTCTATATGTGATGGTTAAAAACACTCAAATCAACTGAACATAAACCGACAGTGAGTGTAAAATGTTCAATATTCTCTGTATAGTTTGGCAATAACTATCATTAATTATTACCGTATTTTCTGGACTATAAGCCACATCTGTATATAAGCTGCATCCACTGTATTTTTTAATATATAATAATTAAAAAAAAGAATATACAAGCCACACCGGGTTAAAAGCTACAGATATCTATGTTGAAATATCATATATTTACTGCATATACAGAAGGATTTTGAACTGTGAATGTAGTTACATGTATGAACCTGAACAGATTTTTTTTTAACTACAGCAACAGCAACTTTGAACCAAGAGAAAACGTTACCAGTATTTACTGTATTTATCTTCACTTAAATCACAAATAACTTTAATTATCTTCACTGAAATCCGTAAAGATGTACCTAATTCCGGTTAGAGCGCCTCTAGTGGTGGAAGAAAAATCCACAGAATAGCTGCACCTTTGTATAAACCTCATGGTTCAACACATATGAAAAAAGTAGCAAATTATAGTCCAGAAAATACGGTAAAAAAACCCCATGATTTTCATTTCATAACTAGTAAAACCCAACACATGATTATTCTTATTTCCTCTGAATCCCAGCAATATGTATTTGTACTTTCAAAGCTTTACTTTAAAAATACATCAATAAAAATGTCCACTGAAAAGGCCATTATTATTATTTTTTACTTCTTGAGACCCTGAGTCCTCTTTTAGAGACAAGACTTCCACAGCTTTATTCAAGGGGGAGGGGCGGGGGGGGGGGGGGGGGGGGGGGGTTGTCCACAGCAAATGACATTCCATATATTTTTTTTAATGCATCTGATTGAACTGTTGCATTGTACTGCTTCCAAAAAATCTTAATTATTTAATGTAAAGGGAAAAAAAGTTTAAACTTTGTCTTGTACTTTGTCCAGTGTCAGTCACACTGGTGTATGATGACTGGTGGTCAGAGTCTGCCCCAGGGCAATTGTGGATACATATGTAGTTTACCACCACCAGAGTGAGGATGTGAGAGTGAATGAATAATGATAGTACGATAGAAATCTAATCCATAATTAGGAAAATGTATCTGAAAAAAAAATGTTTCGTCATTCTGTTTCCAATAAAGGCAATTATTTAATTTTTTGTATGTGTTTTTTATTGTATTCTTTTATTTACTTTATTTATTTATTTTTTGTTTTGTTTTTTCGATTCATTATAAGTGTTAATTAAGTTAATGAAGCTTTTGGCCTCCCTTTTACTATTATATTTTATTTTATTTGTATGTATACTGTACTTGCTTATGCATTTGTCATCTTTTAAAGTGGCAAATAAACTAAACTAAACTAAACTAAATAATTATATTTTTTGGAAACGGTACAATGCAACAGTTTTTTTGATGCATTCTTTTAAATGTATGGAATGTCCTTTGAAGTAGACATCTTTTTTTTGTTTTTTTTCTTCAATAAAGCTGTGAAAGATTTGACCCTGAAAGAGGACCCAGGGTCTCAGGAGGTTAAGGAGAATACATTCAGTGTGACATGTGATAAAGGTGTTGACTTTATCAGAAAAGCATGATGTCTGAAGGGCTGAACCTTTTCCTCCAGGGAACCATCAGAATGCTCAGCATCTCCTGATCCAAACAAAATAAGACAGAACAAGTCAGTCAGAGACAGCAGACCTCCGCTGAGGTTTAATTTATCAGTAATTTTTGATGAAATTCAATCTTATTAAAAAACCGGGACATTCTACGATGCTTGGGAGAAAACTGATAAAACCTGGTTCAAATGGGATTTTCAATGTTAAATCCAAAACAGGATATTATTTTTTATTACGTCATTTCCGTGTTCGCTCGAGATTTTATTATATGGATCAATAGGAGTCCCTTAGAACGTCTCAAAATGTTTTTGTAAAAACATCCTGGGTTCAGTTTATGTGATATGGTCATTTCAATATTCAATTACTTATGACGTCACTATAACATCACGCGACATCATGTAGAAACCATATTGCATAATTTTGATCTGATATCTAATATGAAGCACAGTCTGTTGTTGGATTTGATAAAATGTGTCATTAACCCTGATTTAAGGTCAAGGTCACAAAGTTTACAAATACACCATTGGCTTCACGTCATATGATGTCAAAACATGACGTGATGGAGCCACAGATGTGAATGAAAAAAACACCAGATTCTATCTTGTTTGAATCCTGAGATATTACCACTGATGTGTTTTAGATGTTGACCTTTAGTGTGACCTTGACCTTTGACCTTCATTGCTCAAAATCTAATGGGTTCTTCCTTGACCCATTATCTATCATTCCTGAAAGTTTCATCAAAATCCATTCAGAACTTTTTGTGTAATCCTGCTGACAGACGGACGGACGGACAAACTCAATATACAATCGTTTAAAAAAGTTTTCCTGCTTTTTCCCATTAACACTTTGATGCATGAATTATGAGAACCTTAGTCAAGATTTTTTTCACAAGTGTTTTTATTCCTCTTTAATCATGAAAAAAGGTAATGTGATTGAAATATTTTTAATAAGTCTATTTTTTATGGAGTTACAAAAATGTCCACTCAGCTGCAAAACATGTGTTTAAGCTTTGAACCAAAGAAACATGTATTTAAAACACAATATCCGAACACTATGAAATAAAACATTTTAATACAGTTTTTGTTTAAGAACAGACTGTTAATTACAGTCTAATAACAACAAGCAGTTGATTTACAGGTAAACATGTTATTACAGATCAGGTATTAAGAACAAACCAGTTACAGTAATGATATGAACTGACTGATATGGAACTAAAACAACAAAAGCATGAATATACAAGAGAACAACTGTAGAACAACTGTCCACTGGAGTGACCAGGATGGTTCAAAGGGTTAAATCATCGACTTCTAGACCAAAACAGGATCTTATCATCTGTTTCTCAGGTCAATGGGTGGTGCCGTGTCTCAGCTGCTCAGACAACAGGACCTGTGATTGGAGGGAGGTTGCCTGGCGACCAGACAGCTGTTATCACCCACTAGTGGACTGTCCACAGCTGCAGGACTGTATGGTGGACAGGAAGGTGAGGTCATGTGATCACAAATGAGGTCACACTGAAAAAATCCAAATCTTACCAAGTGTATTTTTTAGGACGATCAAAATGAACATATTTACACAGATTAATCCATCATCATGATTAATCTGATTTAAAATGTTAACACAATTAAATGGAATAGTTGTTTCAAGTTGTTCTGTTGAAACCTCTGATGGTGTTGAAAAAACATGAATATACATATATATATATATATATATATATATATATAGAGAGAGAGAGAGAGAGAGAGAGAGAGAGAGAGAGAGAGAGAGAGAGAGAGAGAGAGAGAGAGAGAGAGAGAGAGAGAGAGAGAGAGAGAGAGAGGTTTTTTTCATATTTTTGCATGTTTTGGATATTTTATCACATTTTCAGTGTTTTTTCTCTGCATATTTTGTGTTTCTTCGTGTATTTTTGTGCATTTTGTGGGGAAAAAAGAGAGACAGAACAGCTGACTGACATAAAGGATTTTGATCATGATTAATTGAAATTAATCCATAGCAACCCTGTGATCAATCTGGTTAAAAATTTTAATGATTTGACAGCCCTCTTATTTCTTGATCTATTGTCTAAAAAAGAAGTTCTTATATCTCACTGAAAAGTTACTCTTTAGGTGATTGTCTTATTTTAAGTGTGATGAGATATTTTATTACCTCTGCCAAGAAGGTTATGTTTTTGCCAGAGTTTGTCTGTGTGTTGGGAATGCCACAAGGAACAAATAATTACATTTTGGTGGAGATGTGTATGAGATCCTGGATTCTGGATCACTTTGAAATTTTACATTGTGGTAAATGGACAATAAATTTCAAAGTGATCCAGAATCCAGGATCTCTTATCTTGCTAACTAACAGACAGACAATGTCAACAAATGTCAAAAACCTAACCTCCTTGGTGGACGTCTCTTCATTCGAAGGGGGGAGGAGGTCTGCCTTGGTGGAGGTTCATGCTCTCATTCGTGCTTTTCTACTTTATTTATACATTTGGCAGATGCTTTTATCCAAAGTGACTGACAGGGGAAAGTGAGCGGGCTCTCTAACAAAGTTGATTTACATTTTTAGAAATGACACGAATCCACATGTTTTTCCAGTGCAGGTGAAGTTTGTTCCTTTCAGCCTCTTCCTCTTCTGTTGACCGTCTTTCTTCTCCTCCTCTCTCCTTGTCTTTAGCTGTTGTTCATTGGTGATTCCACCAATAGGGGGATGATGTACTTTTTGATGGAGCGGGTGAACTCCAGTCTGGAGGACTGGGGGAAGGCCCACGACACACTGGTCTACAGGAACCTGAATGGGGGTCGGACTGTGATCAGCTACTCATATTATCCTCAGTTCTGGTTGGAGACGAGTCAGAGACCAACGTTCAGACAGGCGCTGGAGCAGCTGCTGCACAGGTGGGTGGAAATACTGCAGAGCGCTGCATTTGAAGAGCTTGCTTCCAAAACGTGATAAAAGCCAAATCTGAAAATTTGGAGTTACTGCCAGAAAATTCCCGATCATCATCGTTTTATTTATGTGCTATACTGAGCATGTTCCAAGACACACTGTATCCCATAGATTTCCTGTACTGTACATGTTCTTTTGTTCCAAAATGTGACAAGAATCACCACTGATATTCCTCGAAACAACACATATCCCTTCAAACAATCAGAACCTGCAAATGGCGTGGCATATTCCACCATGGAATAGGAACTGACTTAGATATTTTGATCATTTCACAGCTGATTTCAGTGTAAATAATGAATAATAATGGAGCCTCATTAATGCTGCATTTCCACTAGTACCGGTGTTCTGTCAAAATGGGCATCCCCGTCCAAATTAACAATAACTCAAAAACTTATGGATAGATTTTGATAAAATTTTCAGGATGTGTTGGGAATGTCACAAGGAAGAATGATTCCGGTAAATTTTAGTGATGATCCAGAAGAGATCCTGGATTCTGGATCACTTTGAAATGTATTCTCCATTTACCTCAATGTAAAATTTCAAAGTTATCCAAAATCCGGGATCTCTTCCGGATCATCACCAAAATTTCATCAAAATCCGTTCATAACTTTTTGAGTTATCTTGCTAACATACATACAGACAGACAGACAGACAGACAAACTCTGGCAGAAACATAACCTCCTTGGTGGATTCATTTGAAGGGGGGAGGTCTGCCTTGGTGGAGGTTTGTACTCTCAAAGTGCTTTTCTAGATGTTGTTGTTGTTTACTTCCAGGGTGTGTTTGGTATGCACATGCACTTTGTTTTTTCTATTGTTGTGGTGTATCCAGTGGGACTATCTTACAGTTCACCTAGAAGTGTGGCATCTGTATTGCATTGTTTTCAGCAAGCGTTTTGTTGCCATGTTTACGTGATGATATTTTACTGATCTGTTCCCATTGGGGACGAGATATCTTTTCTATACGGTACAAAAAGAAACCAAGTTGTGTTACTGTGTGGACTGGCCCACAGTGTTCCTATAGTGGTTCAACACAACTGTTGTTCTTTGTTCCATTTTATAGTGAACATCATTCAGCATTAGGGTGTGTTACTATCACCTCCTGCATATGATTTAATACTACTACTACTACTACTACTACTACTACTAATAATAATAATAATAATAATAAACTTTATTTATATAGTACCTTTCATACAAAAACTGTAGACCAAAGTGTTACGCATTGATTACAAATTAAAATACAATTTTAAGACAAGGGTGAAATAAGAAATTTCAATACACTAACTAAGAAATACATTAAGATTTGATTACACACAAAATATAAAGAATCGGGTCACAGAATTGTGACTCCATTCTTTATCTCCCTTCAAAGGCTGATGAAAATTAAAAAAAAATGTAATTTAGTTTTAAATATACTCAGTGAACTGGCTTTCCTGACATCTTTTAGAATTGTATTCCATAACTTTGGTGAATAGTTAACGTCCCCAATTTTCTTTATAATATATCTTGGAGTCACTAGTAAGCCTGCGTTGGATGACCTTAGTGTTCTAGTTAGTACATAATTGATCAGTGAGTTTGAAATGTAACTGGGTCCTGTTCCATTTAAGGTAGTATTTTAAAATCTATTCTGTAGTTTACTGATAACCACTGCAAGGAAACTAACACTGGAGGCCTCACTTTTTGGGAGGCCTGTGAAGAGTGCATTACTCTTAATAGACCCTCAGCTGAAATCCAAGGAAACACAAAACAAACACTGGTTCAAACCAGTGACTTACAGATATTGGAACATCGGCTAAAACAGACGTGATGCACTCACTGTAACATGGTGACATTTTCTGGTTTTGTTCAGCTGACTCTACTACACTGGTAAAAAATCTAAATCTTACAAAATTAATTTTCAGTGAAATATAAGAACTGACAATAGATCTGGAAAACCTGACACCATGACAGTTTACCAAAATAATTGTGACTTGTTCCTTTCTTCCTTCCTGTCTTTCTTTCTTTCTTTCTTTCTTTCTTTCTTTCTTTCTTTCTTTCTTTCTTTCTTTCTTTCTTTCTTTCTTTAAAATAAAACTATGATCAACAATAAAACTCAACTGTCAAATTGAAAACACTAATCAAACAGTCTCTGTCTTGATGTGTTTACTGTTAAACTGTACACCTCCCTTTTCCTAAAGGTCACGACCCCTACTGAACTCCCACCAGACGGTGCTGGTTGTGGGTGGAGTCCAGTGGCTCAACACCAATCACTTGAGAGTCATCAAAGAAATGTTGGACAGGTGATAAAACACACATTCGTTTTATGACGACAGTGTTAAGTCTGAACAAATGGGACAGTGACAATGATTTTCCATCCTCAGAGAGGGACTCGGTAACATCGAGGTGGTGGTGAAGTCTTTGGGGATGGGCTTCCACCTTCCTGTTGACGGGATACGATCACTCAGTCTGGTATGTTTCTGTCAGTTATGGTTTCAATAAAAACATAAGATGAAAACTATTTGCTAATCAAGATGTTTTTATGGTTGTGAAGAGAGAAGTCCAGGAACTCTACAGAGAGAACCAGAACATCATCACCGCAGCAAAGCATTATGGGTACGAGGTGATTGACACCTTCAGCATCACAATGGGTCGATACAAAGAGTTTCTACAGGGACGGTGTGCCTGCCATTTTCATGAGGTAATGTCACATTATGACTCTGTAAACAAGTGGTGTTAGGCACAACAAACCCCTCACAAACATTTTAGAATAAATTTTTCATAATAGTCGCATTTTACATGTAAAAGGCCTGATTCATTCCAAGGCCCCTCCAACCATTTAAAAATTATTTTTAAAAAATACCGATTTTGTATGAAATATGTGTATTTATGTATATGCATAAACAATCTGACCCAGGCCACTTTCATATGTGGTACTAAATGTGATAAGTATCCGATATTTTACAACATGACTTCAGTCGGAACGTCCATGTCACATTTATCTGACTTTTTCAGTTACTGCTTTGATTAACACAACAACCGTAAAGACCCAGAGGTACGATATTATGAGTTTACCAGTAGTTTAATGTATTTACAATTACTATACAGACATAAACATGTGACTATCCACAGGTTGACCTTTGACCTTTAGCACTATAGTGTTTTCAGTCATCAGGCTGTAGATGCTAAACCTTGAAGCAGTCAACTGTTCATAGCTGTTAAAGGACTTTTTCCGCTGTGTAATAACTTATGTCCAAAGCCAGATAGTGAACTAACAGTATGTGGGCCCAGGGGGACGGGGCCAGTCAGTATCAGTGAACCCTGATAGTCATGGTTCATAGACTCATAGTCTATGAACTCATAGTTCATAGATATGAAGGGCATAGACATGCTCTTCATATCTCTGATCTTCTCCAAATACCTTCAGTCCGTCACGTTGAGCTTCTCTCTATATGAACCTCTTGCTTTCGACTCCACCCTATACATTTTTTTAATCTTAACTCTTGATTTATTCAGCTCTTTCCTGCACGTCGATACTACACTGTTACCCATAGCAACCACTAGCGTCTTAGCCTTCCACATATGTCAGGTACTATGCCGTATTTCCTCATTTGTCATTACATCAGAGCCGCTTCCTCACTCAGGTCACTTCAGGGATGCATTCTGTTCACACTCAACACTGATAAAAGTCGCATTTAAGGTGTAAAGTGAATGAGCCCACAAAAAAATCTGATTTCACCAAAAAAATCTGAATTGTGCATTAACACCTACTGTGTGAATGTAGTCTAAGAGGAATAGTTCAAAAGTTATATGTTTAGTTTATGTTTAGTTTAGTTTATTTCATTTATATATTCACTTCGAAGCAGCAAAAGAAAAGAACAATACAGAATTTGACTGAAAAAGGCTCTGGCAAAATTAGATTTTGAGCTTCATTGTGACTTTTGACCTAGAGTCTTCAAATGTGTCCTTCAATGCACATCAACAGTGAGAGCAAAAAGAAATTAAATGCAAAACTGAGTATACAGGAATGAAAAGCAAATTCCTGATTTGCTTATCTCTTATCATTGTGAAAACATTTTTTGGTGACTTTGACCAAAATGTAATAGGATCTATTCTGGACCACTTTGCACCTTTCCTGAAAATATCATGGAAACTGCTGCAGCAGATTTTGCATAAAGTTGCTGACAGACAGATAAACAGACGGACAAACAAAAACCAAACCAATACGAGTGAATCTGTTTTTGAGATTTCTTAAATCAAAGTGTTTCTAATGTACATGATCCAAATCAGATCTAGAGCAGAGCATGATCACATGATGCCTCTACACAGGCCACACCCCCTCAGGTACAACATTCTCATCTGTTTAATTTGTGAACTAGGTTGAGAAGTTGGACTCGTCACAGACGTCATATGACACAACACCAACAGTCACCAGGACCAAATCCACCAAACTAGGACCAAGACTCTGGAGCCAATCAGCCGCGCTGGATGTGGACCAGGGGGCGGGGTCTAATGTCTCATCTTATCACGTCAGAGGACCAGTGAATCAGGTTTACTCTGAGATTCTTCTGAGCCGTCTGTGTAAAAAAAACACAAAACTGAACACCTGAGAGAATGAGCGTATGTGTGTGAGATCAGGACGCCTCCTGGGGAGTGGGGTCATGAGGTCACCATCTGGGAGAACTGACAGAGACCAAAGCAGACAGAGGAGAAATCAGTGATTTCTGCATAAAAAAAAAACTTGCATTGAAATGATTTTCCCTTTAATTTACAAAGTATTAATCAGTAATATTTTATGTACTATGGAAATTAGAACAAGAATATTTTTCTGAAAATGATGTGCCTCTGTTCAGCAAAACGTTTACTGTTGGAAATATGTTCACTGTGTAGGTCAGAAATTGTATATATATATATTTTTTTGTTTTGTTTTGTTTTGTTTTGTTTTGTTTTGTTTGTTTTTTGTTTTTTGTTTTTGTTTTTGTTTTGTTTTGTTTTGTTTTGTTTGTTTTGTTTTATCACAGCCATGTTTCTAATGATGACACATCCAGGGTACAGAGGTGGAAAGTTCATAAATATCTGTACTTTATATTCTTTACATTTTTAGAATAGACTCATTACTTTTTCAAACTAAACAGATGTGACATTATGAAAAATAAGTCCCCAGAGGAGAAAGTGTGACTTTATAAATTATAGTTATATGACTATTATCTCACAATTTTGACTTTTTCTCTTAAAATCATGCATTTTTTAAAATCTCATTAGTAATTTTTTTTAAATCTGATAATGACTTTTTTTTATCTCAATTGTGACTTTTTTTTCCTGTTTTTCCTAAATTTCCTGCCCATACCCACAAAACTGAGTACAGTGACCCTATCAAACACATTATCTACACAGTAACTCATTTTAAATGCTTTATTTTAGTTATTAAGTTTATTTTAGTTAAAAAGTTATAAATATGAGATTTAAAAATTTATAATTTTAAGAGAAAATGTCAAAATTCTTACTAAATTACAAGGTAAATAGTCAAAATAGTGAGATAATAGTCATATAACTATAATATATAAAGTCACAGTTTCTCTCCTCCACTGATTTTCCCTCTGAAGTGACTTATTTTTTGTTACATGTCTTTACATGTCTCTATTCAGAGAATGTAAGAAGTATAAAGTACAGATATTTATGAACAAATATAAAGTAAAAAGTGTCCAGAAAAACAAATATTCAACTAAAGTACCGATACCTACAAAAGAATCTACTTAAATTCAGTGATAAAGTACTGAATTACTGAGTAACTTCCACCTCTGTGAAAAAAAACACCATGTCTGAGTAAAAATCCCCCTCTCCAAATCATATAATATGGGTAAATGATACATTTTCTGAACCCTTAGCATCCTGCCAGTATTTCAGTGTTCAGATTTTGTTTCTCTGATACATTCTGGTGCCACAAGATTAAAACACAAAAGACGACTTAGGCGGAAATGACAGGAAAATGTGTCTGATTAATAGTTTGACAAAATGTTCACAAAAGTATTTAGATGAATGCTCAGAGTCTCTCCTTTCAAATAATATCAAACATAACAGAATAAAATATTCCAATATGTCCAATACAGATTTTCAGCCATGTCAGTGTTCTGTTTGATTTATACGCATGATTATCTCAACCTTAGTTTACATTATGTGTGATAACTCAAAACAGCTACTCTTGTCAGATGGCCATCATACATCATTGTGAGATTGTGCTGAGATTCCAGGCTTTCACAAAAGGTATGGTAGCCTTTGCCACTTTTTTGGTAACAGTTTCCATATTTTGAGGCCCTGGCTCACAGTCTCCATCCTTATAAAAGACCACAAAACTGCAAAGAACCAAACAGCGTCAGTGGTTGATACACATCTTTGTCAAAATGTTCCAGCTTCACATAGCAAATCAGATTTTGAAAACTCTAACATAATAGGGGAAGAGAATTCCATTTGGAATCATCAGCCAATGGCAGATTTATTCCAAAATATTACTTCCTGTGAATAAGACTAGGTCAAAAATAATCTACATTTGCAAACAGCCCCATGAGCATGTTTTCAACTGAGTAGAATCTACTGACAATTTGTTTTTTAGAAACTATCTACTTCAGACATTAAATGTGTTAAATCTTACATACTTTAATAAGATGAATCATAAAACAAATGACTTTAGTGTTGGTTAGTTAATTTTTTTTCCCACATATATGGTGGTTTATCTACATGTATACAATGGATTAGTAAATATTACACTAGAAACAACCTGTAAAGCACAGGTGTCAAACATAAGGCCCAGGGGCCAAATCTGGGTCCAACCTGGCCTTTGGGATGAATTTGTGAAATTCAAAATTAGACGTTAAAATATTAATCATTTTAATTCAGGTTCCATATTTAGATCAATTCAACCTGACGTTGGTAAAATACTACCATAATAATCTATATAAATAATCACAACTCCATTTTTAAAAAATATGTTTTCTCACATATTTACAGTAAAACAAAGTAGAATTTCACAAAATATTTGAGTAATCTTGAACAAATATAGGAAAAATTATTTTCTCAAGAGAAGTCGGTGCAATTTTAAGAATAATATGCCTGATTAAATAATTTGTGTATTTGTATTTGATTCACTATAATCTGCAAGTTAGAATGAAAATGTGGAAATGATAAACAAAAGCATAATAATGTTAAAATTAGGTTAATTATTTCATTTGTTTAGTGTTATTTACATTGTTGGAAACGATCATTTGTCAGTGTAAAAAAAATATTTAATTAGACTTTTTTCACTGTAAAATATAAATAAATATTCGGAGCTGACATTATCTATTTTTATGTTATTGTTTCACTGCTTCGGCCCGATTCAGATCAAATTTAGCTAAATGTGGCCCCTGAACTAAAATGACTTTGACACTGCTGTAAAGTGAATGGATCTGAATCAAAGGATTTATTAACAATTTAATAATTAATAAATCGTGCGATCTCCATCAGGTGGAATACGACACTGTGGAGGAGATACAGAGTCAGACCGGCAGGTTTCAAAACAGAACAATGACAGAAGGATAATCCAGGAACAGTTACCAATATCCAGAGTTGGGTCAAGCCAAGGGTCCGAGGAACTCGGGATCCAAAACAGGTTAGAAGTCAGAATACGAAATATCCACAGTAAGACAGACAGGGGGAAAGCAGAAACCCAAAACCAGATAATCAGACAAAATACTTCAAAAGAGGAAACCATAGGTAGTAGATGCTCATAAGACGCAGACAAACTCGTGACACAAATTCACACACGAAGGATTTAAATACCATACTTAAAAGGCAGAAGAAATGAGGATGAATTATAGAGATGGGATTTTTGGCTCTTTTGGGGGATTCGGATCTTTATGGCTCTTTTGGGGGATTCGGATCTTTATGGCTCATTCCTTTCAAATATGCATTAAAAAAACTGGATCTTTTTAGGCTCAAACTGAGTCTCCATCATTTTGCCGTGGGTTTCCTCCTCTCTATTAAAGTGGATCCAGACACTACTCCTTTTCCATAGGCCCTGATTCATTTTCAAATCAAAATATTTCAATCTCTGAGCAAACAAACACGTTAGAAAGTTGGGTGATTTAACTAACTGACTTTTGATCTTCCCGCAGTTGACAGACACAAAACCCCCTCCCACTGTCGGACCCTTGCTGCGCTGTGATTGGTCAATTAACATTGTAGGTCGGGGAATACTCACGTGTAAAGAAACATGTACTTTTACACGTGAGTATTCCCCGCCCTGGAATGTTGATTGACCAATCACAGCGCAGCAAGGGTCCGAAAGTGGGAGGGGGTTCTGCGTGATTCTCTCTCTCTCTCTTTCTCGGCAAAGGTGGAGCTTTTGTGTGTGTTCGCGTGTGTGGAAATCTGACACCAGAAGGGGAAAAAAAAGAATGACAAAAAGTACGGATCCCACTCGGCCGTGACTCGGTTCCTGTCGTTCATTTTAAAGAGCCGTTCAAAAGAATCAGCTCGTTCGTGGACATCACAACACTAATAAATTAAGGGCGGGGAAAACACCTGTGACAGGATGTAAAGTCAAAAAGGTGAACATGAACTCACATGACAAAAGACACTAGTGACAGAAAACACACAAAAAATAGGACAAAACATGACACCTGAGTCTCGATTCATGACAGGATCATAATGTACAGACAGTGTTTGGAAGTAGATCTGGTAGATCTGAGACCAATATTCCTTTGAACTAAAAACTATTCTATTGTTCATTCTAAGAATTTCACATTTTAACCCCAGACTTATCATGGAAACCTGAGCCAACCAGCATTTAAGACTTGAGTTTTCTTTATCAGTAACACACATGTGGGAACATTTTCTTAGTTTTATTCTGGAAGCATTTCACTTATAGACCAGTGTGATCAGTAAATAGGTTTGTCTGTTTCTTCATAGCTGCTCTTTGTGCAAAACAACTGGTTTCAGATCCATGTTAACTTATAAGGAGCACAAGATTCTTTAGAATGTTCATAGTAGCTAATTGTATCTGGGTCTTACACATATACCAAAGTACACTAATCGGTTTCTAGTTTGAATACAGAAAAAGTTTCTTTGCATCCACTCTTGTCTACTTGTACAGTAGGTGTGCCTCATTTAGTTTTTGCAGCAGTAAGTATCTGCTCTGAACTGAACCATTAGTTTTTGTACATACTGTAGTTTGTCATACACTTTTGTGTAGACACTAGCTGTTGTGAAATTTTAGCAGTGTGGCGAGTTTCACTTTATTGTTGCTAGTTTTTCTTTTGTATATGACATTTCTGATGTTTCTGACAAGCAATAAGTCCTTTTTATTGTGACAAAAGTTAGTGAGTAGTTTTTTTTTCTCCATTGGTGCTTGTTGTGTGCACATCAGCTGGCATCTGATATAATGTAAGTATTTTGTTTGTTTTTTTAAACTTTAGCTACTAATAACACTATAGATGTTAATATATATGTAGTATAACAGCCCAATGCATCAGACAGTTTCAAATGTACTTGTGGTTTCTAATGTCGTGTTCAGACCAAACACAAAACCATGATGCAATCACATATTTGTGAATGTTTAAGCTGGAATGTTTTTAGATATTAAATATTGGCTTTTACAGACTAAGTTAGAGCTAAAGCTTTGAACATTAGTGTGAATTTGATCCACAGATGAGTACGTCTGTTAGCTGGAGTCTGATACAAGTTGGAACATATGCTCATAGAGTCCACATTAATGCAGCACAACAATGGGGCTTTGGTCAGGTTGGTTGAAGGAGCAAAGGTTAGCAGTGTTTGCTAATACACTTTATATGCACACTGATGCTGGGTGGTTCTGTGTTTGTCTTACTATATTACAGTTCAGTTTTGCATATTGTTTGTTATGTATCTTGTTGTCAGATGAGCAAAGCTGTAATATCAAGAGTTCAGTCTGCTGAGAGGTCAATAACAATCCCAGTGTTCAAATACAAGAGGTGTATGTGAGCACGAGTGAAGCTCTGCTCATTGTTGAAAATGAAAGTAAAAAAGTCTCCCTGTGTTCAGTCAGTCACTTTTTACAACAATAACATATTATAACATGTTATCAGAGCATTTCACTAAATTAATATATAATTTGCCTTGACCTTTTGCATAACTGTCTATCAGTTTACAATGTTTATCCAGACACTCCAGGATTTCGCGATGTTGTGATTTGCAACTTCAACACAAATTCAACCAATCCCTGTAAATTCAGTGTGATGTTCTCATTTTAACTCATCATCGCCACTTTCCCGCAAAATGTGACCAATCATTTGCGACGCCTTGAGCTGCTCCTTCCACCTTTTCCTATTTATCTTAAAGTACGAAGCAACATGTGTGCGTCCAGCAGTTCACATTTGACACTAAAATGATACACTAGTACCAAGAGGTGCATTTGGAAGAGTACTGTTTTTACAACATTTTTATCCTCCAGGTAATGGATGTTTGAAATATTGGAAATATTTGCCATATTTTAAAGGTTGTCTTAATATCTCAGTGTCTATTTTTGTCAGAAATTGCCTCTACTACACAGTACACAGTATTAGTAATAATGTTTTTCTGACTGGCTGAGACATTTATATTATGTTTTATAACTTCATGTAGTGTTGTGAGGTCATATGAACTTTAACCTTTGAACCAACAGGTGCATTTGGAAAAAAAAATATTTTGTTGCATTTTTGTAATCCACATAATCATTTATTTTCCATCTCAGTAAAAGGTTGTTTTGAGGACCATATCATAATGACTTTGAATGAATTTTCCAGTAACTAAATATTTGAAATATTACTTAATTTTAATTACAAAATCGCAACTACTTATCTCAACTTTAATTTCCTCCTGCAACAAAAACCTAAAAAGCACCACAACTTTCATTGCAATTTTTCAGAAAAGCTCATGTAACATCAAACATTTTAAGACGAAACAATCTCAAAAAAGGCCTGAGAAATCCTGGAGGGACTGCTTATTGGCTAGTTGTTTTGTAGTTTTAATTTTTCTTGTTTGATTTTTATTTTTTTTTACTGTGAAATATTAATTGTTTTGATGTAAATCATCTTACCTACGACAAGCTCCTGCTGTGCAGCAGCAAATTTCTTGTGCACAAACATTTTACAGTGGACACAGTAGTTCACTGTTGTTCACTGCCAGTTGTAAACATCAGCCCATTGTGGTAAATTCCAACAGTTTAGTAAATAATTTCTCACCAGTTAGTCTACATTTATAATTTTTGATGCACCCTAGCTTTTAATTGCAAATGAAATTATGTATTTCTCAACAAAGTACTGCATATTTCATACTTTCAGCGTTCATATTTGGACTATTTCATAACTACTTATTTCTAAAGTGCCATGGCTGATTCTACATCAGCCTTATTCTGCCTTTTATCAAACAGTGTACGGTGCTTTAAGAAGATGCTATGATAAGCCTTTTATTTATATATAAAAGCCTTCCTAATGTGCTATGCGCTAAATGCTATATGCTCAAACTAGGTGCTAATGCTAAATGCTTATGCTAGGAGCTAATGGTAGTTGTGTGTATTGTGGGTAAAATGCAGAGGCTGAATTTCCTTATATGGATAATGAAGTGAGTTAACCTTTTACCGTTAAGTGTTTATTTATTTTGATGCTAATTTTAAATGCACAACTGTTACTTTCTCTGTACTGTTCCATTTTTGTTGCACAGCTCCACTTTCTACTAAAACTTAGCAGCGTTGGCTGCAGTGTTTAATAAGCTGCAGGTAGTGGTTGTGCTCCTGACACTGTTTTCTACAGCTGTCAGATGACTTATTAATATCTGATGTTATTTCTGATAGGTTTGTTTTCTGTTTTTTGTACTATTGTATGTATATGGACCTCAGCCAGTATTGTGAATATGATATAATATAAAATACTAAAGAAGACAGGATGATAATTCTGTTTATGTGAGAAAACGTCTTAGTTCTGATTCTGTGCTTATATTTTCTATATTTTTCTACAGATTCTGCCTTTATCCTAAACATGTTTACATGCTGTAAAATGCTATAAAGGACTATTTATATATGAATGTTATTTCTTCCTTGTTCTGTTAAACCATTTAAAACAAATCCACTGTGAACAAATACAATCTGTTTTATTTTTCAATTCAAACTTCCTCTTTGACCCATAAATGTCCTCTCCTTTAAAGTCTGTTTTTACTTCAACTATTTACAAATGCTGTTGTTGTTTTTATGCTAAAGCTATGTAAAAATGACTTTATACATTTTAATAAATAAATGTTTAAAAATGAACTGTTAGTGCCATCATTTTCAGATTTTCAGCTGTCAGAGACATTTAATTTCAGGTTTTTATTTTTATTTTGGGGGGTGTAATATTAATCTATTATAAAGAATAAGGCATATAATATGTAATTCAACAGAAGGCAAGTATAGATTAGGGGTGTTACTTCTCACATAGTGTAAAACTTGACTGACACGTATTAGTGTAGTGTAAAATATTAACTCCTACTAGTGTAAAGTTGACTCTGGAAATGTCACTAGGTTCAGTGTAAATTTTACACTGTAGTTAGGGACCAATGAGTTTGTGATAAAATGAGCTCTTTAAGTGTTATATTAACACTGGTGATTTTACTGTGATCTATGGCCTTAGTCTGCTTCTCTTTAGCAAACTGTTTGGCCTTGTAATGCATCATCTTTGGTTCAGATGGTATTTGCAGAAATGTGAGGAGTGGACTCACTTTTCATTTATGTGTTCTAAAAGAAGAAAACTTCTGACTTGCCAGGTTTTTTTTTTGGTTTTTTTTTAAATCCTTCTATTTCAGGCCAACATAACATTATTTTTTGAAGCCCTCAGGAGGACATCCCCAGAGAAATGAAATGAATATTTACAAATGCAAATGTGTAGTAGTTTTATTCATGACTTGATGAAACTATCTGGAGGTTAATTGGAATGTTCTTTGTGCTGTTTGTGTTAACGCAGCCTTTGGACAGAGTTGGTGCAAAATTAAAAGTTTTTAGGCTTTTTACCCCACTTGTACATGCCTCTTTATTCACAGTTTTTAGTAAATTTGATTGCCTTTTTAATGTTTTTTTCATTCTTTCAGACTGCAAATAAGTTTTTAAATGACATCAATGGCATTTTTATGGCGGCATGTGCATACTACATGTAATAGATTAACCTAAAAACACCCTGTAGTACCAAAACAGTTTTTTCTCTTATCTTTTATTATGTATTGTATCACTTATTATAATATTATAGTCTGTATTTTGTGAAATATATGGTATTTTCTCACATTTTATCTACTAACCATATATATGTCCAAAAAAGGTGAAATTAACGTTGAGGGTTGTTCATCAGAAACAGAGAAAAATTGAAGGAAGTGACTTTTTCAGGAAAATATATCACTAAACTAAACCAAGTGTCTCCATCCACTATCACTTATGAAACTTCATGGGTTTTACAGGTAAATCAATGTTTTAGAATGTCACACTGTTTCCATGGTAGCTACACTGTCAAAAAACAACATTTAAATAAATAAATGTTGTATTTATGGGGAAAAAAACCTGACAACTGTGGTTACTAGAATAAGGCTTTTAAACAACACATCTAACCGTAAACATATTTACAGAGTAGCATGTAGAGTTAACATTTTAAACATGTCAATTTAACATTGAATGTAAATTGTGAGATAAAAATTCACAATTATCAGACAAATTCTAAATTGTGAGATAAAAAGTCAAAGTTATGAGATAAAATTCTAAATTATGAGATAAATGTTAAATTTACTAGGTGGATGGGTTTTTGTTTAATATTATTCTATATGTATTCTATACTACACTGCAAACCTGAATGTTCATAATAATTATATTATATTCAGTTGTGAATACTCAAAGTTTCAGAAATAGTACTACTAACTCAAATGTATTCACTTGCTGTAACATATTCTTCTTTTTAAGTACTTCCAACTAATATATATTTTTTATTAAGGGGAACTATTGTGGATATAAGTGAACATAACTTAAAAACGTATGAGTGGAATTAAGTCATTAAATGCTGAGAATGATATTGTACTGTTATTTCAAATAAGGATGATTGAAATAAATAAAGTTAACTGATGTAGTAGATGATGAAATATAATTTCAGATCAGTGCAAATAACCACTAATATCTATCACAGCAAAAATATTACAATCACAAAACACAGTCATTTTATTCAGGGGTGGCTGTGGTTCAGTTGGTAGAGCGGGTCGTCCAATGACTGAAGGGTCAGAGGTTCATGTCCCAGCTCTGTGTGTCCACATGTCCAAGTGTCCTTGGACAAAGTCCCAGTAGGACTGACAGAACCTTAGAATACTAAGTTAATAAGTAATGTTTTAATTTAAGTATACTTTAATAAACATCTAAATTTTAAGTTCTGGAAAATGTTATTTAAAAAATAACATTTTTAAGTTCCTCAACTTAAAATAATTGAGGCAATCAATTGCCTTACATTTTTTTAGTTCTGTTAACTTATTCAGGTTTACAGTGCATTGTGTGTGTGTGAGGGGGGGGGGGGGGGGCGCTTCTTTTTCTCCCTTTTTTTCTTGCCTTGGAAAATTGCTGTTGTAATTTTTTTTGTACACTTCTGACTAAATGTTCATAAACATATTAAACACTAAAATGTTAAATCTATTATATGGGATGGGTGTTTTTTCTCTGTATATTTTGAAGGGGGGGTTGTTCTCCCTTTTTCTCGTGGAAAAATGGTTAATTTTCTTGTACACTAAATGTTAATAAACATTAAAAACTAAAACGTTAAATATACATGTTTAAAATATGACTCTGTAAAAATTTTTTTTTAAGATTTAATGTTTTTTTCCCAGTATTCTGTCAACCACGGATGTCCATTTTTTTCCCCTAAAAACAAGAGGATTGTATTTATTTTTTACAGTGTGGATCAGCAGAAGAAATGGCCCCACAGAAGCTGCTTATGAGCAGGACCTGGAATGTTGTCCTACACCCCTGCTCCACACATATTTACGTGTCTTTATCACATCTCTGCAAACGTTCTTTTCCTTTGGACTCCTTCTGTCTCTTTGGACCTTCCGACCAATTAGCGTCCAGCTCTGACGTCCTCTATCCTGTGGTCCAATCACAATCCTCCGGGACCAGAGCTCACACTGGTCCAGTCAGTGCTGCTTCTCCTCCATCAGTCTCGCTCGGTCTTCAGTCGGGGGGGGTTTCATCACCTCATCACCGGCATCCAGAAGCGGGACAGAGGGGAAAGGAGGCCACCCAGCCTCTGCACCAGGGGTTCATCCATGGACTGACACACCCCAGGACCAGGACTAACTGTGCACCAACTGGAGCCGCTTTAGAGTATGACCCGGACATGGACAGACTGAGAGGCTCAGGTAGATGAGGACATGGAGAGACGGAGCTGTGGAGTCCGACACATGTGCACTCTGACCCTGCTGCTGGTGTCCGTGTGTCCGCTGTGCTGCAGAGCCAACTGGATGTGAGTACCATAGACAAACCACAGAGGCTCATTTCCAATTCACAAAGACTTTTTTTTTTTTTTTTTTATCACGCTCACATCGTTTGGGATACATTTTGACCGCAACTTCTGGAACGACCGGATCCTCTTATCATTCCACAAATATAACCAGACAAAAGAATAAGTGTGTAACTAAATACAGACTCACTCATCATGTAGTAGCTTTAGTTTTACAGTCGATGGTAAGTCAAGTCCATATGTCTGGATTTTTAAGGAGTTTGGCTCTTACAGTAAGCACCTTAATGTATGGACGCACTGATTCATGGGATTTCATCCATGTGTGTCGGTTTTACGCAACAGGAGAAGTTGAAAGTGTCCATTTAACCCTTTAACTCCTGAGATTTGAACAGTTCCATGAAATAAATATATATAAAATAAGTAACAAAATGGACAATAACAGCTAAACATAGTATAGACAATAACAATAAACCAACAAAAATAAGAAGAAAAAAATAAGACACAAATGGCATAAGAGTTAAGAAAAAAATGCAATATTAAATGTAGAAATATAAAACTAAATAAAGAACGAAATGATCCAAATATTTACAAAATAATAACTTAAAATAAACTAAAATAAATAAATAATTTGGTTCCAGTAGTTTTAGTTTTTTCTTTTTTAAAAAAAAAATTAGTTGCTTTTTGACACCTGTTTATTTCAATATATCAGATCCTTGAACAAAACTCAGTAAAATCACAGTAAATAAACAGTATTTTTGTCTGAATATTGAAACTAAACCATCCTTTCACAACGCGTCATCGCTGACGCATCAGGGGTTAAAGGATTAAAGACACATCACATCAGATATGAAAGAAGAAAACCAGTAGAGGACTACATGGTATTATTTAATTCAAGCACAATTAAAAATAATAACATGATAGCATTTATTTTGAGACAGAAAATAAATAAGAGGGTCTACTTTATATATGTAATATAAAGTTAGATTTCAGTTTCCACTGGATCCATGATGATGCCAAGTTTAAAAAAAAAAAAAAAGTATTTACAGACTATCTATATTAAAGCTAAATGTTTTGGAGCCATGAGACAATGTCTTTAATCTGGCACACACTTTAATTTTCCAGTTGGATTTATTGAGCTGGAGCAGTGCGCTTTTCTGTTTTAACCTAGCCCACAGCCAAACTGTTAAGAAAACAGTGTGGAAACTTTGCGTTTAGAGGATGCAGAGGAGGTCTTAATGAAATTAGCATCGCTTCAGCAGACACAACTGGATGTACCAGCAGGCAGATTCTTCATGGGTGGGATCAAACCAGATTTCACCGTAAATGCGTCCGTGCGTAATGGATGAGGAACGCACCACCTCAGGCTCCAGTTTATTAGACATAGGCTGCGTCTGTTGGGAGCGCGTCTTAATTCGTCGCACATGTTGGTGTTCATTTAATCTATTTTCATCAACATACAATTCGGACTTTAAAAGTAAGAAGTGTACACATTTAAATAACTACTTATAGGTTTTGGAGATAGACTGTTCTCTTCGATTTGAGCGTCTTTGCCCTGGAGACAAGTCACTAGAAGCCGAAATAAATTAAAAAATATACCCGTTCAATCACCCTCTGCCTGTCTGTCTGTTCAGCCAAACTGACCTTAAGATCCTTTTTAATAAAGGTTCTGGAAGGAAGGCATCATCCAGGTTACAAATGAACAATTTCCAACAGTTTCAGCTGTATTTTCTGGATCCTCTGTTTGTTCAGTATTTTCTTAGACTCACATTTGTGCCAAAAGGAAATACCTTACACCTAAATTAATCCAATATTGACTTTTATAGACTAGTTTAACTGAACTCAATGTCTAATAACCAGACAAATATATAGCAGGAGGTTATCCAGCCTCTATCAAATCATTTTTAAATTACTTTTTTTTAAAAGCACAAACCAACACGATCCAGTTCACAAAAGACATAATTCATTTGTAAATGTTGAATAAATGTATTCGATCAATCACAATGAAAGTTTTCTGGATCATTTTAATGTTGTGAATAGATTTATGTTTGTTAAAACAGTTTAATCTTATGTGTGTCATTGAAAACACATTGACTCACCAAATATGAGATTAATTTAAACTCTCACTTTTGTATTCACATGAGGCTTTTGTTTTCAGAATAATGAAGGAGAATTTAGTGAGTCATGTTGCTTTGGGAAAGTACTTAAAGTACATATTTATTTGGCCAAAGATAAAATCTCCTGCGGGTCCACCTGTGGGTCACGAACCAGTCTGAGGGAATAAAAATGACAACATCCTCCTGAGACCCAACAATGGATTATGTCCTCTACAGTGGACACAGTTTATAAATAAAATAAAATAAAATACAAAATAAATTGAAAAGGACATTATGTATAAACAAAAACAGAAAAATAACAGCTGCATCATGCTGTTTCCAATTAAGCCTCGTATTATGTTAAGGGTCAATTTGACCCATTTCAGTTTTTGTGTTGATCATAGTACTGGTTATTCTTTGTTTTTCTTTTTCTTTTTTCTTACTGTTGAGTAAAATCCGAAAACTGTTTAAATGGAACGTCTGTGAAGAGTTTATATACAAAGATAATGTGGGTCATTTTGACTTTAATGTGGGTAATTATCTGTTCAGATCCAAAATAAACATGTCTTTACAACTTACTTTATTTTGTTTACCAGTTATTAGTATTTTGATTGTTTTTCTGAATAAACATGTGTACATTGGAAATCTACCTGGGGGAGGATCCAGTGGACACAGGTACAATAAAACGAAAAGAATGAAGAATTAAATAAAATGTGTTTATGAAGAAGAGAAAAACTTGAACAAAATCATTCTTAAATACAGTGTTGACATAACAAAGATATGGTAATGTCTCTTTTCTAAATATTTATGTCAACTAAAATAAAGTTGTTATTGATTGAACCTGTTATATATTTATTTAGTTTTTACTGTATTGAGTGGATTTATACAGTAAGGGTCAAAATGACCCACAACATAATCAATGTAATACATTTTCAACATAATACAAAGTTTAAGGCAATTATTTAATTTAAAATAGCAAAAATATTTATTGGGTCTCAGGAGAATATTTAGTTAAATGATGATTTTGTCAATAAAATAGGATATTATTGATGTATTTATTATTTTACAAAGGACCTAAAGGCTCCAGCCATCCTTTACGCAGACCTACCTGTATTTGTTTCCACCAGTGTGACACGCTCCTGTTTGTGTGTGTGTGTGTGTGTGTGTGGGGGGGGGGGCACCTGTGTCTCTGTGGGTCTAAGCCGTGGTTCTGTGTCCAGGTGGCTCGGTTTGACCTCGGCCGGAGTCCCAGAGAAGGTGGGCTGTACCAACCTGCCGCTGAGCCCCAAACAGCGTGACCTGTGCCGGAAGAAACCCTTCCTACTGCCCAGCATCCAGGACGGAGCCCGGCTGGCCATCAGCGAGTGTCAGAGCCAGTTCAGGCACGAGAGGTGGAACTGTTCCACCAGTGAGCAGCCGTCTGTGTTCGGCCACGAGCTGACCAGTGGTGAGGCCAAGGCTTCTGGTCTGATGCTATTGTCTGGTCTGCCTTCCCTTAAATTCCCTTTCTTTTTCCTTTTCTTTTCTTCCCTTTTTCTTGTCTTGTCTTGTCACACAGACATGGGAGTACCCTTCTGTACCTGAGTTTATCACACTGTCAGTACCTTTTTGCAGAATAATTATGTACTTACTTTTTGATAAAAGGTACAATATGGTGATCTGTGGGGTACAAATTTGTACCTCCAAGTATAAAACTAATTTTTCCACAAATAAATAAGGTACCAAAAAGTTCCTTCATATCTTATTGTACTTTAGAAAGTACATAAATGTTCTGCAATAAAAAGGTACTGCCGGTGCCACAACTGTAGTACTCCCATTTCTGTGTGTGTTGTCTTCACTGGCTTTTCTTTCCTTTAGCAATTTCCCAATTGTGGGATCAATAAAGTACTTCTATTGTATTCTATTTCTTTTCCTTTCTCATGTTACTTTGTTAAACATTACACCAGTAAACAGGATGAAACACTTGACTGAAGGATTAAAAACTGGACTGATCAGAGAAAAGCCCAGAGGGGTTTTAAGACTATTTAAGGATATTTTAGACACATTTTATTCAGGCCCATTTCTCAGTCTCAGCTGTAGCTTATTTCAGTCTCATGGTTCATTTGTAATGTCAGACTGAAGCCACAGATAGTTTTACAGTCAAGTGGGAAAGACTGAAGCAGAGAGAACATGTGCAACCACAACCTCAAGTTTTCTCTTTCTTTCTTTCTTTCTTTCTTTCTTTCTTTCTTTCTTTCTTTCTTTCTTTCTTTCTTTCTTTCTTTCTTTCTTTCTTTCTTTCTTTAAATGGCAGAACGCTGATGTATTATTTACAGATCCACAAACACCCACACTGTGTAAAAACAAAACTATAGAATTTACTCAATAAAAGTAAATCATATTTTAATTAAAATGCAACTAAATGTAACAACAGCTATAAAACACTAAAATAAATTAGGTCAAATCCACCTAACACGACCAATTAGATATTACATATCAAATTACAAATAAAACATAAGTGACATGAACTCTTAGTTGATAATAAGACTATGCTCATCTATTTATCATTTAGAATTGAACATATCTTTCTTCAAGACGATAATATCAATACCAAAATTGGCATTGGTATTATTGTTTGTTACTTGCCTTCTTATTTTTTATTTAGGGTATATTGTCTTTGTCTTGTTATTTTATCAACTATTGGCTTTTGAAAGTGCTTGACATATTCAAAATAAAATGACTAAACTAAAACTAAACTAAAGTATTAATATTAGATCTATACTAACTGTGAAAAGCATGTGAAGAACAAAAGCCAATGATTTCAGCATTATATTTAATTGTATCCAACTCTATATAAAACATCACTACAGAGGATCATGAAACAAAGGAGAAACGTAGTACATGGTAAAAGAATAGAAGAATATAAAGGTAAAACACACCATAACTGTGATACATTTAAAGAACAATACTTCTTATCAACTCAGAACTCTGTAAAACTCATAAAAATGCCCCACCTACTTTGTCCTAATGCATGCTGGGAAATCCCTCCACCTGTTCCTCCAAAATGTCACAGTATAGAGTAAAATGTATTATATTATTTGAAGTAGCAGTTGTTACTGTCTACAAATGAGTCATAGTTATAATAGATTTCTGTTTTTTCCATTGTTGATTAAAATGTAACATCGTTGGTATTTACCGACCCCCAAAATCATTTTTACACAACAGAAACT
This sequence comes from Siphamia tubifer, assembly GCA_020466265.1. Lineage (NCBI taxonomy): Eukaryota > Metazoa > Chordata > Actinopteri > Kurtiformes > Apogonidae > Siphamia > Siphamia tubifer. The sequence continues at coordinate 25,510,727 of CM035794.1, read as the reverse complement.
GGATTAAATATTTACTAAAGGATCCACCCAATCTTGTCCCTCACAACATCCCTTCTGGGTCACCAGGAAAATGCTTCCACACACTTATTTAGGTGTGGGAACAGTGGGGACACACTGAGTTTGGCCTGGGGGTGGGGTATCCCTTTAACTAATTATTATGACCTACAACTGATGTTGAAAAAGTGGACTTGCCCATAGGCAGTGCTGGGTAAGTTACTGTGAAAAAGTAATTATTTACAATTACAGTTACTTCCCCAAAAAGTAATTGTGTTACTAACTGCATTAATCCACTAGCAAAGTAATTATTTAGCAGGAAAAGTATTTTTGCCTTCCTTTTTTTTGCTTAAAAATGTCAAAGAAACAAAAAAACAGTTAAACAGGTTATTCATCCTTGTTCTGTGATGTTACTGTGGACGTGATTTAAGATGCTTCCTTAAACACACTATCACTGCACAAACTCTTTTGCATTGTAGTGTAAATGGACTGTACTTATATAGCAAGTAAGGGTTCAGTGTGTCTTGCCCAAGGACACTTCAACATGTGGACAGCCAGAGGCGGGACGCAAACCACTAACCCCTCTATCATTGGACGACCCACTCTACCAACTGAACCACACTCTAACAATAGTGTAGACTATAAAGAGGAAGCATTGTGATCTCTTTTTAAAAAAATATGAATTTGTAGTAGTAGTAGAATACAAGATGGAATTTATTGATAGTAAACACAGAGCTCAGTTAATCTATGTGGTACGACCATTTCACACCAGTTTAGAACGTTTGCTCAAAACATAAAACACAAAGCTGACATGAGGTAATAGAACTTCTAGAGCTAGAGACTGGGACAGAAAGTTGTCACCATGACAACCCAACAGTGCGGTGGATGAGTTGTGTTATCCATCTGACAGACCTACTGAAAATGACATGACAGGTGGACTATGACAAAAGGAGTTTGTTCAGTACTGACACAGGCTGGTGGACATTACTGAGGGTTTTTACACCATATTTAGCAGCAGAATTTACTGAAACATCTAATATGTGACGATTTAAAATCAGCTTTTAACATAACACTCGACCTCACAGTGTTAGTATTTAAAAAGCGAAGTGAGCATGTGCAATGGTGCGTAAATGGCTCTGTGTGTGTGTGTGTGTGTGTGTGTGTGTGTGTGTGAGCTGACAAAGTAACTGTTTTCTTTTCTCGGTGACTGACTTCAACTGGTTAATGAGGCTCAGACCAAGGTTTTTTTTTTTAGAAATTTCACATTCCCTAATGTAAATATATGGACTGATTTACATAGTTTGTATTCACCAACCCCCAAAATCCTTTGTGAAAGTGTAGTTTCTATGTTTAAATACACGTGTGAGTGGTAAAGATGAGCCTGTGTGTGCATGTAGGCTATTTATGGAGATACTAGTACAATAAGTTTGAGAGTGAAATGAGGCTACTGACCATAGAAAGGCTCAATCTAAGTTGAGCTAATCCTTATTTAATACATGACTTAGTACTTACTCAAGTATGAGTGTAATTGAATGTAAGTCTGGCTGACGTTAACTATGAGCCTAAAATTTATCTAAAGTCTTTTTGTGTCTTTGTACGCTTGTGTCATCTGTGACACAGTTTTACTTCCATCATTATTCAAATGACTGTAATTCCTGAACTGTTTGTGTTATTAAGAAAATTAGAACGTCATGTTTTTGCTGAGATTGTGTTCTTTCACATTAGGGTAGTGGTCTGCATTGACTGAGGGGGAGGGGTGGGTGTGGGTGGAGCAGAAAGCAGCAGAGTGCCGTCGGTGAGAGAGAGACTGAAGTTTTTTTTAATGAGTTTCAGGAAGGTTTTATTGGTGTTTTTGTGATGAATTCCTGTAAATAATTGTATATTATAGTGATAGTGCTGTGTTCTGCTAACGTGCTTTGCTGTGTTTTTGTCAAATTGCACCGATTTTTTTTTTTACCTCTCCCAAGGAGGTTATATGTCTATCTGTTAATTAGTAAGATAACTCAAAAAGTTATGGACGGATCTTAATGAAATTTTCAGGACGTCTTGGGAGTGTCACAAGGAACAAATGATTACAATTTGGTGGTGATCCAGAAGGGATCCTGGAGTCTGGATCACTTTGAAATTTTACATTGCGGTAAATTGAGAATAGATTTCAAAGTGATCCAGAACCCAGGACCTGTTCTGGATCACCACCAAAATGTAATCATTTGTTCCTTGTGACACTCAGAAAACAAGACACCCCCCGGATCACCACCAGAATAATTTCCACATCTCCCCATTACCAACCCACCCTGAAAATTTCATCAAGATTATCTTGCTGACTAACAGACAGACAGACAGAACTAACAGACAGACAGACAGAACTAACAGACAGACAGACAGAACTAACAGACAGACAGGCAGACAGACAAACTCTGGCAAAAACATAACCTCCTTGGTGGACCTTTCTTCATTCGAAGGGGGGGGGGGTCTGCCTTGGTGGAGGTTTCCGCTCTCAGAGGGCTTTTCTAGTTTTATCTGTATTTTTCTGGTTTGCATAGTTCATTGATGAATGACTAGAAATAAGTAAAAATAAAAAGCTGGAATATGGACACAGAATGATCTAGACAAACAAACATTTTTGAGCACGTGTAAAAATAGTTGAAAGTCTGTTTCTATAATCTATTTCATTATGAACATTTATAGTAGTTTTTTTTGTTAATATAATAACAATTCAAGTCTGTTTTTTTTACTATAACACACTGTTTGAAATATTTATTATATATATATATATATATATATATATATATATATATATATATATATAGTTAGGTTCTTCCTGAAAAAAGATTCAAAAGAATTGTCAAAAAAAGACTTTTTCTGATACTTTTATTAACCAACATAAAGTAATCTAATTGGCTTATTATACTACAAGACATTAAAGGGATAGGGTATTAAATAATAAGTGAGAGTTAAAAATGTTCCTGTAGTTTAAGATTAAAAAGGCTCCTGTTCATTTGGAAAAATGCTAAACATTCCGTATGAGTGTTAAACAGACCACTGACCACGGAGCACTGACGACAGTTTGTCTCATGACTGAAGATTTATATTTTTTTATTCTTATCTTTAATTAAATCAAATGGCTCTAGATGTGTGTAATAATTCCACCAGACTGGAGAAATTCTCCTCAAAACAAAACAGAATAACCTTTTACACAATAAGCTGAACGGCACCACGCATAATTAAATCAGTGGATCTAACCATGACTAAATTTACATACCACTATTAATTGGCATGTTATCTGGATGCATTGTAGGCTTTCTGTGTGCATATATATATATATATATATATATATATATATATATATATATATATATATATATATATATATATATATATATATATTATATGTGTGTGTGTGTGTTCACGCCACATCAAATACCACACATTAAAGGTTAGGGTTCAGCATATGTGAACCAGAGTTTTTGTATAAACTTACTCATGATCAATTTGCATTCAATAAAATGCAAAGGTTGAACATGTTTATGTATAGCAAACCAAATGGAATATGACGCAATTTCATGAGGTCAGTTTCCATCCACGTGGATGATGAACAGATAGCATTGCTTTTGTACAGTCACATTTTACCCTGAATGTTTCTGATCACATGTTTTACATCAGGATATTAATGACATGTGAGGCATCATAAAGCAGAATAAATAGACTAAGACTGGACTGCGGAGACACTTTCATTAATTGAGTTTATCAAGTTGACATTTTTATGGAAATGGTTCTTGTGCAAATGTTTGGTATTCAGTTTTGTAGAGAATAATTAAAGTAGAATACAAAGCTGAGGAAGTCAGTTGTGTAAATGTTCATGACTCTGTTTCAAAATGAGATTTCAGACCAATGGTTGGATAAAGTCACCTCCTATAGGCAATAATCAATTGAAAAGCGGCTGATGGTCGCTTCAACACTTCAGGAACAGGTGTGATCTATCAGAATCAAAAACATGCTTTAAAGTATGTAAATGGTGAGTTTACTGTATTTTCTGGACTATAAGATGCACCTGTATATAGCTAAGCAGCATTCACTGTATATAATAAAAAAGTATATATAAGCTGCAGATATCTATGTTGAAAAATTATATATTTACAGCATGTACAGAAGGATTTTAAACTGTAAATATAGTTACATGTATGAACCTGAACAGATTTCTTCCTAACAGTGTTTTTTTAACAGGGCAGTAAATTTGCGGATTAAAATGGAACAGAACAAAGAGAAAAAGAACCAGTATTTACCCTATTTATTTTCACTTAAATCACAAATTGCTTTAATTATCTTAAGTGAAACACATGAAGTCGTCTTCTTCTGTGTCACAGTTGAACAACCTCATTTGTCTCTGAGATGAAGGGGTGAGGATTTGAAAAATAATTAACAGTTGCAAATTTTATCTGCTAAAGAAAAAGTAGGTATTCCCCTTTGCATTGATTGTTCCGAGTAGTTTTGATTCTAATTCCGGTTACAGCGCCCCTAGTGGTGGAAGAAAAATCCACAGAATTTTGTAGATGCCTCATGGTTCAAAACAAAAAAGTAGCAGATTATAGCAGAGGTGGGTATTTCCAGGTCCAGCAAGTCAAATTCCTGCCATGTATTGGTTCAAACCTGTTCATTGAACCAGCCCATTTTGATGAGCACAATGCCTCATCCAGGTAAATGGGATAATTAGTGGAATCACCTGTGTTCAGTGAACAGGTTTGAAGTAATACATGGTAGGACTTTGACTTGATGGACCTGGAATTTCCCACCTCTGGATTATAGTCCAGAAAATACAGTATATTCTGCATTTACAATGAAACATTTATTTACTGATGATTGTCTATTGTATTTACAGTTCAGTTTAAGGTGTGACTGTAATTTGATCCAAGCTTTTTAAGCAACTTCATCTGACTACATATACAGTAGAGACATCATGAACATTGCAACTAATATATTTCTATTTTTCATCATCCAGTCTATTTTTTCCTTCTTTACCAACTATCTGTGTATAAATAGTGTTCTCCCTCAGTTTGTCAGTCTCCATTACATTTAGAAACACATTATCCTAGGAACATCATAGATAGATAGATAGATAGATAGATAGATAGATAGATAGATAGATAGATAGATAGATAGATAGATAGATAGATAGATAGATAGATAGATAGATAGATAGATAGATAGATAGATAGATAGATAGATAGATAGATAGATAGATAGATAGATAGATAGATAGCATTTTAGCATGCCATTGTAATCATGGGTGAATGAATAACAGAGTACTTCCACATGGTAGTACACGCCCATACACATGCCCACTTGTTGTAGCAATACTGTGACACAGGGGGAGCTTTCCAGTGTGCTGTCAAAAGGGGCATCCCATCACGTTGGGCCCCCAAGCTCTTCTGAGCATGTACATGACAACCAAGTGCTTTCACAGAGAAAACGCCCGTCAGTTCATTCATCCTCATCTAGATGTGTCAGTAACTTGGACGCTGGCTGCAAGTAATACATTGAAAGTATATTTTTTGGATTGTGGATTTGACCAGTGAACATATAAGCAATCATATGTGTACAATAGATTGCATATTGATGGTAATAAGTTTTAAGTAAGTTTTGTATGATATGAACATTATGCACATGAGTTGCCTGGGTGTTATTGTTCACATTAGTTCAACGGACGCTAATAATAGTCTAACTTTTGAGTAAATAAATCTAAAGACAATATTAGAAAACTAAAATATTTTTTAAAAGTTTACCTGTAATGGGAACATGATATGTTTCCAAATGCAAAGTAACATATTTTGATGAAATAATGTGAATTTGTGGAGATTATTGTTCATTTTGGATGCTGATATCGACAGGGATGCCCATTTTGACACAACACCAGCTTTCTTGATGTGTCGGAATAATGGACGACGGGCGGTTTTAAGACATCTGATTAATTTCCATATTTAACTACGAACTCTGGATAATGCACATTATTCAAATGCTGAATTGTGATTTCTTTTATCTAACACAGAACCTGTTTGTCTTCTTAAAGGAACCAAAGAGACAGCGTTCATTTACGCTGTCATGGCGGCAGGGCTCGTGCACGCTGTCACACGCTCCTGCAGTCAGGGAAACATGACGGAGTGTGGCTGCGATACTCGGCTCCAGGGTGTGGCCTCCCCAGCAGAGGGATGGCACTGGGGCGGCTGCTCGGACCACATCCAGTACGGAACCTGGTTCAGCCGCAAATTCATGGACAGCTCCTCCAAAAACATATCATCACCCCGTGGAGGACACACGCCAGACACCATGAACCAGCACAACAGTGAGGCCGGACGACAGGTCAGAGCCATTTCCTGTTGTTTTTCACAATAAAATACTCCTAAGTATCAGGAGAATTAAGTTCTTATAGACATAAAAGTTAATGAAAGTCTGGATCAGCTTTGTTATGTTTGATTTATTAGCTAGTAATATTCATTAGCATACATATGTGCCAATACTGCACCTAAGAATGCATAATACCATAAGTGAAATTAGCATCTCATTTCAACAAATCACATCTTGATAAAGCACAAGTGGAATTTACCTTCATCAGATTATCATATCTGGAGCATCTATCATTAAAACCCATTATGTAATTCTTTGTGAACTGTTTCTACCACGTAAACATACAAGTCAGTTCAATTACCTTGTTTTGTATTGATTTGACAAATGTGGTTTTTACGTGTAAAACTAAAAAGGCTATATTAGTTTGTGAGTACTGTTTTTAGAAACAACACTCTGGACGTTTACATGCACTTAGTGAAATTCTAATTATTGCCTTATTCTGGTTAATATCAAAGTTTTAAAAGTCATATATACACCTTAGTCACACTGTAATCAAACCAAATTAGAGTTTTGGAAATCAAACTCTTCGTGCCAAATAATGTGGTTCTAAATCAGGGAAAACTATTCCACAAAGGGCCGGTGTAGCTGCAGGTTTTTGTTCCAACCAACCAAAAGTTCACAGTTTGACCAATCGACTCTCTGAAGACTTAGATCAGTTGATTAATTGAGTCCAGTCTGGTGTGTTGCTGCTTTGGTTGAAACAAAACACTGGCCCTTTGGGAAAGGTTTGCTCATGCCTGTTGTAAATCAAACTTTTCCAGCATGTAAACACAACCCACGTTTAACTCGACTATTGGCTGGTCTGGACTCGCCCCCTTCAGGAAGTGACCAGAGACAGGCCATGACAACATATATGTTATGTGTAATAAATCAGAGTGAACAGTACGTACTGCTGCATCGCTACCATCCACATCCTCGCTTGGTGTTGTTGTCCTCCTCCTCATACGTCTGCTTCACATCTGCTGTGTTTTTTAACCCTCCTGTTATCTTCATTTATCAGGAACAGCAGTGATTTTCCTTGGTCAATTTGACCCAGTGGTTCTTTAAGTATCCAAAGGATGGCCAACCCAAAAAAAATCCTAACAAGAACTGTTAATATTTGATTATTAATTCCACTACTAACTATTCTGTTGATATTTAGTGCAGTGGTGTTCCTTACCTCTAACAGGTCAATTACAATAATTTACTTGTTTTCCTTTAAAAAAATAAAATAAAATACATGTTCAAGTTGTTTTTTTATGTTTCACCACTTTATTACTTCTAAAAGGTCAACACATAAAACATAACAATTGTAAAGAAAGAAATAGTCTGACATCTCTGACACCCTTTTACCTCCAGTTTGACTGCTGGGTCAAATTGACCCGGCAGTATTTATGTGATAAAAACATGAAAGGGGTGATCACAAATATGTGAGATGAACCATTTTAATATTATATATTGATTACACTAATTAACATAAGCAGAAGAAGTTTCATACTGAAAGAAATACTTTTTAACTATTTTTCCGACACAGTGGTACTTCTACTGACAAAATAAATTCTTTCCAGAAGTGTTTTCATCACATTTTATATGTAAAACACTCGACTCATTCAAAAGGCCCCAAATACTACCCCTAAACCCTTTAAAAATTATAAGAATGTACCCACTTGCCCACATTTACCCACTGAGACCAATTGTATTGGTCTCAGTGGGTAAATGTGTCTTCGCTGACTGAACATTAAACATTCAACCATTAAAATGAACCAGACATGTAAATAATTTTCATACCATTGTGGTTGTTTTAATTGTCACTTTCACCTTCAATAATGTTTGTTGACCACCCACACAATGCTTTAGCATCCGTCATCATCAGATCAGTGAATATGTCAGATATTTTTTCTGAAACAATCGCCTCAGTCATTGTATCTCCTGCAATTTCTTTCTCTTTTATCCAAAGCAGTAACAATCTCTCCATCTGGTCGTTCAGTGACGACCTTTGACCTCTTTTTCCATATCACACAGACGCCTTTAGAAGGAGTCGCTGCTTTTAATGCATCCTTCTGTTTAAATATTGTACTGATTGTAGACAGGTTCCGGGTTTGCGATATCACTCAACCAAGTGCCACTTTAATTTTTTATCATCTCGTCTTTCACTTCTATTGATGACGCAGTCGCTTCTTCTTTTAATTCACACTCAGAATCACTTTCTTTGGGCTCATGATGAATAATGAATACATACTGTAATAAAGTTTCAATGAACACACTGGGAAAAACTCACCAAACAACAGTAACTCAGTGAAGAATGAGAGTCAACGGGTAACGAAAAGCATCATAGGTAGCTCCCTCATAGCCAATGGGATGCTTCGTACAGTATGTACATGACATGTTTACGTACATGTAGTAGTTACGTACAGTATGTACAGTAATGTACATATTTATGTCTCTGGGTTTGTTTCGTAAGTAGAATTTTCTTTTGTATTCTGAGATGAAAAATTTAGGTAAAGTTTTGTCTTTACTTGAATCATTGGTTAGCTGCATTAATATTTGTTCTTCATCTATGGTGCCAACAAAGAATGACAACACAAAAGAGCGTGTAGTACCACATAGTGTCTGGAAGTTTACCACTCAATAATCTGACTCTTGCTGCACATGTACAGTTTTACTCAGATTTCTGGGAAACTCCAGTCCTTATTTCCAATAGCTCGATTTCGATGTGTATCTAAACGTACTGACTGCCTTTATTACTGAATCACAAGGTATTTGTAAAACATAATTTGTTTGTTACGCTTGGGCAGGAAACAAACTTAGTGGAATTTTTGCTCAGTAAATATGAAGTTAAAAGTTTCAACTGTGCATGGACACTGGAAACAATGAGCGCTTCTGTCCAAAGTACACACACTGATTGACCTGTTAAATCTGTTTGTTTTCATCTTAACAATACGCTCTCTGTGTCTCTGTCTCAGGCCATTGACAAGACAATGACCACTGACTGCCGTTGCCATGGCGTCTCTGGTTCCTGCGCTGTGAAGACTTGCTGGAGGACCATGGCACCTTTCGAGCGTGTTGGTGCACATTTGAAGGACCGCTATGAGCACAGCATTCAGGTGTTGGACCGATCAAGGAAGAAGTTGAGGAAGAAGGAGCGTGAGAACCGTCGTGTTCCTGTTGATAAATATAAGCTCATCCACTTCAACAAATCCCCAAACTACTGTCTGGAGGACCGGCGCTTAGGGGTGGCTGGTACCAGGGGGCGCCGCTGCAATCGTAGTTCACATGGTTCAGACGGCTGCAACCTGCTGTGCTGTGGGAGGGGTTACAACACTCATGTAGTGCGACACGTCGAACGCTGCGAGTGCAAGTTTGTGTGGTGCTGCTATGTTCGCTGCCGCCGCTGCGAGAGCATGAATGACATGCACACCTGCAAATAACAACAGTCACACCTGTAAATAACAACAAGCACGACTGGAACTAATAGGGTTGATCAGCTGCAGCTTCACAGTAGGAGTTTACACGTGTGGCCGATCGTCCCCCAACCTTTCACACCTTCTGATTGGTTGACCAGTGGAGAGAAGAAACACTGTGGTAAAAAAAAAAAAAAAAAAAAGACTTGACTGGATGACCTTTGACCTCGTGCTATATTCTAAAAGCCTTTGACTTTTAAAAACTTTACCGGAATGTGAAACGGGTTGTCCTCATAATTTACATGTCAATTGTTCATTTAATCTTGCCTATTTATCATTAATAACACTGCTATTTGCTTCAGACATTAAATGTGTTAAATCTTACATACTTTAATAAGATGAATCAGAAAACAAATGACAAAAGTGTTGGTTAGTTCATGTTTTTAATATATATGATGATGTGTTATTCCACATATATGGTGGTTTATATACATGTATACAATGGATTAGTAAATATTCCACTAGAAAGAACCTGTAAAGTGAATGGATCATAATGTGCAGACAGTGTTTTGAAGTAGATCTGGTAGATCTGAGACCAATATTCCTTTGGAATAAAACATATTCTCTTGTTCATTCTAAGAATTTCACATTTTGACCCCAGACTTATCTTGGAAACTTGAACCAACCAGTATTTAAGACTTGAGATTTTTTTATCAGTAACACACATGTGGTCAAATGTTATTAGTTTCATTCCAGAAGCATTTTAGTTGTAAACCAGTAACACAAACACATTGTAGTGTATTAAATAGCATCTATAAGGCTACGTTTACACTGCTGGTCTTAATGCTCAATTATGATTTTATTGCTGAAATCCGATTTTTTTGCAGGGCTTTTCACATTATAGCAGTCTTGAAATAACATTACACACAGCACAGAATTGTGACGTCTGTCCCATTTATGCGACATAAAAGTCAGATGAAATGCACTGTGGCCAGGCAGACTGAAGTCGCATTGAAAAACATTAGATTTTTATCTAATTTAGGACCATGTATGAAAGAGGCCTGGGTCTGATTTGAAGAAATTACATTTGTGCTGTTCAGACTATAATGAAAAAAAGACTTTGACATTGGTCACATATGGGCAAAAAAGTCACATTTGGACCTGTTTTCCTACAGTGTAAACTTAGCCTAATTAAACCATGATGCACAGATTACAGTGAAATAAACCCTGACATGGGTGGAGGTCTTCTTTTCATAACAATGACAGTCTCACAATAAACGGTCTTGCGTGTGTGTGTATGGTGTGTGTGTGTATGTATGTTTTATTGATTTAAAAATCCCATGTTGCATATATCAAGACAATGACAGATGGCGACAGATCTTATCAGAATATATTCAGTAAAACCATGTAACAAGTTTGTAAGTGTCTTTAATGTTTTTGCCGTGCTGTGTTTCCCTCAAAACTGTTTTTTATTAGTTATAAATAGAAAGATACATGTGTGCTGTACTGTATCAAACTCCTCTGTCTCAGATGGTCATAAAACAAACCACATGTTTCACTGAACAGATCACAGTTCCTTTAATCATTTGCAGAAAACAAAGACATGAAGGAAAAACAAATGAACTAATGACTAAATAAACTGATTGAATGTGTCATACACATTTTTATTTGCACATAAATAGGAAATTGTTTGAAATTTAATCTGAGTAAAGCAGATACATTGGTCAAACCAGAGACAGTAACTGAAACAGAATCAGCGCCACCTGCTGTTCATGCTCAGTACTACATCTGAACATCCACAAGAGCAGACCATGGAAACCAATGTGGTTCCTTTCATTGTGTGTGTGTGTGTATGTATATATACATTCACACACACACACACACACACACACTTGTTTATAGCACTTATATGGTATACTACTTGGGAAAATTAGTCTGTTTTTTTGCCGATTATTAATGATAAAAAGGCAATTGTTCTGATACATTAAACTTTCAGTTTAAAATGTATCTTTTTTTTTCATTTGTTTTTTCAAGAGGAATCCAAGGTTTATTTTTTGTTGTAATCGTTTGCATGAGCACAAAAAATAAAAATAACTTAAAATATAAATGTTTGTACCTACAAAAAAAGAGAGAAATCTTCATTTTAACGGATTTTACTCCTTTCAGTAATAATGGCCTCGAGAAAATAGGTGAAATTTGTTTTATATTTTTTCACAATAAATTGTTATTTATGTATAAAATGGCTGAATATGTGAAATCTGTTCTCTTTGTAAACATTCTGTAACATTTTGTTAAGGGTATTTTTTTACGGACTCAAATTAATGTCAGTTTAACACATGATTTATAAATGAATATAGTTTTTGTTCTTTTATGAACTTTTATAAAAGTAACAGACTGAAAACGTTAATATAAAATATTTAAGTGGATTGTAACAAATTAAAATGTCCTTTATATAACAAATTATTACTTTTCTAAATGTAAAATTATCCTATTTGTAAAACGTGTGTTTATTATGTTTTGACATTATATTTACTCCATTATATATATTTACTTCCACAAAGTTACAGATGTGTAAGTGACGTATTGAATGTTTCAGCTGAATGATGATACTATACACTGTTCCCCATGAAGTTGGAATACTTTAGTTTTTAATGGCCCAGTTACACTTCATCTATCAAGCATGAATCACATTGTCACAATTAGAGCTGCACAATATACTGTTTGACCAACGACATCACAATGTATATGTACACAATAGTCACATTGCATGTCCTACAATCATTTTTAAATATTTTGTATTCATTTGTATTTTTTTAATGTATTTATTTATTTATTTACTTTTATTTATTTCATTTTTTTTATTTGTCATCTTTTCTTTCTTTCTTTCTTTAAAAAAAATATTTTTTATTATTTACTCATCATCTGAACTCGCTTTATCATCACTAGGGTGGCGGGGGTCACTGGAGCCTATCCCAACTACAATGGGTGAACACCCTGTAGGATGTGTATGTGAGGCATTTATTGTAGATTGTGTTGTTATTGTTGGTTTTACCTGTGGTGGGGGGTGGATCTGGATTCCCACTTCCCATTCATTGGCTGATGGTAGCAGTTGTGTCTGGGTGGGTGGAACAGGTGGGGATGTGGCAGAGTTCGTAGTGATAATAGGGTGCTGTAAGGGAGCAGAGGGAGGTATGAGGAGTCCAATTTGTATTGTGGTCTGTGTCTGGTCTGTGGGTGTGGGGGGTCTGTTGTGTCCTCAATCTCTTCGGGAGGGGAGCAGATCCCCCATTAGTGTCCCTTGGTTTTAGGGTCCCAGGCTCAGGAGCCAAATCCACTCCACTGGGAGGGATGTTGGGATGGGGTCCAGTGTTATTGTGGGCTCCTTGGGGGAGTTGAATGGAGTGGGCTGTGCAATGTGTGTGGGTTGGTTTTGTATGGGCAAGTGGATTCAATGGCCTAAGTTGGATGGGCCAAATAGGCTGGGTGCTGGGTTCCACCTCACTCCGATGGGGGATTTCCTCCGCTAAGGAACTCTGAGGCCCAGGTATAGAGACAGGTTATAAGGGACTGCTGCCTAGTAGAAGAGGATAAGCACCTCCCCCTCCTGCTGGGTGTATGTTGTATTAGTTAGGTGCATTGTGGGTAGCGAGAGGGTGCTGGGGTGGTGAACCCTCCGACCCTAACACTAACCCTAACCATAGGGTCAGGGTTAGAGATAAGGTTAGGGTTAAGAAAAAAGAATTATATAAATAAATATATGTAAAAAAATAAATAAATAAAATAAAAGATAAATAAATAAAAGCGTTGAATGTTACGTGTATATAAATGAATGTAACTATATAATAATAAGATGTGTTGTTTAAAATCAGAATAAATAGACAGTTCATTAAAATGACATGGCATGCATAAAATCCATAAAACCACACTCTTAACATGCATAAAATATATAATGTAATAATATATAATGAAACCATAAATATGCAATACATATAAAAGCTAACATATCCATAAACACACATAAAGAATATAAAAAGCATATACCTAAACAAAACAAAAACTTATAAGACATTGGGGGGGGGTTCCATACATATACACACGTGTGTGTGTGTGTGTGTGTATGTGTGTGTGTGTGTGTGTGTGTAGGGACAAGAATACAGTTAAAATGATTAGGAATGGTTACATCTTTGGTGGTCCCGGTAGCCTGTGCTGCGCTGGGGAGTGTTAGGTTTGTATCTAGTAAAGGTATCAAAGCCTTTTCTTGTGAGAATTAGTGTGTTTATTTATTTGAGGACTCTTCCATAAGTATGGGGGACTGCTGCAGGCTCGTGGTCAGCCCTGGGGGGCCACGGACGGGGCCACGGACGGGGCCAGGACCAGGACCAGGACCAGGTCCTCCGGTTCCAGGGGGAGGTCATTTAACCCCCCAGGTTTTGTTGACCCCAGCCTCTCTATCCACTGCCTCTCCACTCTCTTTCTCTGCTCCACAGTCCAGTTGAGGTGGTCCAGAGGGTGCTGTTGGAAGTGGGTGACTAGAAGGGTGGTTAGTTGTGCTCACCTGATGTTATGTAGGTGCTGCTTGAACCAGGTTAGTTGTGTGTGACTGGTCTCCCCTATGTAGTGTTTATTACAGGTGGTGCAGGTGATGATATAAACTATATAACTGTGGTTGAGTGTGTATGAGCCAAACAGTGGGTGAGAGGAGTGGGTTCCACATGATCTTTCTATGCCTGTACAGTTACTCCTCTGGGACAGTCGTGGTTGAGTTGTGTGGGGTGAAAGCAGATCTAACCAGAAGCTGTTGTAGATTGGGGTTGTTTTTGTGAGCGGAGATGATTCTCACATGCTGGGTGACAGGGTTGTGTGTTTGATTTGTGGAGGCATTTTATGGATGAATGGAGTGAAGCTGTGTGATGAGAAAATGTGGAGACCAGTGGCAGGAGGTGTGTTGTGGACTGAGTGTTGGTGCTAGGGTTAGGGTTAGGGTTAGGGTTAGGGTTAGGGTTAGGGTTAGGGTTAGGGTTAGGGTTAGGGTTAGGGTTAGGGTTAGGGTTAAGTGACAGTAATAAAAACATAAGTCACTTCAGAGGGAATATCAGTGAAGTAGAGAAACTGATACTTTATATAGTCTAGTTATATGATTATAATCTCATAATTTTGACTTTTTATCTCACATTTTTCACATTTTATCTTAAAATTTTTTGTTTTTTATCTCATATTCGTAACTTTTTTATTTATCTTTATTTTTCTCAATTGTGACTTTCTTTTTTAAAGTGTTCCTAAATTTCCTGTCCATACCCACAAAACTGAGTAACTGTGACCTCATCAAACACATTTTCTACAGTTAGTTTTAACAGCTTTATTTTAGATACTTTTGAAACTTTTCAGATTTGTCCTGGTTAAATAAGTATTACTGTGTTCATGGCAAAAAAAAAAAAAGTTTTACTTTTTACTTTTTCACTTTTTATAAGGTAGAGGAGCTGAATCAGTACTTCTACTTTTAACTGAGTATTTTATCACACAAGTAGCTGTACTTCTACTTAAGTACAGAATGGAAGTAGTTTGAACTCCTCTACAAACCAGGTCATACAAAAAGACAAGAGGACAAGACAAATGTTAATAAACACGTAGACACACAATTACAAAAAAGGCAAAAACAAAAACAAAATAAGCACAAAACAAAACAAACACACAAACTCTCTCGTGTCCAATCAAGCCAGTAGTCCAAAATATTTTCTGAGGCTCAATTTTTCTTCAAATCTTCATGAGTTTTGTTTATTAACTGTCCACTGTTTCAGGTTCCATATACTACATCTGGGAAGTACTTCTTTTAATCCTAAAATTAAACTAAATACAACCATCTGAACCTCTACTTTAAATTGTTTTCGGTCCATTTCATTTGACATTTTCAGCCTTTGATGCTGATAATTACTATTGAATGACATTTACTATTATGAAACAGTTCATTTCCAAACTTCTTCTTTAAACCACATGAGGGCAGTATCAGCACATCCAGAACACTTATGTGTTCCTAACATTTATCCAAGAACCCAAAGTCATTCAACCACCCTATATATATATATATATATATATATATATATATATATATATATATATATATATATATATATATATATATATATATATATATACATATATATATATGAAATAGCCCAGTTTTTCCTTCTGAGAGTCCTGAAAAATGCCTTAAATAACAATATCAAGATGATTCCTTTTGGAGATATGTCTTGCTGAAAAGAAGAAAACTAGTATTCAGAGAATGTCTAATCTCGCCCCTATTTTGTGCAAATCTCAAGTTTCTATGACAACCCGTTCTTGAATTAGAGTCAATAATATGATTTTGACCTTTCTGCTAAATACGACCTTGACCTTTGACCTTTTGCAATATTGATAATTTCATTTTATGTATATATGTGTCAGTGTTTGTCATATTATGATAATATATCCAGTATTGATTTAGTTATAGCGTGATATGTCTATGCTTGACACACACAAGTTAATTTTGTGACATGTCACCTGTCACAGATGAGATCTCAAAAACCATTGATCGTAGGTGATAACACCAATTATGAGAATTGTATAAATCTTCATTTCACATCGTTTGGTACCAATCTGAATGTTCTGTGACCCTCTGTTCTTGAGTTATAAATGGTAAATGGACTGCATTTATAGCGCTTTTCCACCTTCATGGTGCTCAAAGCGCTTTACATTAGTCTCTCATTCACCCATTCACACACCAGTAGGTTTCTAAGGTCTACGGTAAGTCCTACTGGGGGCCTAAGTCAGGGTTCAGTGTCTTGCCCAAGGACACTTCGACATGTGGACAGCCAGAGCTGGGACGCGAACCGCCAACCTCTCGGTCATAGGGCGACCCACTCTACCAACTGAACCACAGCCAACTGAATCACATTATATAACTGATAATGTGACCTTGACCTTTCACCTTTACTCAAATGGATCATTGCATCTGGTGCACATTAGTTATATGTATATGTCCATGTCATTTCATGGTGATATCTCAAGTATTCATTGATTTATAGCATGATATGTCTCTGTGGACACACACACACTCACACACAGATACACACACACTGATTACAATAATCTGTGTGAGATTAAAAATCTTGTCTTAGATTAACTTCCTGACACCCAGTAGGTAAAAGTCTTGGTTCAATTATGTTTAAAGATGTGATTTTTAGGTGATTTAGTGAAAGTCTTGTCCCCGACAGAGGACAAATACTTTGCTGGGTGTCAGGAGGATGAAAATGGGTGAATGAGACATAGTATTTAATGTTAGTAAAAAAAGAGAAGAGAAAAAAGTTGTCTTCAGTTCATGTAGCCAGAAGATGATGAACATATGTGTGCAATAGACCTAAATGCAAAGTGAAATGTTGTTTTTAAAGCTCAAAAGCCAACTCTCCACATATGTGAACAATATCAGTGCACTCAGTTTTACATCAATGCTAAAATAAATAAATAAATAATGAGAGCATTCAGAAATACCAGTTTTAATCATAAACCAAATATGTAATAATAATAATAATAATAATAATAATAATAATAATAATAACAATAATAATAATAATAATAATAATAATAATAATAATAATAATAATAATAATAATAATAATAATAATAATAATAATAATAATAATAATAATAATAATAATAGTTCTACAAAGCTTTGATCTCAACTATGGTGATAGTATGGACCATGGACACACCCTCCAGGGTTTTGTGATGTTGTGATTTGCAACTTCAACACAAATTCAGTCAATCCTTGTGAATTCAGTGCTATGTTACAATTTTAACCAGTCACTGTGACTTTCCCACAAAATGTGACCAATATTTGTGACGTCTTGAGCTGCTGCTTCCACCTTTTCCTGTTTATCTTACAGTACGAAGCGACACGTGTGTGTTCAACAGTTCACATTTGACACTAAAATGATGCACTAGTACCAACAAGTGCATTTAGAAGAGTACTGTTTTTACTGCATTTTTATCATCCAGGTAATATTTTATTTGTCATATTTTAAAGGTTGTCTTAATATCGCAGTGTCTTTGTTCTATTTTTGTCAGAAACTGCCTCTACTACACAGTACACAGTACTAGTAATAATGTGTTTTTTGAGTGTCTGAGACATTTATATTATGTTTTATAATTTCATGTAGTGTTGTGAGGTCATATGAACTTTAACCTTTGAACCAACAGGTGCATTTGGAAAAATATATATATTTTGTTGTACTTTTGTAATCCTCATAATCATCTATTTTCCATCTCAGTAAAAGGTTGTTTTGAGGACTATATCATAATGAGTTTTAATTAATTTTCCAGTAACCAAATATTTGAAATATTACTTAATTTTTATAACAAAAAGGGAAAATCGCAACCATTTATCGCAACTTTCACTTCCACCTGAACCAAAAACCAACAGTAAAAAGCACCACAACTTTCATCAGAATTTTTCAGAAAAGCTCATCAGACATTTTAGGATGAAACAATCTCAAAAAAGGCCTGAGAAATCCTGGAGGAACTGATATGTGGACTTTATATAACTTTGTACCAGTGTTTAGTCACTATTCATATACATGACAAAACCTCTGACATCTACTTCACACAGAAAATTTCACAGTGTCCAAGTATTTTAATTCTGTCAGAGTGGTTCCAATAATGGGCAGAGTATCTAACAAGATAACATCCAGTGAGAGTTAAAGTAAACTGATTCTGTCAGAGTGAATTCAACACCCATAAGGTACCTTTCAATGTTAAAAAATAATCACTCTGAAAAGTCCTGCCCACCAACCTCTGCACTCAAACTGAGTGAGAAGCTGCAATAAGTTTTTCCTAAATAAACTGTTGCTTTTGTTTTGTCATTCAAGCAGAATCTATCTCATGTTTTCAAAGAGTTAAAAGCCAACACTCTTGGAGTAATTTATTTATAAACATGTAGTGTTAATTAGGTTTGACACTGGGAAAGACATTTCTTAACACAAAACTCTTCAGTGTTGAATATGAATAACACTATGGGTACCACATGGCTGCATCTGTGGTACCGAAATTCCCATTAGTTTTTGGTCTGGTTCATACCATTAATGTTTGCCCAGGTTCCAGACCTATACCCAAGATGGGATTATTTATTTTTTTACAGAAAAAAGTTTGCGTTGGATGTTGTGACCCTCATTTCCAATTGTAATCATATTACCAAGTGGAGGGATTCAACCTCTGTGGGTCTGGGTCAGTGCTGGGAGCATCCCCTCGCGGGACCTTCCCCCAGGTCTGGTTTGCACATTTCCTCCACAGCGGTGCCACAACTGGCTCCAGTTCGGCCAGAAAGGGTCTGGGGGTGAAGGTGGCTCATAGGTCCTGCAGCGATCCTTTACAGAACCCTCCACCTGGACTTCGCCACTTCCCAGACTTGCTGCGTCTTCTCTCCCCTGGGTTAGTGTTAGGGTGAGGGTTAGAGGCCTGGGGAGGGATGGGACGGGACGGGACCCCTTTATTCTGGGCATTCCCACCATGTCACCAGGGAGGAGACCGGCCCAGGCGCCAGATGTCAGCTGCAATGTTGGTAACCCACCTGCCCTGTCTGGAAACACAGGAGTCTATTGCACACACAAGTCAGAGGGTCTCCCAGAAACCCCATGGTGGCCGGCGTGCACCGGGTGAGGTGGGATCCCGACCCCCCCCAACCCCCCAACCCCAGACAAGGCACAGCTTTAGCCAAATCAGGGGGCGGGACTTGGCAATGCTTAGAGCAGCAAAGCTAGAAAGAGCAAGGAATTAGTTTATATATATATATATATATATATATATATATATATATATATATATATATATGTCATAATGGTGTGAAACTTTGCACTGTAATCTACTATAGTAGTGGAAGGTCACCGTCCAAATGTTGTATCATTTGGTGGAGGAAACAACAAAAGAAAGAAAAAAGACAGAAGACAAAAAACACTGTTCTTTATAAAATACAGCTAAAATGTCTACATAGTAGTAGTAGTAAATATGCATTGTTCATTTATTCATTACTCAGTCCAGCCACTTAACAGGTGAAATATGAAGGAATATTCAACATGGAAAAGGAAGACAGACCTGAAGATGTCTCCGTACACATATCTGATAGCCCAAACACAGCTGAACTTCTGTCATTGTTAAGATAAAACAAACAAACAAAAGATATGGTAAACAATTTGTAACACATGTATTAAAAACATGCAGAGCCACTTAGATGTTGTGGTGTGACCAGTGTTTTTATGTTGTTCCACAGACTCAACTAACAACTGCCAAACAAAACAAAACAAACAAAACAAAACAGTACAGTATGAGCTCATCTTTTCTTTTCTTACATCAGTCCAATCAACAATCATTTCTTTTTCTTTTTTTTTTTTGCTTTGGATGTTAAAACTTCCACCCACCAGTATGGAATGTAAAGGCTCCACGTTCCAGTTAAAGGGCTGCTCTGTGCACACTCTACCTGCAAACAGTTAGTATACTTGTGAGACTTGACCTTGCCAGAGTTTAACATACTTGAGCAATTGTTGCATACCAGGCTTACTGTATGTAGAGGCACATATAGGAGTTGTGGCTGGGAAAACCCAAGTCTGAGCCAAAGCCTGCCTGGTTACCATGGAGCTCCTGCATAATATTATGGAGTCATATGTTGGTGGTCTTTCATTATTATAAAAGAAAAGTAGGAATGTTCTTAAGGCTAAATGGACTGAGAGGGAAGAGATATCAATGTCTTGTTTATATGAAGTCCAACTTAAGGGATTTTATACGTTTGATTTAACTCAAGGTTTTAAGTTCCATTAGAAAGAGGATGAAGAACAACAGCAAAATGTTAAGAGTTTTTTTTTTTACAGTTGTTCTATGAAGAAAATACAATACACTAATATCACTGGTCTACAAGTAAAATGCTACTGAAATAAAACTAATGAAATGTTCCCACATGTGTGTTACTGATAAAGAAAAGTCTTAAATGATGGTTGGCTCAAGGTTACAAGATAAGTCTGGGGTCAAAATGGGAAAATTCTTAGAATGAACAAGAGAATAGGTTTTGAATCTGTGTATCATTCGTTCATTAGTTTTCAAAAGAAAACCAAAATCAAGACAACGACAAAACAAGTCAATGTTTCCAAAACCAAAATGAAAAAATTGACAATGAAGCAGTTTTTCAGTTTTCCTTTTTGTGTTTAAATGAATAATGGAAAAAAACCAACAACAAAAAAAACAGATAACGACCGTTTTCCATTTTATCCAATTTTGACTTGAAGCCAGTTGAATAAACCGGAAATGACCTTTGACCCACAGAGAAAAAGATGGAACCCTACGTCCTACTCCCCTACTACCCTAACACCCGAAGATATGACGACAGAGAAAATTGGTGTCATTCATACCATAATGATCTCTAAGTCTGGTAGACATGTTTCTTTTGGTTGTTAAGATTAATTTCCAGTTTACTCAATTTGCTTCAGGTCAAAATAGGATAAAACAGGAAACAGCTGTTATCCAACTTTTTATCTCACGATTTTGACTTTTTATTTCATAATTTTGACTTTTTATCTCAGGATTTTGACTTTTTATTTCATAATTTTGACTTTTTATCTCATGATTTTGACTTTTTTTTCATAATTTTGACTTTTTATCTCAGGATTTTGACTTTTTATTTCACAATTTTGACTTTTTATTTCATAATTTTGACTTTTTATCTCATGAGAAAAAGTCATTTGAGATTAGATATTTTATTAAATGATACAAAATGATATGAATGTTGCAAAAAAGACAATAACTAATATTCACAAAAAAATGCATTTACTGTCTTTGTACTTTGTAGGGCAGAGCTGCTGTTTGAGTGTTTTTGAGTTTAGGAGGAGGTTAGATTTACATTCAAGCCATGTTTGAACTGATGCAGTCAGTGGAGTTTTAACCATATGATGAACCTACAAGTTATTATTTATTAGATTATACCTTCACATATATGTCTTTTGTTATAACCCAAAGCAAGAGTTCTGTCAACTAAGGCCAAAATGAAATGGTGGATGTTGTTGTTTGTTTTTCTTAAGGTCTTGCTAACATTTATTTTTATTATATAGAATTGACATATTTGTTTTATTTTATTTCTTATTTTTCCACTAGATGTCAGTGCATTACTGTAAACCACAGTTACACTATGATGTTTTTAAGTTGTTTTCATCTCAGCAAACCTATGTTATATAACTTGATGTTCTTCACATCCTCAAAATCCACCAACAGCATGATAACATTTTCATTCATGAAACATTTATATGTAATGAATAGTAAAGAATTTTTTAATTATTATTATTCATTTTTAAACAATAATGTGAATGTTTTTCTACATTAACTTCTTCAGTAGGTCACACATAAAAAACATCTAGTTGAGTGAATCAAATTAAATTAAATTAAAATAACCCTAACTCTTTGCTATTCAATATGGTTATTTTATGTGTGACCATAAAAAGTCAAAATCATGAGATAAAGTCTAAATTATGAGATGAAAAGTTCAAATTGAATGATTTTTAAGTTTATTCAATGTTTTACTTTTTCAGTGACGCCACTTTATTCCAATGACAGTTTTTCTTGGTTTTATCTCAAATGTTGCTCATGAAACTTGTGTGACCTCAGTATGTGTGTGTGTGTATATATATATAGTCAATCTTTGTCAGTATTATTCGTTCCTGGCTGGGCTACATTCTTCTTAAACTCTGGTGTCTTGTGTGTTTTGTCACGAGACACGTGAGAGGGAATTCCCCCAAGCCAGCGCCAGGTCACCATAGTATTTTCTTGCCAATGTAAAACTTTCTTTGGCATCTTTAAACATGTGGGTCTTTTAGGTGCCTCATTTCTCTCTGTCTCATTTTTCATGGCTCTGGAGGAGGATGTGCTTTTTCCTTTTGGTTGAGTCCTTGTTGACTCATCTTACTGTTGAGCTGCCAAAGAATTTGCAGACGTATCTTTGAATAGTAAGGCATGTCTTTGATTCCTGCTGAAATGTGAATGATACATAGTTATGCCACTTAGGAGTGGTTTTGAGCAGCAAGTGGAAAGGGAGGCTCCATGCTGTTGTGGTTCGGTCAGCCTTCTGCGTCTGTGCTTCATTAAACTGAGGTCATGTTCAAAGCTGAGGAGGAGGAGGGGGGGGGGGGGGGGGGGGGGGATAGAAGGGCACTGTGAGAAGGGAAGCACAGAACAAACTCAAGCCCAAATGAATCATAGAGGGAGGAAAAAGGAGAGAGGCGGAAATCATTCCTCGGTGACAGAGTTGACAGTTGAAACTCTTTTCACACACGAGCTAAAGGAAAAGTTCAGAAAATAAGGTGTGGATCATGTTCAGAGTTTAGTCAAATAAATTATGTGTGTGAGTCATGTTCTCTTCAGGTAGAAATGGTCAGAGTGGTTGAACCCATACAGACCCAAACTGGTGACGAAAACCATTCACTGATATAAACTGGTTAATACCCATCCATCCACTAATTCTATCAATACAGGTAAATAATTAGTGTAAAATACAGCGTATTGTCTTTTCATGGTCATCAGATATGACACATGTGGATGTTCAGAAGCTCTGTAATTACCATGGAAACACTGTCATCCCCTACAACATTGATTGAAATCCATGGATTAAAACAGTCATTTTTTACATTCAGTATTTGATCTACTTTGCTGAAGAAGTCACTTTTTCTTCAGATTTCTTTGTTTTTGATCAAATAAAGCTCTTTTTTTTCAATGAAAAATGAAGCATGGAAAAACACTTGATTTTTAAAGAAAAAAGTAAAATACAGCGGGTCATAGTGTAATTAATGGTGCTAAATTACTTTGGAATGGTTAAAAATAGTGAAAAATAGATTTCAGAACTGACACAAAAGTAGCATTGGCCCTTAATGGGTTACTACCCCTTTAACCCCTGATGTGTCTGTGGTGACACGTTCCAAATGTATTATTTCAAATATTCATAAAAATGTAACTGTTTGCTCAACAGTTTCACTTCTGGTTGTTCTGATAGAATAAACCTTGTTCTTTCCATAGATATTTCATTCTGACTTTTTTCCTCAGAATTGACGTTTACTTAAGAATTTCTTCAGAATTCTGACTTCTTTCTCGTAAAAAAACCTCTGAATTATGTTTTTGTCATACAAAGAAAAAAACATATTGGACCATTAAATCTGCCACAGATATGACACTGGCATGGCGTCTGTGACACAGAACGTACGTATTATGTTGATAGGTAGCTAAAGCATAGACCAGGGGTGTCAAACTCATTTTTGTTCAGTTCCACATTCAGCCCAATATGATCTGAAAAGTGCCAGTAAGATAACAGTGAAAATACTAAAATGACATTCTGATAATGTTTACATCTATAACGTTTCCTTCAGAATGTGAATAACATCAACAGCTTGACATGTCTTAAGAAAAACAAGTACAATATTAACAATTTTCTGCTTCAGTTTGTCATTTTTGCACATGTACAGAACAACTGACGTTTCAATTACAAATACACTAAACATTTAGTAACAGGCAGAATATTTGTAAAACTACACTTACTTCTCTTCAGATATTTCAGGTGGTTCATATTTGTTCTGGTATTTATTCAGGCTTTTGTAAAAGGAAGGTTTGTTAATATAATGATGTTCATGTATTTAATTTTTTTTTTACAATAGAATCCACAGTTTTCATTATTTATCAGTTCCTCCAAGATGTCATTGGCCTTTTTTGAGATTATTTCATCCTAAAATGTCTGATGTTTCATAAGTTTTTCTAAAAAATTGCGATGAAAGTCCCTTTTTGTAATTAAAATTAAGCAATATTTCAAATATTTAGTTACTGGAAAATGTATTCAAAGTCATTGTGATATGGTCCTCTAAACTACCTTTTACTGAGATGGCAAATAAAGGATTATGAGGATTACAAAAATACAACAAAATAGATATTTTTTCCAAATGCATCTGTTGGTTCAATATTCATATGACCTCACAACACTACATGAAGTTATAAAACAAAATATAAATCTCTCAGCCAGTCAAAAAAAAACACATTATTACTAGTACTGTGTACTGTGTAGTAGAGGCAGTTTCTGACAAAAATAGAACAAAGACACTAAGATATTAAGACAACCTTTAAATATGACAAATAAAATATTACCTGGATGATAAAAATGCAGTAAAAACAGTACTCTTCTAAATGCACCTGTTGGTACTAGTGCATCATTTTAGTGTCAAATGTGAACTGTTGAACACACACACGTTTGTTCGTACTGTAAATTAAACAGGAAAAGGTGGAAGGAGCAGCTCAAGACACGACAAATGATTGGTCACATTTTGTGGGAAAGTCGTGGTGATTGGTTAAAATTTTAATATTGCGCTGAATTCACAGGGATTGGCTGAATTTGTGTTGAAGTTACAAATCGCACCACCGCGAAATCCTGGAGTTTATAGGTATTTATGAACATATTTTACTGGTCTGGCCCACCTGAGATCTAATTATTCTGTATATAGAAACTGATATCATAATGGGTAAGGTGGACGGGACTCAGATGCTCAGTGTTGAAGTGAAATATATAATTAAATAACAAACGGAACAATATACAGACAGAGGCAGAAGATAAACTGGAACAAAACCTGGGGGGATGATCAACCAGAGTCAGTGGTGATGAATGAACGCTCCAGGTTATGGTGAGAAGGGAACTGACAGAGCGTCCAAGTTATGTAGATGACAAACACTGACATGGTATCGCACCAGCAACTGCAAGCCTCACTGCTTAAAAAGCTGCAGATCAGCAACGACTTGCAGCTGCACGGTGCGGGCCAGGTGAAGCTGGTGAGGATCCTGGGGAAAGGTTGTGACACCTGAATTATAACCATTTTTAAGCAAATGAATATTTCCATTTTTTTATCTTTTATCTTTTTATTTTGACAAACTTGGTAGAAAGCAAATTAGAGAACAGTGTTAATATTTTGAACATGTGAAATCCAAGCATTTTCTTCAATTAAAATATAAAGACTTCAAAAAGCATACAGATAAATGAATAAATAACAGTTAAAGTATTGTCATCAACTTTGCCCCTGTTTGTAATTCAAGGAAATTCTTCAGAAAGACATTAACCTGTTTTGTTTTCCTCTTTTATTCATGTTTTATTCATTATCCCAGACACCTATTTTAACCACGTACATGGATTTCCAGCATTTTCTTTGTCTTCATCTTAAATCTGAGTGTGGCAATGAATTCCCCATATGTGAAAACCTTTAAAAGCACATTACATTCATGTTTTTCCCTTAAACAGTCAAAGAAATAACTAAGTCATTCGATTCTGACCTGGCTATGGCGGGCGGCCATATTGGATTTCTCCATTTTGATGCATTATGGGACATTTTAGAGCCTGGCATACAGAATATTTGAATTCAGCACCCTTCAAAAACCCCTAAAAACACTGTATGACAAAAATTAACATGAAATGACATCAGGGTTAATCTTTTTTTAAAACTGACCCTGACTAAGAGTGGGATTGTTGTGTTTGTTGCATATTCTAAATAAATTGAACTGAACTGAACGTCACACAACAAGAGTTCTCTGTGGAAAACCTTGGTTAGGGTTAGGGTTATAGAAGGCAGTGGCTGTCGATGCCAGACCTCATAGTGACACACACGTCTAGACATAGTACAAGGCAGCAGGCTCCACTTACACGACATCTTCCACCCACGTGTGTTCACACATACCGCCGCCCCGCACGATCTCTGGAGTTCACTTCAAGTGTGAAAAGGGTATGAGTCACTTCACTACAGAAAGTGAGTCAGTGGTCCGATCTGACAGAGCTGCACACCATTCATGCATCACACCCACAATCCAACATCCATTCTCCACACAACTGTAAATAAACAGTTACTCACCCTGAACCCAGAACCACGTCTTTTAACCTTAGAACCACTTTACCCCTTTAATTTGTGTCCATTCTGTTCCACGGTGTAAAAATAATTATAGTATCTGTAAATCGCTCTCATGTACGTACTGGATCATATCCAACATTTTATTCTGGACACTGTACTGTTCTGTAAAACTAAACCACAAGCTTCATTCTAATGGTATTAGTAAGTACCGTTCAGGCTCACAAATGGGACCATTTTACATGAGTCTTTTAGATGTTATGGGCCTGAAGTTGTTAAATACTCATTAATACTCTGGTCATGATAAGAAACTGATGTAAAAAAAAAAAAAATAGAGGAGATATGCCATATTCCATGTGATAGATTTTACTTTTTTTTTATGTGTCTCAGATTGTCACACTATAAAATACTGTATTGCATTTTATTTATTTATTTTTTTAAATTTTTTTATTTTATCTATTATTTTATTTATTTATTTACTTTAAAAGAATTTAATGAAATCAGTCAGATCTTTTACTTCTGTATCTCTATAAAAATGCCTGTGATCAAGTTTATGAGCTTAAAATGTGAATAACATGAACAACCTGAAATGTCTGAAGAAACATAAGTGTAATTTTAACAATATTATTTGTCTTTTTATCATTTACACACGTACGTTACCACATACTGGTAAAGTTGTATGGATTTCTCTTTGAGATATTTCAGGTTGTTTACACAGTATTTGTTCAGATTATTCCTATTTTTGTGAAAGGATAGTTTCTAAATGTAAATATTTGCTACATTTACATGATGTTTTTTAATTCAAAATTATTTATTTGGAATAAAATAATTTCGAATTAAAGCTATTTCTTGCTAGCCTGGCTTTCGCCGACCCTCGTGTGTTTCAGCTTCATGAGCGTAACATAAGGGTCTGGTAAAGCACTGTAGACACTCTGTCATCTACGGCCGCATTGTGGACGGACCAATCAGAATCACTGGGCGAGATTTTAACAGTTATGATATAAGGAAGACTCTCCACTAGGGTGACCACTGGCATGAAAGAGGAGAGGAGGACACTTGTGTCCAAAAAGGAGGACAAAAGTTAGGACAGACGGGATGGGGGTGCTGCTTCGGCTATCGGGGGGGGGGGCTGTCTGCTTGTAAACATCGCAGAGTAGCAAGTGTAAATAACGGGTGGGGATTTATGACGATCAATGCAACGGTGGCTGACGATTGTATAAAGGGAGGACAAAATATGAAAAAGCCGGACACTTGACATACGCCGGACAGATGGCTCTAAAACCGGACTGTCCGGACGAATGGTCACCCTACACACAGTAGGTTTGAAAAACATGGCGGCTAGCATGGACGAGACTGAATTCGGCTTCGATTTGACAATTTCAACAGTGTTGTGGAAACTAGTACATATTGATTCTTTAAAAGATGAACAGAGAACAGTTTTGAAAGAATTTATTGGTGGCAAGGAAGGCAGTGATGGGCAGTAATGTCGCTACATGTAGCAAAGCTATTAGTTAAACTACATTTTCCAGTAGCTTTCCTGTAGTTACGCAATTTTTTTGATCAAGTAGCGACGTAGCATTCACAAAAGCTACAAATTCCAGGACATGACTCAGAAAAACAGAGGTTTGCTCTGTAGTCAACTATGTATGATTTAGAAACTACAATATAAGTGAATAAAACCTTTTCAACATGTTTATGTGGGAGCTTCCATTCTGCTTCTTCCATGGACTGTATCGATGGAAACATGTGCATGTGTACGTCAGTGGAATTAGAACGACCCAGACTGACACACACACACACACACACACACACACACACGATGGAGGGGACAGAAGGAAAGAAGAACACCAGTCTACTGACCGTGAAATGTCTTTGTATAAAACCCAAATAATTTTAATTAAATGCTAGAAATTAGTAAAAAACTAAAGAATAACATCATAACGAACACTAACCCACCTAGCTAGCAGAGGGAAACTAGCCAAATGACAGTAGGTCCTAGATCTTTTTAATAAATGCCTTAAACAGTGTGCCTCACTGTCATTTTGAATTAATCTGACATTAAAATTGGTACAACATGAAGTAGCTTCTGATGTAGTGAACTACTTTTGCCACATTAGTGTAACTTAGCTTGTTATGTTTCTGTAGGTGGTAGCGTTTGTGTAGTGAAGCTGAATTTATCGTTGAGTAACTGATAGCTTAGCTCACTACACTTTACAAGTAACTTGCCCAAAACTGAAGGATGTTATCGAGCACATACTTACATACATAACTCATCAGCGTACCTTTATCATCTACGTTTCATGCTGCTTTTAATATGATTCATTGAAGTAGTACGTCATTCAAAATGACAAGCACCTGGTTTATCAGTGGTTTATTAATTCAGGGTGAATTATTTTATTATTATTATTATTATTATTATTATTATTATTATTATTATTATTATTATTATTATTATTATTATTATTATTATTATTAACGCCGCCTTAACAAACAGAAGCTAATGGTTCTTTCACAGATGTAAGATGTGAGCAGCCATGAGAAGCATCCATACATCTGGTGTGAGGCAGGTTACCTTCTTGCATGTTTACATGGACATATTCATTCCAAATAACAGTTTCCATGGGAAATAGGTGTATTCTGCTGTAGTTAATTGGGCTTTAAGAGCTGGAAGTACAGAGGGTTGTGATTGGACAGAACGGCTGCTTAACGTCTGGATGTCTACTGGAAGAAAACGATCGCATCCACTTCCTGTTTTGCGTTTGTTTCAACTATCAATATGGAAGGGCAGATACTACATGCAATTTTTTCATTTATTTTTATGATAATTATTGAATCAACCATAAGAATCAACATACCAATGCCAACAGCATGGAATATGTGTGTCATCACAACGAGACCAGGAGCATGTGCAGAACAACAAGAATAATGTTAAATCAGAATGAACTATTTACATGGCAGAGGAATTAACGAACTCAGAATTAAGATCGGAATAAACAAGTGTCGTTATCTTTTTCAACTGGTGATTACATGGTTATATTAAAGTGGAATTAACCTTTATTCTGAATGAAATAGGAATAAAAAAAAAGTCCTATGTAAACAGGGCTATTGTCATGTAATTTTCTTTCTTTCTTGTACTAAAACAAACAGAATAATGTGGAATGACCTTTATTTCTAGGTTATTGTGATAGTATTTTACTGGACTGATCCGCTTTAGATCAAATGTATCTGTATTTGGAACCTGAACAAAAATGGTACAGACATCCTTGAGTGTTAATATCATCAGTGTCATTTTTGCATTTCAAACATTCATCCCAGGGGCTGGGTTGGATGCTTTGGCAGGCCAGTTTTAGCCCGCAGGCCATATGTTTGACATCTGAGGTTTAGAGTTTCTGTTTTTGAAGGAATTGTGGAGCACATACTTACATACATACCTCATCAGCGTATAAGCAAAGTTGTTGCGTGCGATGGAAATGCATTTCACCTGCACAATGACAGATGCCTACAAGAGTGTAAAAGTTTCCACAACCTTGACCTGAATGTAAGTCATAACCCTCAAATGTAATGATTTACGTTATGGGGTCTTGTGCCCTTAAGGGAGATGAGTCCCTGCATGTGAATGTGTCGACAGATTTACAACCTCAGCAAAAAGAAGAAACAGGTCATTCCCTGAAACATGGGATTAGAAATAACACAAGTGAAGACAACAAGTGTAACCAAAGCAAAACAGGTCATATGTTAACTTTTTTAAAAAAAAAATAGCCACTATTTGAATTGATTACACTGATCAACAAATAAAATGATTCTGGGATAATGATCAGTTACAGGTCCCTCCTTTGCTATTTTCAAAAGTCATACT
Organism: Siphamia tubifer; assembly: GCA_020466265.1. Taxonomy (NCBI): domain Eukaryota; kingdom Metazoa; phylum Chordata; class Actinopteri; order Kurtiformes; family Apogonidae; genus Siphamia; species Siphamia tubifer. The sequence goes on along the minus strand of CM035794.1, from coordinate 25,480,182 downwards.
AAAGCTGCTTTTATGAATAACACCACATTTCTCTAACTTTTATTTAAGTTTCCTTGTTCACTATTTCTCTTTAAAGTCTATATTTAAATTATATCCACATTGAATTCTAAGTAATAGTAAATTCTTTATTACCTCTGCCAAGGAGGTTATGTCTGTTTGTCTGTCTGTTCGTTAGAAAGATAACTAAAAAAATTATAGATGGATCTTGATTAAATGTTCAGGGTTGGTTGGTAATGGAGAGATCTGGAAATGGTTACATTTTGGTGGTGATCATCAACATTTTCATGAAATTTTCACAATGTGTTGGGGGTGTCACAAGGAACAAATTTTGGTGGTGATCCAGAAGAGATCCTGGATCACTTTGAAATGTATTCTCCATTTACTGCAATGTAAAAATAAAAAAAAACAACAGTTTATGTTTTATTTCTCTCCTGTTGAAATTTTCTTTCAGAATCTCTGTTCCTCTCTGACACACAGCAGGTGGAGCTTGTGGCAGCCACGCCCCCTTCCCTTCTATAAATAGCCTCAGAGCTGTGTGTGACTGCAGCACAATGAGAAGGTTGTGTATGTGACATATACATATACACAGTGTATATGTATATGTCACATACACAGTGTATGTGACATATACTAAGTGCAAAATAATGGGGGAAAAAGTAATTATATTTTACCCTGTGTTAGTGATAAAGAAAACTCAAGTCTTAAATGCTGGTTGGCTGAAGTTTCCAAGATAAGTCTGGGGTCAAAATGTGAAATTCTTAGAATGAACAAGAAAATAGGTTTTAGTCCAAAGGAATATTGGTCTCAGATCTACTTGAAACACTAGCTGCATTTACATTACCCTTGGAAATTTACAAAATGTAAATATCTCTATAAAAAAACTGGTAATGGAAACACCTGAATTTAGAAAAAAGTCTCAAATTTTGATAAAAAGTTTTCACGCTTGCATGAGGTGATTTTTCAGACGTTTCGATATTGTAATTTATCGCAATAAGTGCAATGTAAACACTTTTTCTTTAATTGTAGTGAAAATGAAAATGGCAGCCACAGTCGCTGTAACCATAACAACCATTGGCTGCTGGGACACAAGAACTACGGCTGCCATCTTGGAGTGGTGATCAGGGTGATTTTTACAGTAGACACAGTGAAGGTTTCATTTTAGACACAGAATATTTATAAGGCAGCCGTACCTCAAAACTGGGCGATAGAGGTACGGGAGTGAACTGCGCATACCCTAACCCTAACACTAACCTATAGTGAACGACATCTAGCCTATGGCTGCCGTACCAATATCCACTTCGTTCATTAAATAATCTGTTATTTCTGAAATATTTAAGTTGTTTTTTTGTTTTTTACAGATAAATATATTCTCTTTTCTGTAAAGTGTCAAGTGCAAGAACTGTGTAAAAAACACTACATACATTTATAATTTGTTGTTGTTATTAAGTGCTGAGCATATTTACACTTAATATTTCGACCTGACAATGTAGGGACCACATGTACAGACCCTTATAATGTGAGCCAGCTGGTTTGTTTGACATGTTCGTGACTTTAAAGAGTTCACCGGGGACTTTTACTGACCATAGAATTAGCCGATTCATTCACTCTAACACTATCAGGGTGATGGCCAATCTGAAGCTCCGAAGGTAACAGCAGTGAAATCTCATTGGATGATATTTCACGAGAGTTATGACACTCCTGCCTAGAACAACTGTCAATGGAAACACATTCAAAGCGCAAATATACTTTGTTGAAATGTTACGAATATCGCTATTATTTTGCGAAAAATGTTATGGAAACACAGCTACTGTCTACACATTATGATCCATTCACTTTACAGGTTCTTTCTAGTGGAATATTTACTAATCCATTGTATACATGTACATAAACCACCATATATGTGGAATAACACACCATCATATATATATTAAAAACACACTAAAGTCATTTATTTTATGATTCATCTTATTAAAGTATGACATTTAATGTCCGAAGCAGATACTTTCTACAAAAAAAGTGTTACAGTTTGTTCACTTTCAACCTTCAATCAGTTTCATGATCACAGTCACCTGGAATACTTTTCCAGCATTCTTGAAAGAAATCCTACATACATCATTCACTTCTTGTTCTTGTTGTTTTTTCTTCACCCTGCAGTTTAACTCATCCCAAACCATAGTTGGTCAAGTGATTCCACAGACCTGGTCAGCTGACAGGAAACTCCATCATTTGACTTCTTGGTGAAATTTCCCAAATACAGTAGAAATGTGTTTTCGGTCAGAAAAGTAAACTTTTGTCCCACATCCCTGATGGAAGGGTGTATATGGGTCACATTTGGTGAAGTGAACCTTTAATTCTGAACACAAATGGTATATCTATCAAAACAGCTTCACACCAACACACCTCTTCTTTTATGTTTCAATAAAAGTATCATAAATGCATATATCATCTAAGCTAAACTAAAATCTATAGTGATCAGATCAATATACAGAAAAACAGAAGTTTTATGCCTGTATATATTTTAATTCTTTTTTGTGTGTGTGTTTTCTTTTGTGTGTTTGTCTTGGTCTGTTTGTGACATGTGTTTGTACTATCTGCATTTATGTAGATTTTGGACAAGTGATAAAGATGTAAACCTACGTCCTATTTGGGGTGACCCTAAGACCACAATGATCTTCAAGTCCGGTAGACATGTTTCTTTGGGTTGTTAAGATTAGTTTCTGGTTTATTCAACTTGCTTCAGGTCAAATTTGGATAAAATTTCATTGTCTTATTTTTGGTTTTATTTTGAAAAACGAATGAACGAATGATACACGGATTTATGAATGTATGCATGTATTTACTTATCAATGAATTTTCACACCTGTCACAAACATATTTTTATTCAAAGATCAAGCCTTTCATTAATATTTCTGCCATGAGAAAACAACATAAAAGTCAAGAACTCAAAATGTCAGTGTCGAAAAAAATAACAATGACTGATGTAAATCAGATCTTTCAGGCTGTAGCCTTATGCTAAAAACACACTCTACCAAATTATTATGACAACTAAATTATGGGTCATTATAGGCCTAAGAAAACAAAATAATTAGATTAGTAGATTTTGTTAAAATGACATAAGACATTAGGTCAAAGTATTTTTGCACACATAATTAATCACTGCTGCTGCTGTTCACTGTTCTCGGCCTCGAAGCTACTGCAACTTACGCTCTCTTCGCCTACTTTATAAAACACAAAGGGAGCAAAAATATTGTCTTTATACATGTATTATTTACATTAATAGAAACAACTTTCAGTTCAATTAATAATGTAGCCTCCTTAGGAGGCAGGTCACCATATTTCATAGAGCTTTTCAGTCCCTCCAGGATTTCTCAGCCCTTTCGTGAGATTATTTCGTCCTAATATCTCTGATGTTTCATGAGCTTTTCCAAAAAATTGCAATGAAAGTTGCAGTGCTTTTTAGGTTTTTGTTGCTGGAGGAAGTGAAAGTTGTGATAAATAGTTATGATTTTCCCTTTTTGTAATTAAAATTAAGTAATGTTTCAAATAATAATTAGTTACTGGAAAATAAATTCAAAGTCATTGTGATATGGTCCTTAAAACTACCTTTTACTGAGATGGAAAAGAAACGATTATGAGGATTACAAAAATACAACAAAATGTCTATTTTTCTAAATGCAACTGTTGGTTCAAAGGTTAAAGTTCATATGACCTCACAACACTACATGAAGTTATAAAACATAACATAAATGTCTCAGCCAGTCAAAAAACACATACTGTGTACTGTGTAGTAGAGGCAGTAGAACAAAGACACAGATATTAAGACACACTTTAAAATATGGAAAAGAAAATATTACCTGAATGATAAAAATGCAGTAAAAACAGTACTCTTCCAAATGCACCTGTTGGTACTAGTGCATCATTTTAGTGTCAAATGTGAACTGTTGAACACACACATGTTTGTTCGTACTGTAAGATAAACAGGAAAAGGCAGAAGCAGCAGCTCCAGACGTTGTAAATGATTGGTCACATTTTGTGGGAAAGTGGCTGTGATTGGTTAAAATTGTAACATCACACTGAATTCACGAGGATTGGCTGAATTTGTGTTGAAGTTGCAAGTCGTAACATTGCACAATCCAGGAGGGTGTGTCTTTTCATTGCTGCCAGCACCCCTTTCTTTTCCAGGATGTATTCATAGAACAAGTCATCATTGCCACATTCATTTTAACTTTGATTTCACTGTGGTCTGGTTTAAATGAACATCTGTTTCTCATGTCGGTCCAGACACCTTTCATAATTGAAAAGACCCGTTCTGAGTTAGAAGGTCGAAATGTATACAAAATAGATGCATTGTAGTTGGAGCTGTATGGAGCAGTATTCAGGGACACTGTGAAAAAAAATATCCTGACCGAATAATCCTGCCAAACCATAAACACATTTACAAGAGTAACATGTGGATTTAACATTTTAAACATTTAGGTTTAACATAGAATGTAAAAAGTGAAGTTAGAGGTAGGATTTTAACTTAAAGTTGTTAAATGTTTACTTCTTTCTTACTTTTTTGCTTTTTAAAAGCCCAATAGGCACTTATTTTAACATTGTGGTTTTGTAATTTAAATGGCACCACATTGGTTTTTAATCTATAGCATAATTTCTACATACAAATCTAGTTTCTTCACATTCTCTTCTTGTAAAAACTACAGCTATTTTTATTCAATAATTAACACAAAAATTTTCCCAAATAGAGAACTTTGTATTGTATTTTCACTTACAGGTTTTATATGTTGCACGTTTTTGCTGTTAATTCTTCTGGTTTTTTTTGTTTTGTTTTGTTTTGGGTTTTTTTGCAGGGTAATTTTTGGGACATTTAGGGCCAGATTCTGAATTCAAGACAACTGAAATAAAATACAATAATAATAATAAAATTAATTGATTAATTATCAAAATAAGAATAATAATAGTTGTAACTATTAGAATGAATAGTAATGGCATTAGGATTGGTGGCATCATATTTGGCTAAATTGTATTTTTTTTTTTATTTTAATTTATTTAAATTTTCATCTTTTTTCTTCCCTTTTTATCTCAGAATTTGGACTTTTTATGTCATAATTTTGACTCTTTATTTCACAACTTTGACTTTTTCTCTCATATTTTTATAATTTTTATCTCATATCATTTTTATCTCATATGTATAACTTTTTTCATCTCATGATGACTTTTGATCTCAATTGTCTTTTCCGCCCAATGTTTCCTAAAAATCCTGCCCATACCCACACACTTGATCAAACACATTATCTACACAGTAATTCACTTTTGAAGGCTTTATTTTAGATACTTTTGACATTTTTCTGATTTTTCATGAAAAAAAAAAACAGTTTAACTTTTTACTTTTGTACTTTATTACAATTGAGATTTTTTTTCTTTTTCTTTTACTTAACTAGCTGAGTTGAATCAGTACTTCTACTTTTAACAGAGTATTTTTTCCACACAACTAGCTGTACTTGTACTTGAGTCCAGAATGTGAGTACTTTGACCACCTCTGGGTGTGAATGTGGGGAATGGGAGGAAGAGCGAGGCCACAGGAATGATTGTCTCACTGCCTCTTCTCTGGAGATGTCAGGAAGTAACATTTCCTGACACAAAAAGTAGGATATATATACTGGGTTATTTACTCAAGAGGTCCAGGGAAGTGCCAGTCTGGAGTGTGAATATGCTGTGCATTAGTGGAAGTGGACGGGGTGTTGGTGCTGTGTGTCCCACTTGAAGGAAGTTTGTTTATGATGGGATGCCACAGTAAATCCTGATTTGTGTTCTGTTTTTCTGTGGGGGAAAAAAAGCATTGCAGAAGTTGACTTTCTCTTTCCAGTCTTTGTTCCTGTCATTGGGATCCCAGATGGCTCCAAGATGCTGCTGACCTTTGAACCCACTTCCTGTCCAAACACAAGACACAAGTGGTTGAGGTGGATGGATTCTAGTGCACTTGTCTGTTTAAAGGTCGGACAGAGGAGGGGGTTACATTCAACTAATGACCCTGGAAGTTACTACATTTATTTGAATTTATTATATGTGTGTGTTTGTATTTCTGTCTTTATGGGGACATTCATATGTTTGCACAGTCACATCATGGGGACCTCTGACATGATGAGGAGCAAAATTCAGGTCCCCGCGAGGGTTAAATATAAATAAAGGACCCCACTAGTAAAATAGAAATGATGTGTCCCCATAAAGCATGATGGAAACAGGTGCAAAGTGAAACATGTTTTTTGTTGGGAAACATGTTTGATGATGTGTTTACTTAGAAAAAAAAAGTTTTTATTTTCATGTATTTTTTTATATTCATGTAATTTTTCATTATTTACATTTAAATATTTATTTTTTATATTTATTTGTGTTATTTTTTTAATTATTCTTTTTGTATTTATTCATTCTTTATTTTAATTAATTTCCTTTTTTATTTATTTCTTTTATTTTATTCATGTGTTTACACTCTTATACATTTTAATAGTTTTTAGTAATTATATTCATATATTTTATCAATGTTTTTACCTAGTACTTGAATCTTTATCTTGTCTTTTATATTTGTGTGTTTTTGCACTGCTGGAAGTTGTCTTTTAAATCTTGTTGTACACGGTGTTATGTAGGATGACAATAAAGATCATTCTATTCTATTCTGTTGTGGCTGCATTTTTATCATCCAGGTAATATTTTATTTGTCATATTTAAAGGTTGTCTTAATATCTCAGTGTCTTTGTTCTATTTTTGTCAGAAACTGCTTCTACTACACAGTACACAGTACTAGTAATAATGTATTTTTTGACTGGCTGAGACATTTATATTATGTTTTATAACTTCATGTAGTGTTGTGAGGTCATATGAACTTTAACCTTTGAACCAACAGGTGCATTTGGAAAAAATATATATATTTTGTTGCACCTTCGTAATCCTCATAATTATTTATTACTATATCACAATGACTTTGAATTAATTTTCCAGTAACTAAATATTTGAAATATTACTTAATTTGGATTACAAAAACAGAAAATCGAAACTATTTATCACAACTTTCATCACAATTTTTAAGAAAAACTCATGCAACATCTGTTAAAAACCTGGACTTTGTCATCCTGTTATGTGAGTTTGTGTCCGTCTCTTGTGCGCTTTTGTTTTATTTATGTCGTTGTTGGTGTCTGGAGCTTTTATTTTGTTAAAAGGGTACATGTGCACATTGTCTAGTTTTGCTTCCTGTCACCAGTGTAATCAGTATGATTGAGTCCACCTGTCCCCTTCCCTTTATAAGTGTAGTGTGTGTGATTATTTAATGCTAGTTTTTCTGCCTCATTTGCACCCAAATAAGCACTCATCTCACATGTCTTGAATATCCTGTGTATGACAGTTTTTTGGTGTTTGGTATCTGTCTGTTGTCTGTTCCCTCTTGGCTTTGGTTTTTTACTCTGCTTATGTTACCGGACCCTGGAATTGTTTTTGACCCTGAATCTGCCTTACCCCTGCTGGACCCCGTTGTTTTGGATCGATCACTTGGTTCAACATTTGCCTGCTTGCTGGTAACGTCCCTCAGATTGTGTTTTGTATTACTGGATTTTTTTGGTACTGAACTCTACTTGCTTAGTGACCTGTTTTTGTTTTTCCCCCAGTTACCGGTTTGATCCACCGGCATCTACGGATCAGCCAAATGGTCGCAGATCAACTGTCATTTTTCCCCTCTGTTTTAATAAACGTATTAAATTGAAACTTCTGGTTCAGAGTCTTGCATCTGGGTCCATCTGTCTGGAGTCTTTGTCATGACATCAGACATTTTAGGACGCAACAATCTCAAAAAATGCCCACCAAGTCCTAGAGGGACTGGATATAGATCATCTGAAATGAGGATATTATAATAAGAAATTGTTCTGTGTAAATGTTATCCGTTAGGAAAACCAGTCATTGTTGTGGGCAATATTAACTGACGGGAATGAAAATAAAAGGCCTAAAATGCACATTTTTCTAAACATTTTCTGAGACCAGATATTGATTTAAAATTTATTTGAACTAAAACAAATACATTGTCATTTTCAAGGAAATAGCACTTACGCCTTGGTCACAATGATTCTTACAAATGTTGGGTTTGCAGGAATCTTCCAGTTCATATGACATGTTCCCTCCACGAATGTCTATGAATGTAAGAATCATTGTGACCAAGATATTAGCTTTCTCTCCTTTTTTCAAATCAACTCTGTAAAACCCTTGTTGGGATTTGGGGCTCGACAATTAAAAGCTCTTAGGAAATGAAAAAAAATAATGTTTTTGGTTCATTGTTAGAAAGAGAAAATTTAAATTTGGTTATTTATTCGGACACTGAAAAACAACAACAACAAAAAATCCTTGAAATTCAATTTTAATTATTTAATTTTAAAACAAAAATCAATTAACTTGTAGTTTTTTTTCTTTTGTGTCTGACAAGAAAATCCAATTACCAATAGATGCACTGACCTGTCACTTTCATTGCAGCTTAAATGACTATTATGTACTGATGTTTGAATAAAGTCTCAATCACAAAAACTGAAAACCAAGCAGTTGAACATGCAATAGGTCTTAAAATATATGCACAATAGTCTTCAAAAAGTCAATTAAGATCCAGAAGCTCAGTTCATCGGACCCTTGTGCCTCAGAAACCAGCTTTTAAAGTCTGTCTGCACATCTGATTATTAAGTTATACTCTAGTAAATGTAAACAGTTCATTTGTCTGTGGTGTAAATCAGCTATTTTCATGCTTGTCTGAGGTAAGCAGTGAATAGTGTTCCAGTTGTAAAGGATCTTCATCATGCATGTCTGAGACACAGGACCAAACTTAGGAGACACACAGTGGTCCAGCTCTTCATGGGTCAGTCAGAAAGAATTAGCACCAGGCTTTACGATCAGCACTGGCACTGGCAATGGGAGGTGTGTGAGTGGGGAAGTTGGGGGCTTGTCAGGGAACATTGGCCCACTTTGATGTAAGAGAGGGAGCCCCCTTCTCCCCAGAAATCCTATTAATGTCAGAGGTCCAGGGCTTTCAGGTGGTCACATCTCTCAGATGAAGTCTCCAAAAGGAAGAATGAAAGGAGAGATGTTATGGAGATGAAGGAGGGAAGGAAGCAGCATGGGGCAGAAAGTCTATTTAAAGGAGACATATGCAAAGTCCACTTTTTTTAGCCCTTAAATATATGTTTTTGTGTACTCTCAGTGTGCTGCATATGTATCTTTATTAGTTTACTAAAGAATGGCAGAGTTATGTTTTCATCTGTTGGTTAACTTTGTGAATCTGAGATTTGTGAAGTTATGTTGGTTTAATAGTTTGTCTGTGTGTGTGTGTGTGTGTGTGTGTGTGTGTGTGTGTGTGTGTCTGTGTGTGTGTGTGTGTGTGTGTGTGGGTGGGTGTGTGTGTGTGTGTGTGCGTGCGTGCTGCACATTTCCACTGTTCTCACTCTAGATTCGCCAATTCTTGACCGATTGTTGATGTCCAAGGAGACATATACAAAAATGAAACAGACCAAATTTCTGCCGAATGGACTCACTACTTTTGCTCTGACAGAGATTTGGTGTTTTCAACATGTGATTTAACATGGTAATGACTGATAATGATGTATTTGTGATTGGACAAAATGCTAGATTTCATATGATTCCCGAAGTTACCATGCTCCACGTGGCCTTCTAGTCTGTCTGTCTGTTAGCAAGATAACTCAAAAAGTTAAGGATGTATTTGCCTTAACCTTTCAGGAAATGTTGACACTGGCATAAAGAACAAAGGATTACACTTTAGTTGTGATCGTAGAGGGGGTAGGTCGGTAGGTCGGGGCGAATTGGCACTCACAGAAGTGAAAGTGATAATTCTAGCAAATTAAACTATTATTATTAATATTGTTATTATTGTATATTTCTGTGTTGTTAATGTTGTTATTATGACTATAATTATAATTTTCCCTCTCATCCCCCCCCTCTATCTTTCTCCCCTCCTCCACTTTTCCCTTTCACCCTTGATCAATTCATATTCTTAGTTGCAAATCCACATGTGGAAGTTAACAGTAAATATAGTGGTACACTAATCCACATGATGACAGCCCATAATACTGCACCATGGTCGCTCCAAAAGATTCAGTTCTTGGTGGCCGATGTAAAAACATCAAATGAGTTTATCAACACTCACACAACACTTTCATGTTTGTTGATTGAACGCTCCATAGATGAGTTCAAAAACCACTTGGTTTCAGTTTAATAATTTATTCAGGTCACATGGGAAATATAAAAGGCAGCACTGGTCTCTGTGGACCAGAACCCCACAGGGCAAAAAAATGGGTTGGACTTTGCAACATTATCTGACTCTAATTGGACCTTTGCCTATTGTCGTGGTTGCCCTGGTTACCTAGGGAATATGGAATTCAATGTGTGTGTTTATTGATTATGATGTGCATCCATGGCATGGTTTTCCAAACAGTAACTCAGTTCACATGGGTCGTAGTGAAAATGTTATCTGCAGTAAAGAGCAGCAGAAGAGAACAGAACAGAACAACAGTAATTTCATTTAAAGATCATGTTACTAAAATTTTAAATTCTAGAAAATTTCTAAACAACGTAAACCCTGCGGTATTGTGTGTTGTTGTCTATTACTTCACAGTATTTGCTGTGGGTCGGCTAAATAAGGTCATTCATGGACATTTGTGGAACCAATTTTGCGAATCTACCATTGTTTTTCTTGCAGCAATTTTGATCTTGGAAGTAGAAAAGTATAACAACAAGGTAATAGCATGTCCGGAATTGAAACAGATTTTTTTTTTAATTTAAATAAACACAAATAATTAAATATACATAGTTTATTTCCATTGACATTTACAAATACATATCTATATTAAGGATATTGATCAACATTTCAGTTTGATGAGGCAATGAAAATTGGTCAAGAATTCTGTTTCTGAGCTTGTGATTGGGTGGGCACAGCTGTCAATCAGGGTGGGCCCCGCACACACAGGCCTGCCCATAGATCTGTGATTTTAATGGAGGACAGTCCATAAGATATGGAGCTGTTCGGATTTTCAGATATTGAGATGTTTAGTTTGGAGCCTTTAAGACACTTGCACTTTTAATTTAGAATAATTCTTTTTTTAATATATCTTAAGATGTTTTAAGTGTAAATTTCAGCTCAGTGAAGCACTTTATGCAATAGCAATTTTCAGTCAGTTTTAATATTTCTTTTACAGCTCTAACTTTATATTATCATAAAATTGTGGATTAATCATTTACAATCTGTATGGACAATGATTTAAAAAGAAAAAAAGTGAACATGTAAAACTGCTGTGTTAAATGTAATGTGGGTGAAAATTTTGGGTGCACAGAACTTTTGTGCTGGAGCACCTAAGAAAAAAAGTTAGGGCGCACCAGTGCAGAAAGTGAGTCTATGGCCCTGAATATATAAGAGAACAGCTATAGAATAAGTGTCCACTGGAGTGACCAGTATTCATTAAAGGGTTAAATGTGTGGACACTAGAGTTAAACTACACTCATAATGTAGGTAGTTGTTATGGATGGAGAAGGTGTAAATACAGTGGTTCCTTGTTATATTTAGTTCACCTTTTGCAGCCTCACTGTTTTGCAGGTTTCCTTAGTGGAATTTCACATGCTTTTTTTTTTTTTTTTTTTTTTTTACAGCAAATGAACATGCATTGTGTACAGAGAGACAATTCATAATTAAATGTATCTACGACCAAATATCTGAGAGAAAGACTGCCTACAGGGGTGGTTAATATTTCCATTTGATGCTAAGAATGTAAATAACTAAATAAAAATCAAAGAAAAGCAATGTTTGTAGAAAATGGTTATCTGAAAATGTATGCAGTTTTAAAAGAGTTAAGGTCTCCAATAAATAAAAAAAACAACAACACCACAGCACAAAACTAACACACATAAATGTCATGGATGCCATATGTTTTATTGTGCTGAATAAAATGCAGTGAATATCTATACAGATGTCATTTAGAAAGCAAACACAATTTTTCATGTAATTGGAGACAGTAATAGAAAGCAATAAGAGCTAGATACTGTATAAGACGACAGAAGAGAAGGCAGAGGGAGAGCTGGGAAATATGCCTCTTTCTTTCCTGCTAACTACATAACATTGCATAATGTAAAAAAAAAAAAAAATCCTTTTCAAAGGTTACATGTCCAGTCTTATCGAATGGTGACAAAGAGACAGAGAAAACAGTCTTACAAAATTTATCCCCCACAAAAATAAACTATATATATATAAAATTTAAAGATGTTCTCCTGTGCTCTCATACACCTGAATTTTAAACAGTATTTAGGTTTGAAAATGAGGTAAAAGTAGGCCTTTTCGGAGGTAGTATTGTGTATTCGATTGTAGAACATGATATCATGAAGAGAAAATATTAACTTCATTAAGACTCCCAGAGCTGAGAGCTCATCAACAGTGGCTTCTGCTAGTGTTGTAGTCCAGACCACCTAAACCAAGACCAAGTCAAGACCAATACCAGACCAACATACAATTTAGCTACATCCTTTAGTATATGGTAACATAAATAAGTAGCTTACTCACTTTGCAAGGTGGCAAATAACAACTGGAACTAGTGCTACTTCCATTTTCAATATATACAAAAGGTAGGAAATATGTTTGGCCAATATTTAATAAAACCTCTTTGGGTGAAGAGATTTCTGAAGACTTTTGGTTCAGAGGCAGGTATACAGTTCATAGTTTTGATTAAATGTTGGTAATAGTTTGACATGACTCTAGTCATGTCAGTGACTATGTTTACATGATGTTTTTATTGAATCAGAAATATTTATTCTGAATAAAATCATTTGGAATTAAAGTAATTTCCTTCATGTTTACATAGAAATGCTAATCCTGAATAAAGGTTTCCATAGGAAACGTCTGAATTCTGCTCTAGTTAATTTGGCTTTAAGAGTTGGCGGTACAGAGTGTTATGATTGGACAGAATGGCCACTTGTCGTCTGGATGTCTACTGGATGAAAATGATCACATCACTTCCTGTTTTGATTTTGTTTCAACGAGCAACATGGAAGGATACAAATACTACATGTGATTTTTTTTTTTTACATTTATTTTTGTAATAATTATGAAGCAACAGCTTAACCAAATGAACATACTAATGCTGGCAGCGCAAAATGTGTGCGTCATCGCGACAAGACCAGGAGCATGTGCAGAACGACAGGAATAATGCCAAAGAGGAATTAATTGTTTACATGGCAGAGGAATTAGCACATTTGGGATTAAGAGTGGAATAAACCAGTGGCTTTATTTGGAATTAAGTTTCATTTGAAATAGTCAGTTTTAACTGGAATTAGGTGTTTACATGGCCATCTTAAAGAGGAATTAACCTTTATTCTAAACAGGAATACAAATGTAAACATGCCCAGTTGGAATTTACAACCTGTGTATTTGACTTTAATCTTATTACACATGAACTGTTTTTGGTTGCAAACGTTTATTACAGATGGTTTGTCTTATAAGTCCTTCAGACAGTCGCATATTCAAAATAAAACTTAGTCATTTTTGGCTGAATTATAGCAGGACGTTTGCACATCCAGTTTATAGGGAGATTACTGGTCTTGATCAGTCTTGAAATAAAGTCTTGAGGCCTCTGAGACCAAAACCAAGACTTTCAGAAAGTGGTCTTGGTTCTACAACACTAGATCCTACAGTCTTTTTGCCCAACAATAAAGTACAATCAGGGAATATTAGCTGCTACTTTACAGTTTATTTGAACTCAAGTTCACAAATTCAAAGGGAAAGACAATATCCAAAAGCTCAGTAAGTGGAGGTGTTAACCAGATTGTAGTTAGTGAGGTTTGTCTGGCTAATGATTCATGAAGCCTGGCTGTTTCAGAACCGTTCATTTAAAGCTTCTCATCCACCTGCCCCAAGCACATGCACCCAGTCCATAAATTATTCAACAGCCTGTGATTCCATTTAGATCCAATCTGTAAAGTGTTTTTAGATGGATTTTTTTTTTTTTCTGTTCCACGTTCAATGAAATGAGTAATCTGCTCAGTCACCTGCTTTAATCACATAAATAACTTACACTATATCTTAGAAACTTTTTAACCACATCTGGTTGTTACAGCAGACTGGGTAAAAGAAAATTAACGAATCAGTGAATTTCTGTTTAACCTCCTGTGAAATCAACTCCTCCACAGACAAGGTGGTGTTAAAGTGGAGGGTCTGATTCCATGTGGAAAATATAAAATGAATGCTTGAAAGTTTTACACAATACTCATGTCTAGTTGTTTAATCTACAATCGCAGCAATATTTAAAAGGTGTGCCCCACAGTTCCATCCTACGACCACTGCTGTTCTCTGTGTGTCAATGCCAATAGTCTCTTTGATAATATATCAAAAGCTTCTTTATATGATAGCTAGGGCATGTCTCATCACCAAGGGCAAATATCTAATTAGATAAATGTATGCAAGCATCCCTGAGTTTGAAATGAGTCATCAAAAATAATTTCAAAGGAGAAAAATAGCGATTTACATATACAAAAAAGTATTTTTGACACCGATTCAGCACGTGACAGAAGATAGAGGAATGGGACGGGACATTTTCCATGTGATTTAAAATATATATAATTTGAGATTGTCTTTGTGCTCACATGATATTTGTGTTGGAAAGGCATGAGCTGGTTATTATTTGAAGCTAGCAGATTCCATGTTTAAGCTAACAACAGTGAGTGTTACTGCTGGGAAGTTTAAAGTTGGAAAAAAGGTCAGTGTACTCTGGATGCAGACATAAATGAGTTAGCAAACCACAAGCAACCAACTCCCAGCATTAAACACACACAAACAAAAAGATCACATGGGCACACAAATATACGCCAATAATGAAGAATTCAGGTAAATTGGACATAAAAAAAATTGTAAATCTGCGTAAGAGATACATATACGTCATGATTGTGGAATTCAAGGTAAGTTTTGAGACTAGTCAGTATAGTTACATAATGTTTCTAAAATGATCTGTGGCACATACACAGAAAGTGGGATTTTTTTGTGAATAAAGCAAGGTGAAGACTCACGCAGATTTGTTGTTTGTGTGTTAAACTGGTCGTTTCTGTTATTACATACTGGTGCTGCTGGTGACGACAGGACATGATGAGGTGAATGTAGCTGCTCTGAGGTCCTACCTCTGGCCCAGTTCAAAATACCATGTTAACTTTTCAAAGGTTTCCATGAAGATAGATGGAAAATGGTATAATACATCTCTAAGTAAAAAGAAAATCCATATACATCTGGTTTAACCATATAACAAGAAAAGAAAATCACATTTGTGTAAATACACACAAAAAAAAAAGCTAATCAAGTATATCAATGTCTACTAATTAAACACAAGAAAACATACTCATGAATACAATATACAAAAATCCAAACAGTTTTCTCTTTCAAGACCTGAAAGTCACTTTGAAGGTGAGAATCCAAATTTTCTGAGGTTTGAAGCTGTAATGATCTGGTACAATACTAAAGAGCTTCTGCAGTCCTGATGTTGAATATATCATATATCAATGTACGTAATTCTAAAAGTAAACCGGCAAAATCATTCCTTTTCAAGACTGGAGGTAGGTATTTTTCTATTGATTCATCCTTTTTTTATCAGTCTGTTTGAGGTATTGTACATATATAGGTAGTACATAGCTCAGGAAAAAACAAGTCTAACTATTCAAAGCCAAAAAAAAAAAAAAAAAATCCCCCCAAAAAACCTAAAACAAAAGTTATTTCATGTAGTGTCATACAAAAACTTGATCCTTAAACCATCCTGTAAATCAGTACAAAATAAATTCAAGTTAACAGTTTGTCAAACAGAATTCCCAGTTTTCAGAAAGTGAAAAAATAACGTGTTTCATTATGTATTTCAGATACAAACATCTAGATAAATGAGACAAACAGTATTTAATATGTTAGCTGCTTTCTGTTTTAGGTTTACAACACAGACCACTGAATCTAGGTTTATTTTCCACGACCTTTCAAGACGCAAATGTCAGTTCAGTCAGTGCCAAGTGCATGTGTTTGTGGAGAAAAATACCACAACTTCACAACTATTTTGATAGGATTAGACTTAAACTGTAGTAAAAGCCTCTACTTGCAAATATTATTGTCAATTATTTTGGGAATTTACACATTATGTAGGAATTTTGAAGAACTTTGCAAAACTTAATGGCCCATAAAGTTAAATCATAATTATTTTTTAACAGCATGTGTCTTATTTTTAGAAGATGGGCCAATATTCCTTCAGGTTATGACAACTCTCATTGCTATAATCTTGAAGGTGCTAAAAATATAGCTACCACAAAAGTATTCATGCTTTTAACCCTTTAATGGCGACCATTATAACAGGCTATCTTGATTTCTTTATGTCATTTTTGCAAGAAAAGTATCTGAAAATGTGCCCATGTTTTTGCACACTTTTTCAGGTAGAACTGAAACTTCAATATCTATCCATTAAATATCATTATTAAATGTAATAAATGCTTTAAAAAAAACTAGGTAAGTGGGGAAAAAAAATAATTTTTCAGACTTTTGATCATATTTACAATGAAAGTCAACTGATCATGTGCATAATGAAATTTTCAAAAATTCTAGAAACTATTTGACATGTGCTCAAACATTTTTGTTTGTCTAGAACATTCTGTTTCCATGTTAAAGCTTCTTATTTTTAGTTATTCAGAAAGAACCCAATCAGCTTTCAGATGACTTTGGAGTTATTCAAGAGTACAAATGGTTTAGGAGTTGTGGTTATTTGATTTAATCACCAAATGCATGATTATGGACTACAAACTTTAAATGATAGTGGATGTAAAAACACGTTGCTGGTGAAACAATTGTCCTAAAAGGCTTTAATGGACCTATATCATTAGACATAAATTAATGGATCTACCCACCTTTGTTGTTATCGACATGATTGCATTTTATTTTACAACACACCTCACTTATATTCATCTCAAATAGCTAATATTCAAATGAATAATCAGAATAATGTGATAATTACACTTGTCTGGCTGTACCCATTACATTAGGTGATACTGTTAAAATGATGCCCTGTATGTCGTTATATGGTCTTATTCATATTCGTCTCATAACCATCAGTGAAAATGGCCAAAATTCAAAAAAATAGAAAGAAAAAGGAAAGCAGATGTTTCCTGTTAACGCACATGGCTCTGTCATTACTGACTTTTTGTGTATTTCCTAGCATCCCACTGAATTGACCAGGACATAGTGATTTACCTGTGATCATTTTTCACTGCTCATGTTAATCATGTCTGAAGCTCCATTTGACTCAGATACCATGTGACTGGGTTGAACACTGATTCAACGGTCGCAGTTCAAGCTTAACTGCTGATAAATCCGTGTGGGTGACATAAACAAATACATAAATAATTGAACAAGTGATGCTAATGCTAACACTGCCGTTTGATTCCTTCTGTCTGCCATTCAGTAGGTGTAACCACGGTGACTTATATTAGCTGTGATTTCACATGCATATCTTCATATAATAAATATAATAAGTTTATTTGTAAAGTACTTTACATTTGAAATCAAATCTCAAAGTGCACAGTAAAAAATTAAATCAATCTATAGAATCACCTTCTATACAATATGATCTCGTGTTTTTACCCCACCTCCAGAAGAGGAGGTAAGGGGTATTTTTTAATTTATTTTTTTATTTTTTGGCTTTGCTAACTTCACGAATCAGAGATTTGTGAAGTCATGTTGGTTTAACAGGTTGCATGTTTGTGCACATTTACTCTATTTGCACTCTAGCGTCGACACTTTTTGACAGATTGTTTTGAAATTGGGCATGTAGAAGGAGACACATATAAGGATGAAACAGACTGAATCGACTCACTACTTCTGGTCTGACGTCATAATGAATTTTCGCATCAAGGTCACAGCAGAGATTTGTCATTTTCAACATGTAATGGTGATTTAACATGATAATGACTGATAATGATGGGATAAGATCACATCATGGAAAAGATCACAGATTTCATATGATTCATGAAGTTACTATCCTCTGCGTGGCGTTTTCATCTGTGTGTGTGTGTGTGTGTGTGTGTGTGTGTGCACATTTCCTCTGTTCTCAATCTAGCATCACCAATCACTGACGGATACAAGGATGAAACGGACCGAATTTCAGCTGAATCGACTCACTACTTTAAATTTTCATGTCAAAGTCACAGCAGAGATTTGTTGTTTTCAACATGTCATCTACATCTGGGAAACTGATCATGATATATTGGTGATTTAACATAGTGATAATGATGTATTTGTGATCAAGTGACAACATCGCAGATTTCATAAGATTCGTAAACTCTTGGTAAAATTCATATCAAATTTATTTGGGGTTGGTTTTTTTTTTTTTTAGATTAATGTACACCAGATCCTATTACATTTTGGGAACAGTAGGTCAAATTATTTAATTTTTTTTTATTTTTTAACGAATTTCTAAAATCTTCCCATTTACTTATAATGAGCAAAATATGTGTGAGGGCCAGGATATGGCACTACTTGTTTATTTATTTGTTTATTGTCTTTATATTCTTATCAAATCACCCATACAGATTCATCAGCAGTGCTACCATTCAAACAGTGTTCACACCTGTGTCATATGAAGCTTCAGACACCATGGTTCAAATGATCCAAACAAGCTTTGAGTAACAAACTTTTTTTCAGTACATTTGTGAAAAAAAAGGTAAAGTTGATTGCTTCAGAAAGCTTCATTTTTCCCATAACTACCAGAACATTTTACAGACAAACTGCTGCCGTTCCCCCATGACAAGACAACAACCTACATGACCTCGCTTTTCATGTACAATATTAAGTTACAACACATTCTCAAATATCTGCCTTCCTGTGCATTGGTTTGTGTGTACTGAGCAACAGCATTGTGCCAAGTCAGAGGTAGTTTGAAATCATTAGAAGATATTGCATATCAGAGACCTGAACGTGTTGGCACACTGTCAGGTTTCCCTACATGCAAGGTTACCTGAAGATACAGTGTGAGATGAGTTGCCCAATGTCAAGCTACGCACTAAATCCAGGTATCAAGTGTGTCATGAGGTAATGTGTGGTTTGTTCCTGTGGTTTTGAGTGTGACATCAGTGATGGATTCAAGGTTTTAAAGCTCTGTTGTGCAATGGACGACACAAATGAATTATGTACAGATAAGCTCGTTGATGATGTCATTTCCTAGACCTTTTAAAGAGGTGTGGCCTATCACCAAAGACAGGGAGATCAGTGGGATTCTGACAAGTGAAGACCATGTTCTTACAGTAGATGTGTTCACCATGTAATGCCAACGCTTTAGGTAAAACAGGGGTGTAAATAGGCTTAAGCCCCAAATACACCAACCCAGTGGTCGGGCATCAGGAGGAGTTGGTTTGGTGCGACGTTGGAAAAGGTAAGGAGTGAGTGGGTTGTGACAGGAAGTACATTCAGAAATGTTTGACCAGTGTCTACTTAAATACATTATGGCACCAAAGTGACAATTAAAATAATTGAATAGATTTTAAGGATTTCAACTTTGATTAAAAAGTATTAATTTTATGAAGAAAATTTAAACATAATAATTAAATTCAAAATAATGAAATTATTAGTTTAATTATTTTGGATTGACTTAAAAGATTAAGCACATGTTGATTAAATCCAAATCAATTTTAGGGGAAAAACTGTTCAATATTTAGTAGTTATCTGGAAAATACTAATTCAGATATACCAAATACTGCAAACAAATAATTTAGACTTACTAAGGTGGAATTAATTCATATTCCTAAATATCTGGATGATATTGATTTACATGTTGATTTTATTGATACTCTACTCAGCTGATATTATTTAAAAAAATGAATAAAATACCATTGATAAATAATTAAAATGTCATTAACTCAACATAACAATACACCAAACTGCACAAAATCTTTTTTTTTTCATATAAAGTTTAATGGAATTTATTTTTCTTAATATTAATTAAGCTCATATTGAACTCTTAAAACTATATTCAAATGTGAGCACTCTCAGACACAATTGGGTGAAATAGACCGCTTTAGCATCTAGCTCCATAGCTCCATTCATTTTGCACTCCGTTGATTATTAGCAGATATTACGCTTTGTTTATCAGACAAACTTTCAAGAATGAGAGGTTTGAACACTACTACTGTACATCCAACATGGAGTAAAGAAACTTTGACTATCAGAGAGAGAGAAAAAAAAGTCTGACGCCGTAACTAACCCTGATCCAACGACAAGGACTACAGCTTTACGCCGACATGATGGATAAACCACTGCCTTGAACTACCACTTGCATCTCCATGTCTTTGGTGGTCTGACACCAGTCTGGGTAAACGTAGGCAGGTCACGGGGGCTTGTGTGTTCTTTAAGGCCAACACTGACATATCGGAACAGCAGACATGTGTTTTACATTTCTGTACGACAAAACCAGATTGTTTGAATCTCCTGTCTGCTCAGAATGTCTGGAGAATCAGTCAACAGTGACAGAGTGTGTGTTCTGTATGTGGGTGTGTGTCTATGGGAGAAACATAGTGGCTGCAGTGGTAACTCATTTGCAACAGATTTGCACCTCAGCACTAATGTGATGCTGTAAGAAAGGTTTGCTCCCTGCTAATGCATTTGAAAATACAGTAGGATGATGCTCCCACCATCCTGAGCTACACATCTCTACAAGTTTGGGTGAAGCAACAGGTTTGTTTACAGCTAATTGTCATTTAGGAGTGTCAGTTTTCTTATACAGGGTGCTTGCTGTTTGTCCAAATTAAAATATCAAACTTTTTCCAAAATTACATTTTCTTCTCCCAACATCTAGACTTGATGAACTTTTATACTTGTGTGTCTACTGCCTACTTCATTGGTTGCGATTGTACCAGTCGTGTTTATTAGAAAAGTTCATTTTTATAGTATTGAATGAACAAACACATAATTCACAATACATTTTCCATTTCTTACTTCACAATAATTTCAGCATATGCTAACATTCTACCATAAGATTTTTTTTCCCCCATACTTAAATAAGATTTTCACCCAAAATTCAAGACTATTCAATGTCTGGAAAACAGTTTTTCAAAGTCCCATGCTTTTTAAGACTTTCAATACTTGTGCAAGCACCCTGTTATACACACTAAATGGCTTTTTTGGTTTGTTTTCCAGACTTGTTCCAGAGCTGAACATTTAACTTTGCCTCTGTCAGCTCAGACAAAAACAGACACCAACAGCACAGTGACTAAAGGTTTCTGTAGTTGTTGTTAATGGAGTTGTTGTAATCTAGATGGTCTATGTTAAAAACATGTCAAGGAATTCTGAGATGCAATGCTGTTCAGTGATGGAACAGTTGTGGCTGCAACCAAAGACAAACCAAAAGAAAAAAAAAAAAAAAGAAAAAACTGGACAAGAAATACTCTAACTGATATTAAACCAAAACATCATGTTGAAAAAGTCAAAACATAAGTGGTCAAGGCAGTCTTTTCCCTTTGAAAGACCTGACAGCGGTACGAGGTAGAGGTTTCATGTGTGGAAGCTTAGTCCTCCTCTGGGGACTCTTGAGCCTCTTCTTCTTCTTCTTCTTCTTCTTCCTATGGAAAAAATAAAGACAAGATGATACGTCTCATTTAACTGTGTTGTCAAACTCATTTTACAGCATAGAAAACAAATATAAGCAGAGTTACTCAGTCACTTGTTGACAAGGTTAATGAAGCTACTTCCTGACAGATGATTCTACACTGCTTCTTAATGTTTACCAAATATTTCTGTCCACACTGTAAATAACATTGGACACAGTCAACACTGTTGCTTTAGTCTGACAGGACGTAGAGCAGCAACACCTTAGTAAATTGACTTAACTCTATTGTTATGTTCATTTGTCAGGACCAGCAATGGTTTTACTGGGTCAGTTTGACCTAGTGCATCAGATAAGATAGACTTTATTCATCCCACATTGGAGAAATTCACACGTCACAGTAACCAGTGATATACAGCAATAGAGGGACAGCAAAGAGAAGAAACATATTGGTAATAAATAATATATGTACACAAAGACAGATATAGAGAAAAAGAAAAAACACTATATGCTATGTATACTATAATATACAGGAGTGAAAAATATATACAGAAGATAAAAGTATGTGAAGATGAGATAAATAACAGCATTTATATGTGTGTGTGTATATATATATATATATATATACACAATGGAATAGTTTAAGTGGTATCAACAGTATTGCTATTGTGCTACTTTGGAGTTGTGGATGTTATACAGTCTGAGCGCAGTCGGTAGGAATGATCTGTGGTAACGCTCCTTTTTGCATGTATAATTTTCCAAAAGTTATCCGAAATGTAAAAAAATAATTAAAAAAATCACTGTTAATATTTCATTAGTAATTCCATTTCTAACTATTCTATCAATGTTTAGTTCAATAGTGTTCCTTACCTCTAACAGGTAATGGTTCAATTAGGATAATTCAATTGTTTTTCATTTTTAAAAAATTACATGTACAGACTTTTTTCTAATGTTTCACCACTTTGTTACTTTTGAAAGACAAACATATCAAACATAACATAATATGTTTCACAGTTGTAAAGAAAGAAAAACAGTCTGACATTTCTGACACCCTTATACCTCCAGTTTGACTGTTTGGTCAAATTGACCCGAACAGAATCTATGTGATATAAACATGAAGAGGATGAGATGGATAATCTTTAAAATTCTGGACACCAACTTAAGTGTGCACATTATAAACAAAATAAAATGAGCAGACTAGCATGTGTTTCCCAAGTGTGCCAAAAATGTACTATTTCTTCTATTATAACTACGGTATTTGACTTGGTTTTTGATTTGGAAAAACAATCCTTATAGTAAAATTTTAGCATTTGCTGAAATCATAATGAAATAGAAAAGATATAGTAAATTATGTGTTTGTTCATTCAATACAATACAAATGAATGTTTCTAATAAACACAACTGATACAATCTTAACTACTGAAGTCGGCAGTACACACACACGAGTATAAAAGTACATCAATTCAAAGTATTTGGAAAAAGTCTGGAATTTTATTTTGGATAAGTAGTAAGCCCTCTGTTAAAAACTTAGTTTAAAACGTTTTCACTTCATTGGAATATGACACTGTGGTGACATTGAAGTATTTAAGTATTTAAATTCCAGCTTTTTTTTTTGTTTTTGTTTTTTTTTAAGTACACTTATGACCAATGTGGAGAAAAACTGTTGGGATGAAGTAAGAAAAAAACACCCCCCTGCAGATGAAATGGATTTCATTTTCCACATGGCTTCATTTTATTCGGGGAGGCTAACTGACACAATTTATAACCCTCTTCCTTTCCCAGGCTGCCGCGGTGTACCATTCAGCTGAGGTCTGCGGCTGAAGCCTGTCTGCATTCTGAAGCTCAGCTCCATTCATTAGAACTCACACACTTCAGCCTTGAACGATTGGTTAAATGCTATCATGTGTGACAGGGGCCAATGAAAGAACAGGAGGAGGAAAAAAAAGGTAGTGTGGTGGTGGGTAACAAAAGAAGCTTTAATTATATCACCCCCACCCGTTTCCACACCAGTTCACAGCGTCATTTTAAAGGAGAAGGTGTTCATGCAGTTTCCATGGCAGGAAGTTGTTTAATAGTAAAGTGAATTCTCTTATAAGTATTAGAATAAACATAGACTGTGTTTTATGTTGTCATTAAAGTATAAATGATGGTCCTAAGAATTATATGATTAATTCAACTTCTACATGTAAAGATGGATATGAGTTAAGAGCTGCACAGAATATTGTTTCAGAATCGACATCACAATGGACGTGTGTGTAATAGTCATGTCACAGGTCCTGCAATTATTTATTTTATTTATTTGTATAGATTTTTAAAAAATATTTTAAATGTATTTTTTTTATTAATTTATTAGTTTATTTTATTATATTATTTATTTTTCATATTTGTCTTTTTATTTATTAATTAATTTATTTTAATTATTAAGTCCAAACAGAGTATAACTTGCACTTCTTTTTCCTAATCTGCTTAATTTTTCTTTTTGTTTCTATAACTGTTTGTTGTGGTGTGTGTGTTCTGTGTGTATTCTAACTGTGTATTCTTGAAGCTATGTCTATCTTGGCCAGGACTCCCTTGTAAAAGAGGTTCTTAATCTCAATGGGATATGTCCTGGTTAAATAAAGTTTAAATCATATTTTAATAAAATATTAATTCTATTTTATTATTTAGGATTCAAGAAGGGTGACACTGAAACATATGTTCCATGTTGACCACTGATCTGTTTGACTGTTTGTGTCAGTACCACACAGCTGTTATATACTCCTGAGTAGTTTTTCATACCGTCGTCAACTTTTTTCTTATATCGTCCAGCCCTAATATAAGTAGAAGACAAAAGTTTTGATTGAATAGATTTGTTTTGATTCAATTTTCTTAATGATCTTTTAGTTGCATTCCTGTTTTTTAAATTGTCATTTACAAAATGTAAATAAAGATATCAGTCAATCAAAACTATGAGTGTATTAGTTGTAATGCTGTCATCTTCAGCCCATGCCTGACATTTCCACCAAATTTCATGTGATTATCTGCAGCAGTGTTTCTGTGTAACAGGTGTAGAAACTAGTGGGGGGGGAGGGGGGTCCACTTAATCATCATCGGAAAGAAATTTGTCTTTGCATTGTACCCATAACCAACATGTGTCAAATCCAAATCTGGACCACAGTATAATTATATTTGGCCTGTGAGATCATGTCAAATGTACATTACAGCTGCACGCATCACTAATACTGCAAATCCCACAATGCTTTGCTAGTATGTTAGTCGAGACCATCAAGTGCCACTCCCCTTCTGCAGACTACACAGTAACATTTGACCCAGCTCCGTTTTCGAACTCCTGTCCGGTTCGGGGCTCTGATACTGGCCCGGACTCCATGCATACTTTATCCAATCTGCACTAGTGTTGCATCGATCAATCGGCTGTCGATCATAGTCGGCCGATATTGCCTAAAAATAGCCTGATCGGAAAAATGTGCCAATCAAAAAGCCGATCAGGTAAGGTAAATTACTACACAGTAAATTTTGCAGTGTTAAATCAACACTTAGAGAGTTTATTTAACTTCTTCTAGAGTGTATTTGGTCCCATTGTCTCCAAATTAACACTGCAAAATCTACAGTGTAGCGACAATTTTAAAACTTGCAAACAAGCTACAGAACAGGTGCATCTGGTCTTGACTGTTTCTGTACTTTTTAAAATAAAACATAAACATTTATTGATTGATCTAGTTTAACCCTTTAATTCCTGAGACATTATTTCAGGTAAATGTGCCGCTGTGAATTTGTCCTAAAAGCTGCTGTGGAGGAAAATCACAACAAAAGTATAAACCATAGTAAAAACAAACAAATCCCAAACCATTTATTTTTAGTCTCACTGCTTTGATCTGTTCTATTGTATGTTCAGAATTATGAATATTTAGAATAACTCATCCATATAGAACACTCACTAATGATGCATCAGAAGTTAAAGGGTTTAAAAAAATGGAATTAATCCAATTACTTGATGAAAAAAAAATCGACGTAATACTTGATTACAAAAATATTTGACAGTTACAGCAACTATCAAATAGTTTAATCTAGGGCTGTAACTGTCCATACCTAGATGAAAGGTATGGACATTTAAAATTCCTTCTGTGATCGACAGTGATCGGTAATCGGCAGAACTAGTTTTTTGGTGATCAGGCCAAAAAATGCTGATTGGTGCATCACTAATCTGAATTTAAGGTGTTTTTATCCAGGGTAGGTGATGCATTAGCCTAGAGTTAGCAGAATCCTCAATTAACATAAATACACTAAGACACACAAAACGAAAAAAAAAACCAAAACATAAAATTCACACAAAAAATTTAAAAAGCCCAAATTCTTCTGAAATACAAAAAAAACCAAAATTTTTTTTTATGAATTATCCAAAACATATGTAAAAATATGACTATATATACAATTAACATATGTATTCAACACCTTCAACAAAACAACTGTAAAAAACCCTTCCATTTAATTGCATTAAAATGTGTAATCAGATTAATCATGATAATGGATTAATCCACGTTAATGCTTTAATTTTTACAGCCCTAGATTTAAATAACTGCAATATTATCCTACGTCTGGAAAGGTGTAAAATGTTTTCATTGAGGGATGAATATGTAAATAAATCACTGGTCAAGAGATTTAATAAAATACACAGTGAATTAAGGGATCACTGTAGGATTATTTAAAATGGAAAAAAGTATTAAGTGCCAGGATTTCACCATCCACATTTTTAACTGTTATTTATTTAATTACATTTTACTCAATGAGGACAATACATTATTCATAAATATATCTTAAAATATGTGACCAATGCAGTTACCCCCCCCCCATATCACATAAAATAACTCCTGTAAAATCACACCCTGTTCATCACATCCCAGTTACCATAACACACAGACTCTTCAGATACTCACCAAAAGTACCCTGCTTGGTGGACCTAGACAACTTCATCACTTTCACAGACAATATCTCCATAGCAACCACACCTTGGATCAAAAACTCACCAATAACCCTCAACTTGTCACCACTGACACTTTTTTTTTTTTTTTTTACCTTTCAAGCCCAATTAACTGGAGCAGCATAAACCCATTTTCCATGTAAAAGCTTATTTGGAATTAACATGTCCACATAAATACGAAGGAAATAGATTTAATTCCCAATTATTTTATTCGGAATAAATAATTTGGAATTAAAAAACACCATGTAAACGTACATAAGGTTACACAAACCAAATATACAGGTGTCATTTTCAATAGAATATGTTTAATGTCTGTAAAAATGCTCGCAGGTTAAAACAAGCTAAATATATAAAACAAGGTTTTGGGTTCATGTTAGCAGAGACTTCATTTGGATTCTGTGCTCTGTGTTTGTAAGGCTGTTGCTTCCGGTTGGGTCACGCCTCCACCTGACCCCACTCCAAGCAGTGGAATGAAAAGGTTTTGAGGTTTTGTACAGGCCGACGGTGGTGGGGTTGAGATAAAACAGCCTATCAAAGTGAGAGAGCTTAATGACATTTTTATGGCTTGCAGCTCCCTGGGCCTCACAGTGCCTCCCAACTACCTCGTTCCTTTTCCCACACAGCCACAAATCACAGCCAAGTTATGCATTCACACTAAAAAGTGGCCCACACTAGCAAACAGAGGGAAACTGGTGAATTCCTGGAGGGTGAGGGAATGATGGAGGTGGGGGTCCTGTGTCATGTTTCAGTCACTTATTGCCATTCTACTTTCATTTTCCCTCTGATGTAGGTGCTTAAAACGGCAGCACAAAAAAAACTAACAAAAAAATAACTGATTAGCCTCTACATGTAAAGAGTCACACGCAGAGCAACTACAGTTTATGTTGGAATTTCTCACCCTAAAGGCCAAAAAAAAACTCAACATGACTACGCAACAGATGTCATTTGGCCCAATAGCTTTGGTCAAACAGATTAGTGGTCGACAAAGAACATAGGTTTCAGTATCATCCTTCTTGTAGCCAAAATAATGAAATAAAATTAATAGTTAACAATAAATAAATGTAAAAATAAAATAAACACATAAAAATAAATAAATACATAAATAAATGTAAAAAAAAAATTAATGAAAGAAAGAAAGAAAGAAAGAAAGAAAGAAAGAAAGAAAGAAAGAAAGAAAGAAAGAAAGAAAGAAAGAAAGAAAGAAAGAAAGAAAGAAAGAAAGAAAGAAAGAAAGAAAGAAAGAAAGAAAGAAAGAAATAATTCCACATAACTGATGTTGATTTTCTTTTGTTTGTTACTCATTTTTCAGTCTTGTTACCAGTGACTCACTCCAAACTGCTTCAGAATAATTATAATGTGTTCAGTGTGTGTCAGGTTCTATTGAAATTAGATGAGAACATGTTGAGTTCATTTGTCTCCTACATTACAGGACCTGTCATGTGACTATTGCGAACACATACATTGTGATGTCGATGCTCAAACAATATATTGTGCAGCTCTACACGACAGTGAACACAATAGACCCTCCTGGAAAAATCTCATTATTCTTAAACATCATTTAACTCTATTACTATTATGACTGTTTTTCTCATTGACCTTTAATAAATGAGTGTGTTGTTGTTGTTTTTTGGTTGTTACCAGATTTGAATTTCTTAATTTCTTAATCTTCTATAACAGTCATGTCCAAACAGTGTGGCTGCAGGTTTTTGTTCCAGACCAGACTGGACTCAATTAATCAACTGATCTCAGTCATTGGTCAAACTGTGAACTCTTAGTTAGTTGGAACAAACACCTGGAGCTACACTGGTCCTTTGTGGAATAGTTTGGACATGACTGTTCAACAATATTGATCCACCAGTAAAACCCATGGATTTGGATCAATGACAGAGAATGGACGTGATTGGTTTATGTTCAGTTAAAGATGTATTTTAATGAAAAAGTCAGTTTTCTTTAATCCGAACTTTTATGAACATTGTCATTATCTAAAACTGAAATGTAGGAAAATATCTGATTTATATTGATCAAAAACAGAGTATAATATTAATAAATGGGGATCAATGACATAAAGGTTAAATCTAGACAAAAATGAATTTGGGAAATGACACATAAGTCATGTTGACTCTTTATGGGTTAACAGTGTAAGGTAACACTGCTCTACAATTTATTAGAAAGTATCTGCTAAAGACATTAAATGTGTTAAATCTTACATACTTTAATAAGATGAATCATAAAACAAATGACTTTAGTGTTGGTTAGTTCATGTTTTTAATATATATGATGGTGTGTTATTCCACATATATGGTGGTTTATGTACATGTATACAATGGATTAGTAAATATTCCACTACACAGTAAATTTTGCAGTGTTAATTTGGAGAAAATGGGACCAAATACACTCTAGAAGAAGTTAAATAAACTCTCTAAGTGTTGATTTAACACTGCAAAATTTACTGTGTAGAAAGAACCTGTAAAGTGAATGGATCATAATGTGCAGACAGTGTTTTGAAGTAGATCTGGTAGATCTGAGACCAATATTCCTTTGGACTAAAACCTATTCTACTGTTAATTCTAAGAATTTCACATTTTGACCCCAGATTTATCTTGGAAACTTAAGCCAACCAGCATTTAAGACTAGAGTTTTCTTTATCACTAACACACATGTGGTAAAATGTCATTAGTTTTATTCTGGAAGTATTTTATTTGTAGACCAGTGTTATTAGTGTAACCAAATAAGAGAAGAACAAAATAATATATTGTAACGGTTAAAGTGAGAAACTCCATTTCTGACTAATATTCCTGTCAATCAGTCGACTGAAAGTGTCCAGTCTGATGACAAACATGACAATACTTGTCTTTATAGTTCAGATCTGTGGACATGGTCTTCTTACCTGAGCAGGCTTTTTCTGGACAACTTGCTGTGGCTGCAAGAGAACAGAGGGGAGACGTTATTGTATTATTATTATTTTTCAAAAGAAATTCAGATACTTTTCCTTTACTTCCCTCCAAATCCACAAAGAGAGAATTCAGAATAATTTACAAACATTAAATGTTTTGTCCATTGCCAGTCCACTTTGACAGATGTAATGTCAGTAACACTTGCTGCCAGAAGACAGTTCTGCAGAAAAATGACACAGAATATTTGTACCTCAATTCTCCCTCCAAACACATGCATCCATCCACAACTGCTAAAAAATAAAAAAAATAAAAATTGCCTGCTGTCCTGAAGACCTTGTATCCACCGTCGCTCATGTGACAAACTAGAAAAGCACTTTGAGAGCGCAAACCTCCACCAAGGCAGACCCCCTCCCCCCTCCGAATGAAGAGGGGTCCACCAAGGAGGTTCTGTTTTTTGACACAGTTTGTTTGTCTATTAGTTAACAAGATAACTCAAAAACTTGATGATGACGTGTTGGGGGTGTCACAAGGAACAACTGATTAGATTTTGGTTGTGATCCAGAAGAGATCCTGGATTCTGGATCACTTTGAAATGTAACATACATTGCGGTAAATGGTGAATAAATTTCAAAGTATTATTTTTGGCAGCAAAACGGTTTCGATGCACCACCGAAATTGGTTGTTCGTCGTCGTCTTCATCCTCGTACGATTCAGGGCCGTAGACGTATGGTTCAGAAGACATGATATTTAATCCACAGACTTTATGTGAAGCTGTGAAACGACAGAACAAGTCACCCACAGGCTGGCACCGCTCAGCTGGGGTTTGACCTTTCCTCTTTGTTTGTTTTTTTTTGTTGTTGTTCAGAAACCAATCAGAGGAGCCTTATTAACGTGGTACGAATATTCATGAGGAACACTGGAAAAAACAGTCGTTCATCCACTAGCCTGTTCTAGTTCACAGTAAACAGCTGGAAACAAGACGACTATGACCTCATTTTCCACAGAACTGACACACAATGTATTTACCCACAGTGATGAACACAGCAATATAAATGAAATAACCACAGAAGTTGACCTTTAAGTATGCTGAAGATACTTTAATTCATACTAACAGGTAGTGCAACAAGACTATATGTCAAGGTGATGTGTGTTTCCATATTATTTTAGACAGATTCTTGTCCCCAAATGTGGGTCACACAAAAGAATAAGACTAAAATAACAAGTTACATAACCATGATAGACTGGAACATCCCAGACTACCAGACGTCTTTGGAGTGACACTGGTCATATCATGTCTCTGATATCACACTGACATGTGGTGAATTTTATTCTAGTTCCCAGACCTTAGTCAGTTACACATAAAGGACAGACCCACTACCTTCTGGATTTACATCTACTGTGTTAAAGTCAAGTACAATTGTTCTGGAATAAAACTAAAGAAATCATCACGTGTTACTGATAAAAAATAAAACTCAAGTTGTCGCTTATCTACGCTGTTATGTCAAACATTTGATGAGTTCCTCGTCAATTACTGCTCTATAGTAACTGCACATTTTACATATTTTAATTTAGTCTGTTTTACACTTGAACTCGCTCTTCTTGAATTCCTATTAGACATGATGACTTACTTTGGGTTTACACTTTTATATAGGTTTATGAAAGATTTGACTGTTTTTTTTGGTTACACTGGTCTATGAGTAAAATGCTTCCGGAATAAAGATATTTAAATTTTACCACATGTGTGTTAGTGATAAAGAAAACTCAAGTCTTAAATGCTGGTTGACTCAAGTTTCCAAGATAAGTCTGGGGTCAAAATGTGAAATTCTTAGAATTAACAGTAGAATAGGTTTTAGTCCAAAAGAATATTGGTCTCAGATCTACTTCAAAACACTGTCTGCACATTATGATCCATTCACTTTACAGGTTCTTTCTAG
Source organism: Siphamia tubifer (assembly GCA_020466265.1). Taxonomy (NCBI): domain Eukaryota; kingdom Metazoa; phylum Chordata; class Actinopteri; order Kurtiformes; family Apogonidae; genus Siphamia; species Siphamia tubifer. The sequence continues at coordinate 25,448,765 of CM035794.1, read as the reverse complement.
TGGAATATTTACTAATCCATTGTATACATGTACATAAACCACCATATATGTGGAATAACACACCATCATATATATTAAAAACATCAACTAACCAACACTAAAGTCATTTGTTTTATGATTCATCTTATTAAAGTATGTAAGATTTAGCACATTTAGTGAAATTGGTCAATGGTAGTAAAAAGGTTGGACCATTTCACTTTTCCAGGATCTCTGTAAAAGTGACTGATGAGTTGAAATAGTTCTAAAGAGAAATGGGCTAAAAATCCATCTAAATATAGGAGTGAAAAATAGAGTAGTTTCTGTCAATGTTTTGTTTAAAAGTAAACAGTTCTCATATCTACAAAACTATGATTATTTCTCTTCCCTTAAGTCCAGTTTTAGGTGATGATGTTTTAGGTTATATTCACGCAGAAACATCCTAAAGCCCTGTGGTATGCACGATATGTGATAGAAAAGTTGCATGACATAGTTTCGCTGGTTCGTATTGGAAGGAATGAACTACATGTAGAAACAACTTTGGCTCACATGTGATCTCCATCATCCCACCAAGGTCCTGAACAACTGGACAGGAAGGAGTTCTGGACCAGACTTGAACAGCTGAGCACTTCAAGAGCTCTGACAATATAAAAAGAAAATGGAGAGTCCCTGGAGTTTGTAAGACTGGCCAGCTGCTGGACACCCCAAACCATTACACCCAGCCCAGATCAGTTCAAACAGCTGGTGTCTTTGGTGCCAGCTCTGTGAGGAATGCCAGTGCGCTCCAACACAATAATGGCATCCATGTCAACACCAGATGGGTCCTACATGAGGAATGCAAACAGCAATGAAGAAACAATTTGAGAACTAATGCATGCATAAGCCATTTTCTCATATGAACTCAGGACAATATCCGGAGAATCAGGTCTGGGTGATGTGTGGATTGACCCGTTCTCACATGGAAGACGGGACGAGAGATTGTCCTGGTTTAGGTGAGAGATGGTGCAGCGGATACAGAACATTGTCCACAGTTTATGGGAGGTTATGTTTTATTATGGACCAAAAAGGAGAGTAGGGCTGCAACTAATGATCATTTTAATAATTGATTCATCTATGGATAAGACAGTTCAGTTCATTTCATTACCTGTATTCAAAGGAGGAAACCTTATTTAGAATATAGCCGAAAACATTTGAAACATACAATGAACATACTGTATAGAATAGAATAGAATAGAATACAATAGAATACAATAGAATAGAATAGAATAGAATAGACAAACAGGTAATGGTTCAATTAGGATAATTCACTCGTTTTTTAATAATAAAAAAAAAACACGTTGAAACATTTTTTAAAAATGTTTCACTCCTTCTTAACTTTTGAAAGACCAACATATAAAACATAACATTGAAACATAACATAAAATGTCTCCCAGTTGAACCTGAACAGTATCTGTGTGATATAAACATGTAGGGGGTAATCACTAATTATACTAAATAAGACTAACAGAAGAAGTTTCATAATGAAAAAAAAAAAACTTTTAACTACTTTTCCTACATATTCAAACTTTAAAGCAGCTCAGTTTGTCTAATAACATACAGTAAGAGGAGGGTTAAGCTAGGTTTACATTTTGTTCCCATTATATTTTGGGTAAACAGGACTGCCGTAGCCACCCAGTGTGACCCTATAGCTTTAACAGTCTGGTCTGAAGCCTCAGCCGTGCTGCTCTGGGTTTTCTTTTGTTACACTACATAACATGTGGACAGGCCTCAATAAAAATGTAGTCTAAACCCAAAGGATAAACGAGCAAATGTGTTGCCAACTCTTTTATGAATCAATGTGGATGGATTTAATGGGTTGTTCCAGTATAAGATGAGAGTAATGTTCTGTGGTAGTATTGGTACTGGTCGCTGTTGAATGTCCTCACAGGGTTCAGTGTGGAGGGATGAAGCAGACGCAACTATTGGAAGTGATTTTATAAGTAATGCACTGAACTACAGAGGAATAAAGGTTTTGGACAACATGCATGTATGATATATTGCATTAAAATGACCCTTTAACTCCTGATGTTTCAATGCTGACATGTTCTGAATGGATGGTTTAGTTTAAAAATGCAGAATAATTCAAGTTTTTTTTGTTATTTTACTGAGAATTTTGTTGATGGAACTGATGTACAGGTGTTGAAAAGCAACTGATTTAGAAAAATAAAAAGCCCAAACTAAAACTACTGGAACCAAATTACAACACTAGTATTTTTTTCTTTTTTAACTTTTATTTGCTGAATATTTATTAGATTCTATTGATGTCGTTGCTCATTTTCATTTATTTTTTCTACGTTTTGTTTATTTATTTTATTATTTTTCTTCAATTGTGTTCTGTTAGTGTCTTACTTTCTTCATGTTACATATTATTTTGTTAGTTTAATATTCATTTTTGTTCATTTTACCGATCACTTTGGCAGTTTTTGTTCATTTTGTTGCTTTTTTTTCTCTTTTTATCTTAAAAAGGCACAGATTTACTGCTCATTCATGTGTAAATTATTACACATAATTACTTATATATACTCAAGTATATAGAACATTAACCATTTTGTTCGTAACAGGGTTAACAAATTAATCATATAATGAAGTAGAAAATGACACATGAATAATAAAATAGATAACCTGAGATGGACTCATGTCAGTTCTTGTTACTTTAAGATGTATTGTTTTAGTTGGTATTTTAAAAATGCAAATTAAATGACTAACTTTAACATTTCCAAAGCTGAAAATGTACTAATTCTGTGGAATCACCCACATATACACATAAACACACACACACACACACACACACACACATGTATGTACTCAATACACATACATTAAAACAAATGAAATTAAACATGTTAAAAAGGAGTAGGAATAAATCAAAGCGTATCTACTCCTATTAAGATTGTTATAAACCTGTTATGAACGACTGTTTTCACCTCATCTTCAGCTCAGTGTGAGACATTCCCTGATTCATATTATTTATGAAGATAAATGATTAAAACACACAGAACTGGTTGTGTGGCATCCTACACATTCAGAAGTTACTGAATTGTTCTAATTCATACCCACAGTCAAACCCAGATGATCACAGACCACGTCTTTGATGGTGGTTTAACATATGTTTGTATGAGTCTCACACACACTGACCCAGGATCATGTTCCAGGTCTGGACAAAGACACCGCTTCAGTTCTCAATTACCCCTTTTTCATCTCATTTGTAAATGTTTAGGTGACTTTTACACTCTTACCAATCAATAGAGCTTTGACAAACAGAGGGTTGTACAAATATTAACACAGTGACACAATTATAAAACTCTAAAACTGTCCATGAAAGTGGAGTATGTCGTCTTTTATTTACTATTAACTCTTCAGACTATTGATGGTTAAAGCTTTTGGTTAGAAAATTTAGCTCACACAGTTATTTTAGAAAGTCATGATAGCTTTGTCATGTTAACAAACACACAACTAAAACACTGATATTCAGTTCTTTATTGTGTATTCATTCTGTTCTCATCTTTTGTCCTGTTATTTGTCTTCTTACAACTGTAACACTGTAAAAAAAAAAAAAAAAAAAAAAAAAAAAATCATCCAGAAAACACTGTCTTTTATTTTAAGTAATTTAATGTTATGCAATTTAATGACGCCTCTGGGGGAGGGGTCATGTTTATTTTAGAACTTAGAAGTTAATATTAATTAAAATCTATACATTTTAGTCCGATTATTTACTTATTTAGTATTTTATAACTGAATCACAAACTCAATATTATATATAGCAATTTATAGTCTCAGAAATATATATATATATATATATATATATATATATATATATATATATATATATATATATATATATATATATATATATATATATATACATATATTATAGAAATATTTCACATGCATAATGTAAAGAACATTGGTTTACTATTACTAAGGATGAGGCATTGAGAAATAATGTCACGCTGTTTCCTTCAATTTCCTGCAGTAAATATATTTTTAGAAAGTATCTGCTTCAAACATTAAATGTGCTAAATTGTACGTACTTTAATAAAATAAGATAACAAATGACTTTAGTGTTGGTTAGTTCATGTTTTTAATATATATGATGGTGTGTTATTCCACATATATGGTGGTTTATGTACATGTATACAATGGATTAGTAAATATTCCACTAGAAAGAACCTGTAAAGTGAATGGATCATAATGTGCAGACAGTGTTTTGAAGTAGATCTGGTAGATCTGAAAACATTGAATCAACTTCATTCAACTTCAACACTGAATTTCTTCTTCAATAGGTCATACATAAAAAGATTTAGTTGAGTAAATTAAATTACATTAAATTAAAATAACCCTAACTCTATGCAATTTAATTTGGTTCACTCAACTAGATTTTTTTATGTGACCATAAAACGTCAAAATCATGAGATAAAAATTCAAAATTATCAGATAAAAATTCAAAATTATCAAATAAAAATTCAAAATGATCAAATAAAAAGTCAAAATTATTAGATAAAAAACTCAACAAGTAAGATTTTTTTTTAAGTTGATTCAATATTTTACTTTTTTCAGTGTAGATCTGACACCAATATTCCTTTGAATTCAAACCTATTCTCTTGTTAATTTCACATTTTGACCCCAGACTTATCTTGGAAACTTGATCCAACCAGCATTTAAGACTTAAGTTTTCTTTATCAGTAACAAACACATGTGGTCAAATCTCATTACTTTTATTTCAGTAGCACTTTCCTTGTCGACCAGTGAAATTTGTGTTTGAAATCCAAGTAAAAATGTAAACAAAATGACATTAGTTACAGTGTACATTTCAATGCAGGAGGAACTGCTGACATTTATATCTGCTACTGAAATGAAGTATCTGAAAGGAACTGTGACTGAAACCTAACGAAACCGAATCCCTTTAAGTACAGAAGCTGCTTTTGCCATGCGGTGCCCACTCCCCCAGTGCTCCCACCCAGACCATATCTCCATCCAACACAAAAGGGAAATCAGAGCTTTGTCTTCCACTGGCCTCAGTAACACTTTGATGTAGCCTGGTCTGACACTGTGAATCATTCCTAGGCCTCAGCAGCTGCTCAGCCCTACAAGTGATTTTGGGAAAGAGAGAGAGAGAGAGAGGAGGGGGTTGAGGTGTTCCATGAGGCAGTCCCAACACAGGGTAGGTACGTATGACTAAAAGTAGGACCCTGGTGGCCGGAACCCCACCGCTGATGAAACCCAATCCGTCGGCTGCATCAAGAATGCAGCCTCTCAGCGCTGCGGCCCAGCTGCCTCGTTCCAGAGGTCTTCTTCTGATCAAAGAAAGAAATGCCTCTGCTCTGTTGAGGACCTTGTACAGGCCACCATTCACAAAAGCCTCACATATCAGGAGGTGGGCCTCAGACTCAGACCCTGTTCTTTCCCCTTTCCTTACCGCTGCTTCTGAAAGTGATAGCTACAACGTTATTATGTGACAAATGGAACGTACAAATACAGCCACAGCGTGTTCATAATGATTGAATTATATGTCTTTGAATGTATAAACTGCAACTTTAGGTATTTCACATTATAAACATTTTTTTTTCTTCTTCTATTTCTGTATTTTTCCTCTGCCAAGGAATGATGGGAGTTATATTATTGCCTGTGTTTGTCTGTCTGTAGCAAGAGAACTCCAAAGATTATGGGACTGAAGGTGAAACTTTGTGCTCATTTCGGTCATTGGGGGGGGGGGTGATCTGCGTAGACGGTGTTGCGCTCAGAGTGCTTCTGTAGTTTTGTTCCATTATGCACCTCCTTTCATCATAACCTCACTGCTGCTATTGTAAATAGGTTTGGTTTATATACTTTATATTAGCTTATACCTGATCTTTTGTGCTACTTGTTTATTCCTATTCTATTTTTACATTCAAAAAACAAAAATTAAAAATGCATGGAATTTAATAGGAAGGTGATAGACAAAAATGCTGTGCATCTATTGACAAAAAAAATCTTCCAAGCTGTCATTCCATGGTTATTTAATTAACATTACTGTGTTCTCCGTTGTTATTAAATGCATTGTGTGTTTAAAAAACCCTCCAGATTGCTTTGTTTCCAGCTGTTTTTACACAGCACAAAAGTGACTTGAGATCAAACAACAGAGTTTATCGGTACTTCTTCATACATGTCCATGACGCGGTCACGAGGCATCTTTGATTGGCTAAGAATGTGTGAAGGAACACTCCCCCCTCCCAACTCGTTGTGTATGTATTTACCTTTACCCAAGTAGCATCCAGCTAGGTTTCGTGCCGTTGCAGTAAAAAAAACAGTCTTTATTTCCACACAGAGCACATGAACCAGTTTGATCCGCCATTTTTTTCCAGTTTGTGCAGCAGCTACTGTGGCGCCGTCTTCTCTTGTAGATGCTAATGCTAATGCTACTTCAGATTCACTACAATGGGGGACGGGTTTAACACCACGTGGATGACGCTAAAGTCCATCTGACGTCAGATGGACCAGCTTTCTCTGGGTCCTTCGTTCCTCTGGTTGTTTTCTGTGGATGCAGTATGCAGCCAGTGGAGGTGACAAACCACTGTCAAAGGCAGCATGTGTTGGTAACTCTGGGTGACCCATTAGTTTCTAAAAGGAGTGTGGAAAAGTGGTTTTCAGTGGAAATCTCACTCAGATTTTGGAAACCGTGGACAAACCCACATGGGAGCCTTATATACAGCCCAAATGTAACCCTTCTAGGGCCCACATGGACAGGCTGTCTGAGTATAAAGGATGATTTTAGATTAAATGGTGATAAATAACTTAAGAAAACTCAAATATAGAGAAAACATATTTTGGAAGTGCTCGCACAGGGACCATAGTGGTTAAAACAATTTCAGAACAGCATCTAATAAAAAGTATAATCATAAATCTAAAGCATAATGATCCATAATCCAATTAAAGTTTTAAGTAGTGGTTTGCAGAATTATAATGTAGATCACCAAATATCAGCATCAAATATTGATTGTTGTTCTACACAGGGTTAGTTTTTTTTTTTTTACACACTACCCACTGTCTTCACACACGACTCCTGTTATTGGTTCTGAATTAAGCATTTACTCCAGCAGACTGTGAATTACCACCTGTTTTACAACCCTGACAGATAAGCCACATGGTAACCAAGTCAAAGTAGTCAATTAGGCCAAGCTGTTAAATTTTAACAATTCCAATGGCAGCCTTATATTTTATACCCCCTCCAAATGAGACTTGTCCCATGACAGACTTTCATCCATGTGGACGAGTGTTTGTAAAAGGAAGATTGAACTGAGTTTGTTCAATTATCCATCTGACTTCAAAGCAGGTCAGAAGGTTAGCAAGTGCAGTAACGGTTAACCAGAGCAAACAGAGCAGCATGTACTTTATAGTCGACTTAACAACCACACTGCAATGACTGCAGAGCACAACACCTAGACCCACATCATTTACTACCCCCCCTCTGCATACTCACATTTACAATCAGGTGCATTTTGCAGATAAACTACTTTAATTAATACTGTTATTTATGCAGTGATATTAGACAGAACTTCAATAACACTGCTCTACTTTTTTTTTTTTTTACAAAGTATCTGCTTCAGACATTATAAATAAATCATAAATCTTAAATAGTTTAATAAGATGAATCATAAAACAAATGACAAAAGTGCTGGTTAGTTCATGTTGTTAATATATATGGTGGTGTAATTAATTTCTACTCAGTGATTTTCAGCTGATATTACTCAAACATAAACGAGTAAAATACAATTGATTAAATAATTAAAATGTCATTAACCCTGTAACTCCTGAGACTTTACCAGTTCCACAGTAAAAAAATAAAACAAAAAAACAAAAAAAAAGAATAAAATAAGCAACAAAATGAACAAAAACAGCCAAATTGATCAATAAAAATTTACAAAAAATTAGTAAGCCAACAAAAACACATGAGCAGCGTAGGACACTAATCCTAAAATAAAAAACAAAATGTAGAAAAATAAACAAAATAAGCAACAAAATGAACCAAAAAATGAATAAGTCTTTACAAAATAACAAACAGTATGAAACAATTTGCAGAACAATTAAGTAAAAAAAAATTTTTTTTTAATTAATTTATTTATATTATCATTTTGGCTTTTTCTTTTTTTTTTTTTTTTCTAAATCAGTTGCTTTTTGACATCTGTTTATTTCCATAGCTCAGTTCCATGAACAAAACTCAGTAAAAAATGTAATTTTTCTGAATATTTAAACTCAACAGTCCATTCAGAAGGCATCAGCGCTGACGCATTAGGGGTTAAAGGTTAAGTCAACACGACAACAGATCAAACTGCAGTCTTTTTTTTTCATGTAGAGTTTAATAGAATTTATTTTGCTAATATTAATTAAGTCCAGTTTCACTTTTCAGAGTGTATGTATACAATGGATTAGTAACATACAATCAAAGGCAGTATTTCATGTGTGATTTTAGAAATTGTGAAATGCATAATGGACAAATACATTTTCTACTTGTTAACAGTTAGGTAAACACACCTTGTTAACTCCATAAACATAATAACTCTACACAAGTGGAATAAACTGCACACATAATTAACATTTTGCAGCTTTTAATATAATAATCCTGGAAATGTAATAACTTTCCCACAAATGTAATAGCAGTCACCTACCAATTTATTACATTTGTGGGACGTTATTACAATTTTTCCATCCCACAAATGTAAGAAATTGGTCGGCGACTGTATGTGGTAAAGTTATTACATTTGTGGGATTATTACATTAAAAGCTTCACAGTTGTATTATGTTTGTGGAGTTAACAAAGCTCATTCAGATGTACATTCATCTCTGGCCTACAGTTAGAATGGTTGATGCTGATTCCACTGATCTACAATTTTTTATAAAGTATCTTCTTCAGACATTAAATGTGTTAAATCTTACATACTTTAATAAGATGAATCATAAAACAAATGAATTTAGTGCTGGTTAGTTGATGTTTTTAATATATATGATGGTGTGTTATTCCACATATATGGTGGTTTATGTACATGTATACAATGGATTAGTAAATATTTCACTAGAAAGAACCTGTAAAGTGAATGGATCATAATGTGCAGACAGTGTTTTGAAGTAGATCTGGTAGATCTGAAAACATTGAATCAACTTCAAAATTCTTCTTCAATAGGTCACACATAAAAACATCTAGTTACGTGAATTAAATGAAATTAAAATAACCCTAAATCGATGAAATTTAATTTGGTTCACTCAACTAGATTTTTGTATGTGTGACCATAAAAATTCAAAATTATTACATAAAAAGCCAAAAATATTACATAAAAAGCCAAAAATATTACATAAAAAGCCAAAAATATTACATAAAAAGTCAAAATTATTACATAAAAAGCCAAAAATATTACATAAAAAGCCAAAAATATTACATAAAAAGCCAAAAATATTACATAAAAAGTCAAAATTATTACATAAAAAGTCAAAATATAATATTTATATTCCTTTGGACTAAAACCTATTCTCTTGTTAATTCTAAGAATTTCATATTTTGACCCCAGACTTATCTTGGAAACTTGACCCAACCACCATTTAAGACTTGAGTTTTCTTCATCACTAACACACATGTGGGAACATTTCATGAGTTTTATTGTGGATCCATTCACTTTACAGGTTCTTTCTAGTGGAATATTTACTAATCCATTGTATACATGTACATAAACCACCATATATGTGGAATAACACACCATCATATATATTAAAAACATCAACTAACCAACACTAAAGTCATTTGTTATCTTATTTTACTTATAGTCCAGTGTTATATATGAACCAAAAGCTCTTAACCTCAGAGAGAAAAGCTCAGCAGCAGTAGCACACAGTCTGCTGCAACACCCACCACATAGGTGCATGCCAAACAAATCCTGAACGAGCCTCCAATTTGTCATAACCTGGCTCACAGTAGACAGCTACTTCCTGTCTGCGTTTATGTTCTTAATGCTGGAGTGAAAGAGTCAAAACGCTGAAGACAGATCACAACACTGGAGTACTGCTATCACTGCACAGTTTACCTCCTCTTACTGAAGAAAAACAGTCAAATAAATCAGGCCTGTATTGATATTGCAGTTGGTCTGCTCCCACACAAATGCATCCTGTTACAAGTGTCTAATCTTATACATAGTTATGCTTTATTTATTTCATAATTTACACACTAATATTTAATATACGTCAAGTATTTCATGATAGCCACTACAGCGGATAGTAATATTTTCAATATGATTAAAATGCAAATATTTTGACAGGTATTTGAAAAACTTTCTGTCCAGATGACCTCTTGTTCTAGTATTCATTCACATTCATGGAAAAAACAAATAACATTGAAAGCAGCAGATGCAAAAGCTGTATTATTAAGTGCAGTTTTGAGTCATTGTATTTTGTAGTTTTTACAACTGTCCATCTGTCCATCTGTGCTGATGTTACATAGAATTATCAACACAGGTGGTAGAACTACTCACATTCTGTATTTAAGTAGAAGTACAGCTACTGGTGTGATAAAGGACTCTGTACTGATTCAACTCTTTTACTGGAGTATAAGTAAAAAAAAAAAAAAAAAAAAAAAAAAGGAAGAATGTTTTTTTGTTTTGTTTTTTTGCCGTAGATCAAATAATACTTATTTAAGAAGGAAAAATCTGAAAGGTTTCAAAAATATCCACAAATAAAGCTCTTAAAAGTAAGTTACTGTGTAGATGATGTGTTTGATTGGACCATGATACTGGATACAGGAAATATATGAAAAATGTGAAAAAGTCACAAGAAAGACAAAAAGTTATAAATATGAGATAAAAATTTAGAATTATGAGATTAAAAGTCAATATTTGATATAAAGTCACAATTATGGAAAAAAAAAAGTTACAATTCTAAGATAAAAGTCATAATTATAATAGATATCACAGAATACGGATGGAAAAAAAATACAAGTACGACTTAAAAACTTTACAGCTGTGACGTACTTTGACAGTTGAGTCACTTGTGTGAAGTCATATTAAAACCAAAGAAAAACTAGTTATAAAGTTTGAAGTCGTACTTGTAATTTTTGACGTTATCATTTTTCTGTTTGTATTCTGATGGATAAAATACACACAATATATTTGATGCACGACTGGACTCATTTAAGAACTCACAAATATTTATTTAATGCAAAACTATAGATAAATACGCAGGTATCCAAGCTGTGGACATGAATATATTGACAGTTATCTTACTCAATAATACACTGCTTTTGGACTCTATTAAAATATTTTTGTATAAGAGAATACTTCCCTGTTCTCATCATCCAAAGTGTCCAGAATTTTGCATTTTGGCCACCAATATATTTTCATTGAATTTTGTTGAATCTGTGCATTTTTTATTCAATGTAAGTAAGTGAAAAATAAGCTTTTACACCTAGCCTATTCCTTTTTGCTTTTATGTTTGTTATGACTGCTGTACTAAGTGCAATGGTTAATGTAAAGACTAAAAATAAACCAGTCATTCATTTTTCAGGGGAATGGTTTTTTTTTTGTTTTTTTTTTTACAAAAAGTGACCAAGAGTGCATCAGTTTTTTTTGCAAAAGTACTACTACTAATGTGTACAGGTCACAAGACATATATATATATATATATATATATATATATATATATATATATATATATACATACACATACATATCTACAAATAACTAGGCCTATCAAATGCTTAAAATGTTTAATCGGATTAACCCTTGTGTTATGTTAAGGGTCAATTTGACCCATTTCAGTTTTTGTTTTGATCAAAGTACTGGTTATTCTTTCTTTTTCTTCATGAAATATTGTGACTTCGTTAACTGTTGAATAAAATCTGAAAACTCTGGTGTTTAATGGAACGTCTGTGCAGAGTTTATATACAAAGATAATGATGTGGGTTATTTTGACTCAGACACTTTAATGTTGGTAATTATCTGTTCAGATGCAAAATAAACATGTCTTTACGAAGTACTTTATTTTGTTTACCCAGTTATTAGTGTTTTGATTGTTTTTCTGAATAAACATGTGTACATTGGAAATCTACCTGGAGGAGGATCCAGTGGACACACGTAAAATAAAAAGAAAAGAATGAAGAATTAAATAAAATGTGTTTATGAAAACGAGAAAAACTTGAACAAAATAGTTCTTAAATACAGTGTTGAAATAAAAAAATATATTGAATGTCTCTTTTCTAAATATTTATCTCTTCTAAAATAAAGTTGTTATTGGTTTAACCTGTTATTTATTTATTTATTTATTTATTTTGTACTGTATTGAGTGGATTTATACAATACGGGTCAAAATGAACCACAACATAATCAATGTAATTAATTTTCAACATAATACAAGTGTTAATCTCATGGTTGCTTTGGGTCAGTTTTGATTAATCATGAAGAAAACCTTTTGTCAGTTGACTGTTTTCTCTGTTTTCATTGTACTCAAGTTTCCCACAACATGCACAAATATACAAAACATGCTAATATCCACTACAAATAAACAAACACAAAAAAGCAATGAAAAAAATCCCAAACCTGTTCAAAAACTCTTTTAAAAGACAGAAAAAACACTGAAAAATGTGATAAAATATCCAAAACATATGTAAAAATATGAATATATATTTAATTAACATGTTTATTCAACACCTTTGACAATTTCAGCAAAAACAACCGTTCCATTGAATTGTGTTTAAATATAATCACATTAATCATGACGTTGCATTATTTTTGACAGCCCTGTAAATAACCTCATCATAGAAGATGTCATTAATAAATACCACTGGTTTTGTTCTGATCAAAGGATAAAAAAAAAGAGTTGGAGAAAGAAATGAATCTTACACTCACTAAAAAAAGCACTGGCTTGATGATTTACCTGAAATGATTTCTCTATTTCTTCTGACAACTCCCACCTTGTCCAGCCCCCCCCCCCCACACACACACACACACACCCTCCAGTCCTGGACCCCCTCCCCCCTCAGCCACCACCCCACCAGAGTTATGAATTGCTTCTATCAGGGTCAAACTAAACCCTGCGATTAGGGGGAATTTGCAGAAGGGCCCTTTGTAGAAGAGAAAAATGTCTGTCGTTGCAAGGAATGTGGAAAATTCCTAGCAGACAAGCAGCCTTTTGTTTTGGGGAGGTGCTCTGGAAGGAAAGAAAGGCGCAGACAAATTGGATCAGCTCCATTTAGGAGCCTCTGCTGTTTGAAGTGAAATTTATTCCCAGAGTAAAAGGAAGAAAAATGGAAATATACACAGTTGTACATTTCTGCTCATATCCCAGCGTTCTGGGACACAGTAAAGTCACCAGTGTTAATTTAACACTTAAAGAGTTCATTTGAACTCAGTCAACATATGGTCCTTATCTACAGAGAGTTACATTTACACTGAACCTAGAGTTAATAATAATAATAATAATAAATTTTATTTGTATAGTGCTTTACATGTAGTAAAAAAATAGAACAATAAGAGTCTGAATACAATAAAAAAAAACAATAGAAAACAGCGCAATCACAATAAAACTGACAGAATAAAAGTAATCGAACATTAAAAGCAATCTTGAATAAATTAGTTATATTTCCAAAGTTTACACTAGTAAGAGTTCATATTTTACACGACACTAATTAGTGTTAGTTAGTCTGTGTGAGAAGTAACACCCTTAGTGTTTTTGACATTCAACACAAGAGTTTAGTGTTAATAACCTTTCCAGTGTTTAACAAACTTAACACTACATGTTCATAAATAAATCACTCCAAAGAGTGTTGATTTTCAGACCCTCCAGGATTTTGCGATGTTGCGAATTGCAACTTCAACACAAATTCAGTCAATCCTTTATAATTTTAACCAATCACTGTGACCAATCATTTACAACGTCTTGAGCTGCTGCTTCTGTCTTTTCCTGTTTATCTTACAGTACAAACAAACATGTGTGTGTTCAACAGTTCACATTTGACACTAAAATAATGCACTAGTACCAACAGGTGCATTTAGAAGAGTACTGTTTTTACCGCATTTTTATCATCCAGGTAATATTTTATTTGTCATATTTAAAGGTTGTCTTAATATTGCAGTGTCTTTGTTCTATTTTTGTCAGAAACTGCTTCTACTACACAGTACACAGTACTAGTTATAATGTGTTTTTTGACTGGCTGAGACATTTATATTATGTTTTATAACTTCATGTAGTGTTGTGAGGTCATATGAACTTTAACCTTTGAACCAACAGGTGCATTCGGAAATATTTTTGTAATCCTCATAATCATTTATTTTCCATCTCAGTAAAAGGTAGTTAATATTAAATACTAAATACTAATACTATAATACTAAATATTTTAAATATTACTTAATTTTTTATAACAAAAAGGGAACAACTATTTATCGCAACTTTCACTTCCTCCTGCAACAAAAACCTAAAAAGTACCCTAACTTTCATCACAATTTTTCAGAAAAGCTCATGAAACATCAGAGATTTTAGGACGAAACAATCTCAAAAAAGGCCTGAGAAATCCTGGAGGGACTGGATTTTGAACTACTACGCACCCAACATAACTTTATTCTTGTGCAAATTATGTGTGAATGAAAAAACAAAAGCAATAATTTTTTACAGTTTTTCTGTTTAACTTCTCACTTAGTTCGAGCGCAGAGGTTAGTGGGCGGAGTCATTATTATTTTTGAAGACTGAAAGGCATCTTCCTCTCATCAGTGTTAAACCAACTCTGACAGAATCAGTTTACTTTAACTTTAATCTCTGACACTGACAGTGTGAAACCTCTGTTAACTCTAATTATTTACACTACAAATTATCTTGTAAAATTCTACTCTGTCCACTGTTGGTATAATTCTGAAAGAATCTAAATACTTTGGATTTTTTTTTTTTTTTTTTTTTTTTTACAATATACTGTGTACATATATTAGATTCTGAAATGACCAAAGATACAAAAATTAAATATCTTTGATTGGTTTTTGCTCAGTAAATTTTACATTCATAAGCTCAACAGTCTTCAGTGTCTTGGAACCATTTAATGCAAATACATCTGCGTGTTTCCCAGCATGCATGCATGGCTGCTTTGAAACAGGAAGGACTCAGGTCTGCCTTGTTTTAACAGAATGTTGCAGATGTTATGAATTAACCTGTCGTGCCTGGAACAGCTCACTTCCTGCCTCATAATAGTGGTAGCAGAAATACACTAATGACATAAATGTCCATATCTATTTAAGGAATTTGAAAGAACTGCTTTGTGAAAGGAAGAGAAAAAAAATTCAAGCGATTGCTGCACAAACAGTCGGGACACTAGAGGACAGCTGTGACACTTCCTGTGTAAAACAACCGGTGATTAAAGTCAGCTTTAAGTAAGTGCTCTCCTTCTCTAAACACACTAAGATGTACATGTAACCCCATTTTCCACAAAGGTCAGAGCATTTTGACAGGGTTTTTTTTTTTTGACGTGCAATAAAAACTGATGTTATATTTTACCTGAAAAACAATGGAAAAAGTTGAATATTAACACTGAGCAACTTAACTGTATTATTATACCTGCAGCAGATGTTTTAAATGTTTCTTTAAGTTGGAGCTGGGCCATGTTCACTGCTTTGCTTTTTATTACATTTTTAATCACTTTGTAAAAAAGTCACTAATAGTTGCAGAGAATATTTGTCAGCTTTCTTTTATTTTTTGGTTTTCTAAACTCTTCTTTATTCACATTAACACACAGAAACAACACTTATGAGTGTGTTCAATCTTAACTGTGGAATGAATCTCAGTTTTATAGACCTAAAGTGCAAACCAAACATACAGACGTAGATACAAATATTTGTTGTACACTGGTCTAAAAGGTGTAGACTTTACTCAGCAAGTTTTAGGTGACATTAAAAAAGAGATTAATTCGATCAATTACCGTATTTTCTGGAATATAAGTCGCACCAGCCAAACAAATGCATAAGAAAGAGAAAAAAAAACACATAGAAGTTGCACTGGAGTATAAGTTGCATTTTGGGGGAAAGTGTATTTGATAAAATCCAACACCAAGAACAGACATTTCATCTTCAAAAGCAATTTAAAATAAAAAATAGAATAGAGAACAACAGGCTGAATAGGTGTACGGTATGCTAACGTAACCCATTCAGCTAACGTTACATGACGCATAAACAATAAGCTGAGAACATGCCTGGTACGTTAACGCAAAACATATTGACAGCTATTCAACTATAGCATAAAAAAACATACCCTCTTACGCTCGTCAGTGTGAAAATAACGTGCAAAATTATATAACAACATGTTAATAATTTCACATAAAAGTCGCGCCAAAGCATAAGTCGCACCCCCGGCCAAACTATGAAAAAAAATACAGTGATTTATAATCCAAAAAAATACAGTAATTATTATTCATAATTATTTAATCTCTAAATTTCTTTCATTTCTTGACAACACAAATTTGCGTATACATCATTCTGTCTTATTTTGTTACAGGTCCATGTTTTTAAGTGTGTTATGAGGATCAAAATCAATAAAGGAAAATATCCATCTTTTCTAGAAATGAGGTTAATATGATTGAAGATACAGACTCTTTTGTCCTGCCATGTATTGGTTCTTCCTGTTCACTTCATACAGGTGATTCCACTAAATATTAAATCTACCTGGAGGAGGAGTTGTGTGGTTGGAACAAATACATAGGAAGACTTTTACTGTGTGGAACTGGGATTAGCATTGTTTTAACCTCACTTTTGGAGTGTGGAGGTCAGATTAGGTGTCATGTAAAAGTCAACATTTATGTTTTGTGTTCAGTATATGACTGAAACACAATGCAAACTATATTATTAAATTATACTCAAATAAAAGCTGAAGCTTAAACAGGTCGCAGGTGGATATTCAGAAGTGTACTCTTTTCCACACTGCTGCAGTAAAACTAAATGTTTGCTCAGATCTCAGTGTAGAGATGACCACAGAGAATTCCTGAAGCATCAACAAGACAAACATAGGCTGAGATAACTTTGCTCTGTTTAAAAAAAAAAAAAAAAAAAAAAGTGGGAGGATGAAGCATGGTGACCTTGCCTTGGGGGAAATTACATTTCATACAGTTCATTGCTGCTTTTGTGCTGCCTACCTGCTGCCAATGTATTTGTTGAATGCTTAAATGCTGTTTTTTTTATTTTGTTTGTGCTGCAGGTTGCTGTATGGTTTAATTGTGAGCTGGTGTATGATGTATTCTTGATTTTAGATATATGATTGTTATTGTTTTTTCTTATTATTGGCAATTTACACCTTGCCCAGGGACTACAGTTGAAAACTAGCTTTCGAGCTAAAACTGGCGCATTTACAGAAATGTTGATTAATGTGCATTGTCCCTGTTGAAATATACTAATAAAATCAAAAATAAAAATTTGTATTAGTGCTCTCAAAATGAACACATTATCATCACAATTAATCTGACAAAAAAATTTCATGTAATTAAATGGAAAAGTTGTCTCCATTTATTTTGTTGAAACTGTAGAAGGTGTTGAATAAACATGTTAATTGCAAATACATTCATATTTATGCATATATTTTGGATATTTTTGCCAATTTTTTGGTGTTTTTTTTCTCTATTTTAGAAGAAGAATATGTTTTGGATTTGTCATCACTTTTGTGTTTTTTGGGGGAGATTTCAGCATGTATATCTTTTTTTTCTCTGCATTTTAAAAAAAAATGGACTTGGATCGATTTAACCGATTTATTGTCGCAGCACTATAACAGATTTCCAACTCATGGCAAGACATGAAGAACAGTTATACTGGCTACATTTCCATGTTTTTTTATTATTCCGAATTATTTATTCGAAATAAACTAATTCAGAATTAAAGCAATTTCCTTCGTGTTTACATGGACATGTTAATTCCAAATAGTTTCCATGGGAAGTTAGTTGGGCTTTAAGAGCTGGAGGTACAGAGGGTTTTGAGGGTTTTGATTGGACAGAACAGCTGTTTAACATCTGGATGTTTACTGGAAGAACACGATCGTGTCCACTTCCTATTTTGTGTTTGTTGAAAATATCAACATGGAAGGACATATACGACATGCTAATGCTGAATGCGGAATATGTGCATCATCAACTAGAAATATGTGCATCACCACGTAAAGACCAAGAGCATGTGCAGAACAACAGGAATAATGTTAAAGTGGAATTAACTGTTAAGGCGGAATTAACTGTTTACATACCAGAGGAATTATTGAATTCGGAATTAAGATCGGAATAAACCAGTGACTTTATTTGGAATTAAGTTTAATTTGGAATTATAATTTTCAACTGGAATAGTTTACATGGTCATATTAAAGTGGAATTAACTTTTATTCAAAATTAAACAGGAATAAAAGCTCCCATGTAAACAGGGCTAATGATACAATAGTTTTATTTCTATTTATAAGCTCAGACCTCAAGTGAATCTGCAACAAACTGAATTTTATTCACTAAATCCCAATCCCTACTTTTGTGTGGCTGTAGAAAGAAATAAGAAAACAAAACAAAATTCATGAGGAAGGTGATATTTTGTCTTCTATAAAGTATAAGTCATCCACTAAAGCTCATAGAGTGTAAAATGCCTTCTCTGTGGTGGCTTCTTTCTACACTGTCATGTTGTTGTAGTTGAAGACGCAGAGTGAAATGATTAACCTCTTCCAGAAGCTACACCAGGAAGAGTGGAGGTAGGTGGGTGAAGGGGGGGGGCGGCATGTCTATGGAAACCCACTGAGGTCCCAAAGAACTCCTGATGTTTGTGGAGTCCCTGTCTGAACAAAGGCCTCTAGTGGCTGGAATTCAGACTTTCAGTAGCAGCTGAAGTTGGAGGAAGGTGGGGGTTTGAGAATGCAGAGAATGAGGCAAAATCTGCTGCCCACCCCCCAACTTCTCCCTCTCTGTGGTCTCTCTTTCTCTCTGTTTTACAAATATTTCTGTGGAATAAGTATAATGCACTAGCACCACATAAAAGGCACAAAGTATAAACATAATACGTTCTTAAAACTACTGCAATATTTAAAAAAAAAAAAAAAAAATACTTGTGTGTAAGTAATTATGAGGGGAAGAAGGAAAAAAACTACTACAGGGTATCCCATAAGTCTCCATACAAAGGAAAAATAAACCTTTCTTGACATAAACCACTTGTATTTATATAACACGCTCTATTTGACTGATAGATTTGACTGACATTTCAGTTTGTTGCTCTTTATTCAAATGTATTCTTTGGGTAAGTGAAATGTTAGACCCATATATGTATGAAATGTAATATGTCTCACATGTATGGAGACTTATGGCACATACTGTAGTATCTGATGACATAACAGCAATTTTCATTCCAAATTAACCATGTAGTGATAAACAGCTGGTGGATAATACCATTACATTTTATTCATGATTAGTTACTGTGGAATGAATAAGACATAATCTGCATCAATAATAATAATAATAATAATAATAATAATAATAATAATCATCATTTGTGCCCACGCAGCCTGTAAACAAAGCTGAGTCCCTACGCAATGGTTCACTGCATTGTCGAAAAGAGATAAAAAGGAGGGAATACCACTGGAACACTAACAAGTTGTAATCCCAACAGAAGCCATGGGAAATTCAGCTAAAAACAACAATAGATACAGATGTACGGGAAGAAATTTTACTTTTACCTTCAAGAATTTCTATATGATTCAGAGAAATGCAATACAATATTCTTAAAAAAAAAATAGCTGGAGGCGCAAGGATTACACTGGAATTCTGTGACCAGATTTGTCCACTGGAATTCTAACCTCCGAACAATATTCTCTACTCAATAAGGGCATTTAAATGGCCGTATTTTACGAGGGAAAAGAGAAACTTACCAATAAAGTTGACCCACGCACTGTCTTGCCATTGTTAATTAAAGGGACGCTGAAAATAAGGGGCACAAACATGGCGGCCTCCCATATTTGGAAAGACTATGACTTGTGCATTAAAGCTGTAATACCACTTTAGTGTCATTGGGGGAAAAAAATCTATCATTAACTGCATTTCCATTAGTTTTTCAAAAAACAATAGTGATATTCCTAATATTTCTACAGAGTATATTTCTGCTTTGAACATGTTTCCATTGATGGTTGTTCTAGGCAGAGTGTCGTAACTCTTGTGAAATATCATCCTGCGAGATTTCACTGCTGTTACCTATGGAGCTTCAGATTGACCATCACCCTGATAGTAGAATGAATGAATTGACTAATTATCTGGTCAGTAAAAGTCCCTGGTGAAGTCTTTAAAGGCACTAACATGTTAAACAAACCAGCTGGTTAACATTATAAGGGTCTGTATATGTGGTCACTACATTGTCAGGTCAAAATATTAAGTGTAAATATGCTCAGCACTTAACAACAACAACAAATGATAAATGTATGTAGTGTTTGTTACACAGTTCTTGCACTTCACAGAACAGAGAATATATTTATCTGTAAAAAAAACAACTTAAATATTCAAAAACTAACAGATAATAAAGTGAAACCTTCACTGTGTCTACTGTAGGAATCACCCTGATCATCACTAACTTCTCGTGACCCGGCTGCCAATGGTTGTTATGGTTACAGTGACTGAGGCTGCCATTTTCACTCCAACAGAACTGATCATGTGACCATGTACGTCACATCCTGTGACATAATTGCAGAAAAAGTGTTTCCATTTTGCTTTTGTGATATATTAGAATATCGAAATGTCTGAAAAACCACCTCATGAAAGCGTGAAAACGTTTTATCGATAATTGAGAGTTTGTTTGTTTTTTTAATTCGGGTGTTTCCATTACAGTTTTTTACTGCCATATTTACATTTTGCGAAATTCCAAGGGTAATTGAAACGCAGCCAGTGCCTGTCATCATAAAACATCTCCTCCACAGGCTGTATCAGATGTACAATTCAATGGAAGATCTGGGCTGATGTTTTGATGACAGCTGAATCCCACTTCACCCCTTACCTCTGTTTTGTGTGTGCTCATGTGAAGGGGTAGTGTTGTCCCAATTCTCAATTAGACAGAGGGGAGGGGCTACGGGGAAGGGCTGTATAGGTCTTGAAATGGAGATAAACCAGGACCGCACTATTGAATGTAGGGTTAGAAGAAATTTCCCACGATTCTGTTCAAATCATCGGCCAGATGGAGGAAAACGCAGCCAAAAAGTGCAGCAGGGATGAAAGAAACACATAAATCTACATATTTTCTTCATAAGCAACTTAATCATTTGATTGATTGTTGATGCAGTTTTAATGTGTAATAGATCGTATTATCATTGCATGTGTATTTCAAATCTGCTACCACAGTTTACACTTATATGACAACTGGACAACCAAAACACCATTATGGTTGATAATCCCAAAAAGATGACCAAAGCAGAGATGCTGAGAGTTACTGGTGTGTGCAGGTGAATACTGAAGGAAACATATGGAGTACGACAACTGTCAATATATTCATGTCCACTGATTGGATACCCATGTGTATTTGTCTGTAGTTGTGCATAACATAAATATTTGTGAATTCTCAAATGAGTCCAGTCGTGCATAAAATATATTGTGTGTATTTTATCCATCAGAATACAGATGGATAAATTATAACTTTAAAAATTCTAAGTACGACTTCAAACTTTTACAGCTAGCCTTACTTTGGTATGAATACGAATTCCCAGAAGCGACTAAACTATCAAAATACGTCATCACCGCATCCACAGACATGTGGTGATGCCTGTGGATGTGGTAAAGTTTGAAGTCGTACTTGTAATTTTTGTAGTTATCATTTTTCCATCCGTACTCTGATGGATAAAATACAAATAATATATTTAATGCACGACTGGACTCATTTCAGAATTCACACATATTTATGTTATGCACAACTACAGACAAATACATAAATGTCATCCCTGTAATCATCCAAGGTGCGTCCCACCCTGACCCAGCGTTACTTAGGACAGGCTCCAGGACCCATATAAACCCCTGGTGGACTAAACAGTTTGGAAAATGGATCGATTGTATTGTTATAAGTATCACCTCAGTGTTTTCCTAGTTTCCTTTTGGCGTCTTAACCACTCGAATTGTTCTGTAAATTATGATCAAATATATTTCAGTCTTTACTCCAGTCAGATGCAGCGACTGATGGGTGGTCTTGTTTCTCATCTTCTGGTGAACTGACTTATTCTATTGTCTATGTTTTACTCCCTACCACTCCTTTTCGAGTGCGGAAATGAAGTCCAATTTTGTTTTGTTTTGGGTGTACATATTCTTTTTTGTGTTTTTTTATTACTTCCACCAAAGAATTATTAAATTCGACTCTATCTGTCTGTCAGAAGGATTACACAAAAAAAAACCTGAACAGATTTTGATGAAACTTTCAGGAATGATAGATAATGGCTCAAGGAAGAATCCATTAGATTTTGAGCAATTAAGGTCAAAGGTCAACAGCTAAAACACATCAGTGGTAATATCTCAGGATTCAGACAAGATAGAATCTCGCGGGTTTTTTTTTAATTCACATTATCTCACCTTCAGACATCAGATGGGTCAACACTTATGGCTCACGTCATATGATTCCATATCAAGCCTTGTTTGTTTTAATTTGTTGTCTTGTTTGTTTCACAAGTGGGGACAGAGTGGGATTGTTTTGTTTGTTGCATATTCAAAATGAATTGAACTGAACTACACTGTTCACCTTGAAGTCTAAGTTGACAACTCTACAAACTGCAGCAGGAACTACTTAGGAATCAGAATGTACCTCCAATCTAAACCAGTAAAGACAGGGAAAGATTTAAAGCTCACTGATATTGAGTCAGCGTTAACAAAGACAAAGGACCATCTCTGAACATGAACAGAAGCTCCCATCCATAAAAAAAAAAATAATAATAATAAATCCAGTCATCAGTGTTCAGTCAAATGGACTGTGTCAGGTTTCATTACCTACTGTGTCCTTTTGGAATAAGACTTCCATGAACTTGCCCTGACATGTATGTTAGCAGGGGCCGGTGTTCCACAGTCCTGACCCACTGTCAAAACCACCTCCATCAAAGGTTCCGTTACCAAGAAACATCCAAGGCCAACTTCAATATTTTCTCTGTGAGGCACGCCAACGATATAAAAAGCTTTTTAATGTTTGACACCGATCACAATAGTACAATTACCCTTACTTTACACATGAACACATCCAAAAGAAAGAACTTCTCACATGCTGGTGTGTTCTGAAGCCTTTCCAAACCTACTCACCACTTTTTCAAAGCTGCTGGACAAACTCCTAATCACACAGCTCATCACCTCTGCCAGACTTCCCTACTTTTCTTCTTCCCGGTGCTCTGATTCCATTCCTTGGCACCGACCTTCAGCATCTGACCCAAAGCCAAGAGCAGCAGTCTTGTGTGGGATGCAAGTACTACATCCCCTCCACTACATCAGCTCCTCTAACTGACATCCACAACATTTGTACTACTTCCTCCTACATTTACTTAGTCATTTCCGCATTTCAAAGTTAATAGAGGTTAGGTTGCAGTGCAGGGTAGTAAGACCCAAACCTTAGTCTAAACCCGGCCGCCGTTGAGCAGCACGGTGGAATTACACGATCAGAGAAAGAAAAGATTGGCCTCTTTAAATGCTACCATAAAACAGTAAGTACACAGAGGCAGCTGAGTGGACGGAGGTAGGGAAGTTCAAAAGACAACAGGTGGGAAACAGAAGAGCAGCAGAAGATGATAGTTTATCCTTTTAGAAATTACAAATGAAAAACACATTCATAAAAGACTTTTCTTTAATCTATTACAAAGGACAAACAGATTAAAAAAGACTTTCTACCCAAGGGCCAGAATTACACAAAACATTGTCAGATAGTATTAATGGGTGGGTGGTATTAATGTGATGGTGTTTTTATTGTTTTCCTATGCATTGAACCATTTTAGATAGATATTTATATTTATCTTATCAAGGTACTCCTTTTATCATTTTTTAAATTGTATATACTACATATATATATATATATATATATATATATATATAAACACACTATATGGAATGTAAATGGAAACGATTGCATCTGTTCAAGTCTGTTAAGAAGAATAAATGACTTTACAAAGCCATTTTTTGTGATATATCAATCTTTTGATTTGCCACAATAATGTAATGAATTGAAAGCTCCAATAAAATAGATTAATTAGATCAATTGATAACAGGTCATAAAGAATTATTTTCTATTTTTTTTTTTATTAATGACATTATAGCTCATAGTAAGAGACAAGTTATGTTTGATCCCCTTTGAATAATTCCATCAATTGCACATAATGTTTGTCGGTTTAAAAGATCATTTTACAAGGAAAGAAATGTGTAGTTTTTGGTGAAACTGTAGTATCAGTGATTATATGTAAGTATAAGTCGAGTGGTGGAGGTTTGTGATGTCTTCAACATGATTAGACTTCTTTTGATTTTCACATCTTCACTCTTTAATGATGATATTTATGGTGAATAGTGACAAATGCAGTCCCTACAGCTCTTTAGTACAAATCTAGATGTTTTGTGTTTACTACTTTTGCTTCACACTTCAACTTTCTTGGATTTGGGAGATGAAACGAGACGAGATGAGACGAGGTGAGATGAAATTTGGCAACTTGAATCCATTGATTACAAAATGTTTTATCTTACTATTGATCAGTTTTGTTTTTTTCCTGGGTTGTGTAGGTAACAGTGGAAGGGGTGAGGCTGTGTCTTATGTGCAGGAAATTATACATTTCAATACCAAATAGAAATGTCCATGACTGATATAAGTCTTCTTAAGAAATACATTTGTGTTTTCTTTTCATGTCAACATAATAACACTGGTCTAAAAGTAACTGATGATGTTACTGATGAAGAACAACTTAATAAAAGAATAGGTTTTAGTCCAAAGGAATATTGGTCTCAGATCTACCAGATCTACTTCAAAACACTGTCTGCACATTATGATCCATTCACTTTACTTACTGACAAAAATAAATAATAAAATGAAATAAACAATAATATAAAAAATTGGTAGGACGTTCTTCATTTTTTTCCTTTTTTTCCACCATATATGTGGAATAACACACCATCATATATATTAAAAACATGAACTAACCAACACTAAAGTCATTTGTTTTATGATTCATCTTATTAAAGTATGTAAGATTTAACGCATTTAATGTCTGAAGCAGATACTTTATAAAAAAAATTGTAGATCAGTGGAATCAGCATCAACCATTCTAACTGTAGGCTAGAGATGAACGTACATCTGAATGAGCTTTGTTAACTCCACAAACATAATACAACTGTGAAGCTTTTAATGTAACAATTCCACAAATGTAATAACTTTACCACATACAGTCGCCCACCAATTTCTTACATTTGTGGGATGGAAAAATTGTAATAACGTCCCACAAATGTAATAAATTGGTAGGTGACTGCTATTACATTTGTGGGAAAGTTATTACATTTCCAGGATTATTATATTAAAAGCTGCAAAATGTTATTATGTTTGCAGTTTATTACACTTGTGTAGAGTTATTATGTTTATGGAGTTAACAAGGTGTGTTTACCTAACTGTTAACAAGTACA
Organism: Siphamia tubifer; assembly: GCA_020466265.1. Classification (NCBI taxonomy): domain Eukaryota; kingdom Metazoa; phylum Chordata; class Actinopteri; order Kurtiformes; family Apogonidae; genus Siphamia; species Siphamia tubifer. The sequence continues at coordinate 25,423,171 of CM035794.1, read as the reverse complement.
GTTGTGTTCAAAACCACAAAGAAAATGTATTGATCCATTATGCATTTCACAATTTCTAAAATGTAGCATTCAAGAACAATTTCACATGAAATACTGCCTTTGATTGTATGTTCTGGCAGTAAAAACCTCTACCAGCAGGGTGAGGATATAACTCCTCCTGAGCCGTAAATGAAGACTTACAAATATTGAGGAAGCCGAGGCTTCACTGTAACAAAGGCACAGAGTTTTAGATTGCCTGTAAGGGAACCAACACATAAAATCCATGGAAACCAGCCATTTGGCAACAGAAAAGGGAAACTGCTGTACACAACCAATGAATGCAATCTATTGGAGCGCTGAGAGTCCCCTTCAGCTCATACTAGCAAAGGAAGCTGTCAGCTTGGCAGAGGCCAGTCCATCCATCCCAGCACCTGCAGAGGACAGAAGCTGCAGCCAAACAGTGGAAAAGCAGGAAGACTACCGATCAGGAACTGACCCAGGATTAGTTCCTGTCAGCTGTGACAGGAACTGATCAGACAAGACTCTTAATAAACCAAATACAAACCCCAGACATAGTCAAACTGTGGAATAAACTGCTCCATCTAAGATTAATGAATCCCAAAGGATGTGACCAAGGTCCCAGCAGCTTCCGATTTTCAATGTGAAATGTATAAATATATCTGAAAAAACACCCTATGCATGTAAGTAAAGTGTGATTTTACCACAAGCCTCGAACACAGCTTCAATATTTGATTCTAGAGACTGAACTCAACCAGCATAAGGACTATACCTTCAAATGATTCTTTAGTTTCTTTAGTCAAGATGAGCAATCTTTATTGTCAAGTTTACATATATATATATATATATATATATATATATATATATAGAGAGAGAGAGAGAGAGAGAGAGAGAGAGAGAGAGAGAGAAAGAGAGAGGGAGAGAGAGACATATAAACACAAATAATTAAATGCTGTTCCTCAACAACTACTGCAAGTTAAAAATAAGTAAAAAGAAGAAGGACAATGTGGTATCACCCACAGGGCAATATGCAGTAAGAGAATATAAGTAATAATATACAATAAAAAACAAACTGTACAGCAGTCAACAACAGAGTAAAGTGAGGCAGTGTGAGGTAGTGCAATAGTCTAGAGACAATAGCCCCAGTGGTGCAAGTTTAAAAGACATTCCCACATTTGATGTTTTCATGATGGTTCTCTCTAAACCTCAACTGAGACCAAAGATTTGAAATTGGTTTCAATTCTTGTAGGATATTTCAAGGAAAAGTTGCATTGGTGTGAAGTGGTTTCTACAGTGACTGCTTTTATCTCTATTTGCTGGAGCTCAACCTGTCTTTGTTAGTCAGAGGTGGGAAATAACTAAGTACAAGTGCTTTATTCCTGTACTGAAGTCGATGTTTTAGAACCAAAGCATAATTTAACTCTTTAAAATGGTATCGTAATATACAATAACACAACACCTGGGTTTGCCATTCTTCTATTTGCACTGTAGGCTACACCTGCAGCCTGTTTTCTGTCTTGTTATTTGTTCAGATTTGACCATGGGTAGTCACACTGCTGCAACAGATCCTGTTTGCACTGTAACCATGGCAACACAAAGCGATAAGAAGAATACTGTGGTTTTCTTTGACTTACATTTATGACACCCACTTAGAAAAGCCTGATTAGACCACAGTAAAGATTAAACTAGAATGTCTTTCAAGGGCACAAAGGGTGTGTCTTGTTAAATGAAAACTTCATCAGGGCAGAGATTCCACTGCTATTATAAAACTAATACATTGTGTAAAAAAATTAGTAAATGTATGTGAATTTCTTTCTAGATACATAAAGTACTTCAGGATTTTACAAACATGGTGATAACTTTACAATGCCTGATTTCATTGTAGCTTTTCTTTAAAAAATTGTTTAAAGTAATGCACATGTTACATATATTCTGTGCATCAGCAGCATTTATTTGTTGATAAATATGAGTTATCTATGTCTTAAAATGCAGACACAGCTACCATGATTTATCATAAATGCAGAACATTTGTAGATTTGCATTAATTGTTCTCACATTACATGATCTGACAAAATGACGTAGAAACAAAACTATTCTCAATCTGGATTTCACTGGATATAATGTTAAGTTTTAACTATATGAACTACTTTTTTTTAAGTATAATGTTTATTATCTAGAGTGCATTATTTTTCATTCAACACAAAATCAGTTTATCTGTTGAAAATCTGAGTTAAATGGTAGAATTTCTTAGGAATAATACAACGACGTGATCTGTGTTGTAGCTTTTGGATTCATTTCCTATCTGATATTTAACATTTCAACATCTCCCCTTTGCATGATTTCAGGGTTAGGCTGATAACTTATGAAGTGTGAGGACAAAATATATTTATCAGACTTCATTTAGGCGTCATTGTTGGAGTTTTTATGTTTATCATGTTAGAAAAACACAACTTCACCATGAGGTGACGGGGTTCAAATGTCAAAAACACAAGTGATTAGAATGTTATGAAGATATTTAACCCATAAAGACCCAAACATCCGCTGGCATCACTTACTGTTTATAAAATATTCAATAATCTTATCAATCCATGTGAATAATTAGTGTAAAATAAAGTTTGTCATGTTTTCATGGTCATCAGATATGACCCTTTTGGATGGATAGAAGCTCTGTAGTTACCGTGGAAACACTGTCATCTTCTACAACGTTGATTCACCAGTTAAATCCACCGAGTCCAATAAATGGCAATGGATAGACACAATGATTTTATGTTCAGTTTATGATATATTTTGCAAGGGGGAAATCTGCTTTTCTTCATCTTTCTGTTTTTGACATAAACTTTAATGAATATCTACATTATTAGTAGATTAAATATCAGAAAATACCTAATTTTCACCTAGAAGTGCAAAATACAAAGCATAATATTGCAATAAAATAAATCATACTCATTTGGGAACAGACACAACAATCACACTGGGTCTTTATGGGTTAAGCAGTCCCTCCAGGATTTCACATGCCTTTTTTGAGATTGTTTCATCCTATAATCCAAAAAATTGCGATGAAAGTTGCGGTACTTTTTAGGCTTTTGTTGCAAGAGGAAGTGAAAGTTACGTTAAATAGTTGTGATTTTCCCTTTCTGTAATTAGTTGCTGGAAAATTAATTCTATTAATGCGATTATCCCACTTATTCTATGGTTATTACAGTTTATTACTGCTACTTGTGTAACAGACTGGATAAAATAGCCGTTACAACGTAGCGAATATTTACTTTCAAAGTGGCCGAATTACCTGCGGAGTGATATGGTAATGTGAATCTGAAGTGATAAAACTCGTTGCCATGGGCAGCGGGCGTTAAAGGCCCAGCGGGTGATTATCTGCTGGCAATGTCCATTCAAAGTGAATGGGAGCTGCCGCAACATTCTAGAGGGCCGTAGAATAAAATAAACATATCTACTGCCATGGTGATCCTAAACTAGACAAAGAGTTTAGGTTTGAAGAATGGACAAAAACTGGACTGGAAATGAAATATGTGACATGTTTCTGTTTTTGCAGTTTGTAAAGTTTGCATTTTAATGTTATTGAAATATATAATGTAGATAGGCAGCCACTGAAAAGTGACTTTATTGTCACAGTTATAAGATAATTGCACATTTCTTATTTATATTTGGACATTTGTCATTTGCACAACAAATAATTGAAGGAAAAGCAACACATGTTGTTACAATGTTGATGTTTCTTTCACTAAAAATGTTACAATGCCGTTGGCCTTGTTGAAGAGGCCCTGGAGATTTTTCATCCTCCAAAGGGGGGGGGGGACAGAAAAAGATTGGGAGCCACTGGGTTAATGAATAAGGGAGTAAGTCCTAGAACAGAGAGCTGACTGGTGGTGTAAAACACATTTCCTTTACTGGCTGTAGATAGAGAAGAAAGCAGCTGTAAAGCACCAGCATTGATTGTCATGTGGGTATCAGTGCATGCCCTGTAGCAGTCACACAGATACACTATCTACTGTACATAACAGACCAGTTTGCGGAGCGGTTTGTCTGTAGTTCTGCCAGAGGGTTTGACATAAAGCAACGGAGGCCGCCGTGTGGGTGGATATGAGCAGGACATGCAGGCACCAACAGGCAACAGCACCCAAGGAAAAACAGCAGTAAACTTCAACAGTTCAGTCCATGGGTTGGTGCATTAAGAAACTTAAAAGCTGCTGCTGCTGTTGTTGTTGCTCTGACAGAACAGCTGTCAGGATAAAACAGTAAATGTGTCCTTTTCAATCATACTGGAATTCACTAACCATTATGCATGTTTAAACCCATTTTCAACGCCTTATTTAACCTGTGAACACCCACTGAGTCACTGGCCTGACCCATTTAAGGCACTGAAGTTTACATTTGAGCCATGTGTTTTAGCCGCACGCTAAACACAGACTGGAAGATACTCCCTTTCCAATGAAGTCTAAAGAATGTCTTTTGGCCTATTACGGTCTGTTAAAGGGCTTTTATATAGAGTTGAACAACAGCAGTGGTCTCAACCCCAAGAAACAAGACTAGACTGCAGCTACTATTACAGTTTTTTATTACAGTATCGTCTTTTATTCAGGTATTTCAACATAAAAGATGAAACAAATCTATATTTTATAGACTCATGACATGCACAGTGGAATATCCCAAGCATTTATTTGCTGTAATTTTGCTGATTACACCTATCTACAATTTTCTAGAAAGTTTCTGCTTCAGACATTAAATGTGATAGATTTACTGCCCTCTCTGCATACTCACATTCACAATCAGGTGCATTTTGCAGATAGTCTACTTTTATTAATGCTGTTATTTATGCAGACATATGTTCACAGAAGTGATGCAGTAACTCAATAACACTGCTCTAGAATGATTTTTTTTTTAATCAAGTATCTGCTTCAAACATTAAATGTGCTAAATCTTATACACTTTAATTCATTTCATTTCAGTTATTTTTATTTAAGCAGTTCATCTTAAAAACTAGAAAAGCACTCTGAGAGCGCAGACCTCCGCCAAGGTAGACACCCCCCACCCACCCCCGGATCACCACCAAAAGTAAATCCTGTTCACATTTCCAACATATCCTGAAAATTACATCAAAATCCGTCCATAAGTTTTCGATGTATCTTGAACACAGACAAACAGACAAACAAACAGATAAACGCCGGCAAAAACATAACCTCCTTGGCGGGAGGTAATAAATAAAATACAGACCAAAATAAAAGACAAAATAAGGATTTCAGAGTCACCACTCTAAAGGAGTACGTTGAAGTTCAGAGAAGTTAAAAAATCCTACCCCTCATTTAACAATATTACATACAATGATAATTGTATAGGTTTCATTTATATCACTCATTTCAATGTCCATCTTAACCATATGCCTGCTTTAAAAATGACTATTTTTGCAGTATTTGCATATTTTTATTCATGGACATACACTTGTAAAAAATGACGAGCTTCTTCCACATTTGGTATATATTTTGTTTATTTTATTTTATTATTTATTTTTGTCAGTAAGGGAAATGTAATGGTTTCCTAAAGTGTAATCTGTTTCGTCCTCTGCATATTTATGCATAAGGAAAATTTTATAGAGCTTTTTGAATTGAACCAGATTGTCAGCAGCTTTAAATTTCATCATTGAGGCGGTTCCACAAGTTTACACCTTTACTGCTGGGGACACATGTATTTTTCAAAATTGTCCCTGAATGCAGGGTTTTAATAAGATAAATCAGAAAACAAATGACAAAAGTCCTGATATACTTTATATGATGGTGTGTTATTCCACATATATGGTGGTTTATGTACATGTATACAATGGATTAGTAAATATTCCACTAGAAAGAACCTGTAAAGTGAATGGATCATAATGTGCAGACAGTGTTTTGAAGTAGATCTAGTAGATCTGAACCAATATTCCTTTCCTATTGTTAATTCTAAGATTTTCACATTTTGACCCCAGACTTATCTTGGAAACATGAGCCAACCAGCATTTAAGACTTGAGTTTTCTTTATCAGTAACACACATGTGGTAAAATATCATTAGTTTTATTCCAGAAGCATTTTACTTGTAGACCAGTGTTATTATGTTGACATGAAAAGAAAACAAATATATTTCTTAAGAAGACTTATGTCAGTCACGGACATTTCTATCTGGTGTTGAAATGTATAATTTCTTGGACATAAGCCAAAGCCTCACCCCTTCCACCGTTAGCCACACAACCCAGGAAAAACCAGCATTTATTATCATTTAAGAATTTAACTTCCATGAACTGTCACATGGGGTTAAAGTTGCTTTAAGTGTAAAACAGCAGCCACAGTTCCATCAGTCTGCCCCAGGGCAACTATGGCTACAAAGGTAGTTTACCACCACCAGAGTGAGAATGTGAGAATGAATGAATAATGGGTCACTAATGTAAAGTGCTTTGGGTGCCTAGAAAAGCACTATATGAATCCAATTCATTCTTATTATTATGATTATTTCCCAAATCTTTACCTTTTGGCTTGTTTTACATAAAATGTTTTTCCAATACTTCATCCAAACTGGGCATTTTGAGACATTGACAAAGTAACGCAAAAACATTGAAGAGTTGAAATATTACTGAAATCACACCCTGGTCAAGTGCAGCAATTACAGCAGAAGCAACATGTCAAGACTTTTATAAAAGAGGGGAAAAAAGACCACAGAGGGTAACAAACACTATAAATATGAAATGTTTATTCCTGTGACGGTTCCCAAAACATAAGATAATATTTTTAAAAAATTAAATGATGATTCTCCAAGTCTGTCCTTGTTAACCTTTTCCACTTTTTTTCCCCGACTTTGACAAACATGATACATGGTGGAGAAAGTTCCCATTCCCTGGCTCTTTCCTTGGCCTTCCCTGTCGAACCGCCAACAGCTTTTCCCTGAACATCAATCAGACCTGTTACTTCGGAGCCGATAAACACTGAGACCCTTAAGCTGTCAGAGGAGTTATTTAAGTATTCCTGTGGGCAGGGAGGAGACTAAACATTTTGTTTGACTGATAACACAAACATTTTGGAGATCTCCTGCAAAAAGACAAAACACAAGAACCAGAGCCCGAACACGAAATATATTCACAAGAAACTACAACAGTCCCACATGTCTATGAGTGACTCCACTACCAAAACACACAAACACAGCAAAAGGCCTGCAGTTCATTAATAAACAAAAAAAACCGCACAAATGATGATGGAGAAATTGTGTCAAAAGTCATGTGATTTTTTTGTAATTTATTTATTTATGTCCTCTGTAATTCTTCCCCCACAACAGGAGCTGGCACTGTGGAAGTATGATGCATTAAGACTATTGTAAATTAATTTCCTGAATAGTAGGGCTATCAAAAATAGTTATCTATGATATAATCTATAATTATTGTCATGGTTACTCTGATTAAAAATATTAATGCTGTTAAATGGAACAGTTGTTTATGGTTGTTTTGTTGAATAAACATATGAATTACTTATACTGTATTTTTTTTTCATATTTTGCATATATTTTGGATATTTTATCATATTGTTAGATGTTTTTTTCTTTATTTTAGAAGATTTTTCGAATATGTTTTGGATCACTACTAATTCTCCCCCGCCGTTGTTGCAAATACGTCAGCGCGTTGAAACTATCATATACTCTTTGTGAGAGTGCATCTTGGAAGTGACAGGTCAGCTGATCTCACAGTCAGAGAACTGCATTAATGCGATTCAGGAAACAAAAAGGTCGACTTATTACGTTAGTTTGAGATAACTCATAAATTTTAAAAGTTAAATAGATATTCACCAAATACTGACAGCCAGCTAATGTTACGTAACATAACAGCTTAACTTAATTGTGCGCGGTAACATTTAAGCTAATTTATAATGTAGCATTAAGCTAATATCTACAGCAGCTAATGCTAACTCCAGATGAGTTTAGGGAAGTATTTCTGAAAAAAGAGAAAAACATTGACGAGGATGAGTCTAGACAGGTATCATTAACCTTTTACTAAGTCATAGATTATCATAAATTATGTTCACATTTGTAATTAAATGCGAGTGTAAATTATCTAATGTGTTATGTAATTATATAACGTTAGTCAGGGAGGAGTGATGGAAGAAGAGGTGAAAGGTCAAACGCAGGCTGGGACCATAAAGGGGTGAAAAAACCCCACCAGATTTCATTCACCATTTATATTATTACTTTGCATAATATAGCTACATGCCAATATTTATTTTACATTTATTCAATGTTACTCTGTCCCTATAGGAATGTTCTGGATGCTGCTCACTATCAATGGGCCAAGCCTGGCAGAATTTGACCAAAGAGCCTTAGAACTGTTCTACAAAAACCCTACAAAGATCTATTGTTCTCAGGCTGGGTGCAAAGTTTAACACTGAGATATTTATTTACATTTGTATTATTATTAAAATTTAGTTTTACTTATTTTTTTGTTTGTTGTCATTATACCATTTGGTTGTTAAAAGTCTAATAAATCAGTTCTAGAAATAAAATCTGCAGTGAAGTGTCATTTGTTCATGCCTGCCCCCGCTGCAGAAAAAAATCCTACAGGAAACACTGTACAGGAAAAGAAATACAGGAAAAAAACTGTATAAAAAAGTAATTTTTTCTAAGTATACTAGGGAGGAACAAAAATTAAACACAAGTGGAAAGTAAAAATTTAAGATAAGATGAGATGAGATAAGATAAGATAAAGCAGCAAAGTGGACAGTAAGGATGAAAAGCTTAATCTATGTTAAAAGAACAATATAAATAAGGAATACAGAAAATAGAATATGTACAATGTGAAATGTGGTAAATTCTGTACAATGTGCAATGTCAGGGCACTTATGAATAATTAATCATATAAAAATTGGGATGGGATTGGATAAGCATTGCTTCATCCTATTCCATGTGGAACAGAAGTTCTTTTCTAACTGGGTTTCATTCATTCATTCATTCACTCATTAGGATTATTTATGGACAGTTAAAACAGTTAAAACTATACTTGTTTCATGGAATAGTTCTGTTTAATGTCCGTTATAATTTGTTTTTGACACAATTGCCAAATAATTTTCTGCTGTATTGTTTATTTTATATAAAATGTTCAAAATAAAGATAAAATATAGATAATGGCGTCCTCCCCTAATCTGGCTCTGGCCTGTATGTTTTGTTCCACCCCCTCCCATATCTATATTCATTCAAATTAATTCATAGAAATCCAATCTGATAGTGATACAAATATATTATTACAAACATTTAACTTCATCAGTTGTTTTATTTGTATCTGCCAACACTGCTAAAGCCACCTCAATAACAATAATACTAAGAAATTAAAGTACTGACATTATTATTATTATTATTTTTATTATTATTATTATTATTATTATTATTATTATTATTATTATTATTATTATTATTATTATTATTATTATTATTATTATTATTATTATTATCATTATTATTATTATTATATATTTCTGTTGTTGTTACTATCAGTATGAGTATAATCATAATTTCCCTCTCACTCCCCCCTCTATATTTATCCCCTTTCTCCCTTTCCCTTTCACCCGAAATCAATCCATATTTCGTTGCTCTTTATATTTATTATTGCTTCATTGTAACATGATATTGTCAGTATTGTTGTGTGTCATTACTCTGTTGTTGTTTTTTTTGTCTGATTCATGTCTTGTGTCTCTGTCCACAATGTCATGTTAATTTTCCCTAATTAAAAATAGAACATAAATAATAATAATAATAATAATAATAATAATAATAATAATAATAATAATAATAATAATAATAATAATAATAATAATAATAATAATAATAATAATAATAATACATTTTTTGAATGTATTTTTTTTTAAAAACACACTCTAAGGCTGAGCCCACCCACCCTGCCAAAGAAACTCATTTCGGCCACTTCTACCCGTAATCTCATTCTTTGGGTCATGACTCAAAGATCTTGACCATAGGTGAGGGTTCGGAAAGTAGATCAACCGGTAAATTGAGAGCTTTGCCTTCTGGCTTTGCTCCTTCTTCACCACAACAGATCAGTACTGCGGATGCTGCCCCAATTCGCCTGTCGACCTCCCACTCCATCCTTCCACAACTCGTGAATAAGATCCCGAGGTACCTTCCCCCTGACCCATAGAGGGCACTCTACCCTTTTCCAGCTCAGAACCATGGCCTCAGACATGGAGGTGCTGATCTTCATCCAAGCCGCTTCACACTCTGTTGCGAAACACTCTAATGAGCTAAGAGTACCACATCATCTGCAAAAACCAGAGACAAGATCGTCCCGCCATCGAACTCGACCCCCTCCCCCCACTAGCTGCACCTAGAAATTCTGTCCACAGAAGTTATGAACAGAACCGGTGACAAAGGGCAGCCCTTAGAGATGGGGTGAGAAGCTCAGACATCCGGGAGGGAGTCGAGCCGCTGCTCCTCCACGTCCAGAGGAGCCAGCTGAGGTGGCTCAGGCATCTACTGAGGACGCCTCCCTGGTGAGGTGTTCTGGGCATGTCCATCCAGAAGGAGACCTCAGGGTCGACCCAGGACACGCTGGAGGGATTATATCTCTCGACTGGCCTGGGAACGCCTCGGGATTCCCCTGGAGGAGTAGGCTGAAGTAGTTCTGGTGAAGCTGCTGCCCCCGCGACCCAGACGCGGATAAAGCAGAAGACGAGGCGTACAAGTACGAGTACAACAACCATATACATTTCATAACCTAATCCCAGCCTCCCGAGAGTTGTGTATAAATATTTCAGTGTGTGGTGCAAAAACTATGAGCCCAAACTCACCCATTTCCTTGGTCGCCCTCGAGGTCTTTTCTCCCCAGTTGCTTCAGCTTTCTGTAAAATACAAATACATTGTTTGGTTACCATTCTTAACAGCATATATTGTCATGCATCAACCTAGATGTTTTTGTGAAACACCTGATAATGTTAGATATTTTAAAGTACAATGTCCAAAATTCCAACAGCTGTGTGTTCAGAACCATAGTGTATAACAAGGTTTTAATAATTTTGGGTTTTTCATAATACTTTAGTTCTAGTTGCCCCCCCCCTCTCTCTCTATTTCAGTTCATTTTAATTAGTTTCTAGAGCAGATTTGCTTGTCTGTATTCATTTTCCTTTTTTTTCTAAATGCTTAGGTTTAGTTTAGCTTTTGTATTAGGCTTAAGTTTTTTCCATTGTTGACAAATGATTAAATTTTTTAATCACATTAATCACAGATTTGCTTAGGATTAATTTTGATTAATCATGATTAAATATTCATTTTCTATCTATATTAATCTATATAGATATTAATTGCATTTTATTTTCAATGAGCAAACAGACTCAGGAAAGTGAGCGGTCGCCCAGTTACGGGTCCTTAAAAATATTTTTAATGATATTCGGGTTGTGGTCAGTTGTGTCGTTTGTCGTTTGAGATAAACATTAAAATAACCTGGTAAATACACTTCATTAAGTGAATGTCTGTGAAGGTGACGTACAACATGGTCAGTATCCTACAGTTTGGAGGGTGAGAGAGAGAAAGTCAAGTTAGGAGAGTGGAAGCTCTGGTAACATACACACAAAATTAAGGTTTGGGACACATTCACTGAGATTTTTAAAGATGATGAGCAGCTCTCAGTGTTTTCTTTTCAGTGGAAACCGGGTTCAAATGTCTCTTTGGGTGTTACAGGTTGCCGACCCCAAGGTCATCGGATTTTAACACGGAAATAAATGCAGGTATGTGAGTAAGGTCATTTGAGGTTCATAAAGACCATTGATTACATTTTAAAAAATGTGGGTCGAGAAGCGGGTCGGGTCTGTTCTTTTGAAATATATTTAAGTGGTCCAAGCCGCGGGCAGGTTAGTTAAAAAAGAGGTCAGTTGCATATATTCACTGAAGTGAATATATCTGTACTTAACGTGTTTGTCGTAACTGGGGCGACGCGCGTGGAACAAAGTGCGAGCAGAATCCACAACTAACATAACATATGCTTCATGTTTATGTGGCATACACTGAAATTATTGAAGAAAATAGTTAAATTGTTGAGTCTGTATAACTGTACTACTATGATCATTTTACTGTGTGTAATTACTGTTTGGAAACATGTATTGTTTGATTTTTTTATTAAGATAGTAATAAATGTGTAGAAGAACTGGAGGGATAATTAAGTTTGTACATCTTCCTACTACTTTTTGATCATGAAAGATTCAGACTTCCCTGTTCTTGAAAATAGATGCTGTTTTTGTTTTGCCTTGTAACATTGTTGTTTCTTTGCATATTCTAAATAAACACATAAAATATTGGAGGCATCTGATATAATATAAATGCATGTGGGAACAAAATATATCCTATTTTTCAAGGGTAGGTTGGACACCAGGTCGATGTACTATTTTCAGATCAGGGTTTGACTAATAACCAAACCCTCAATATTTGACTTGTTTTACAGTAAGAAAGTTTTCTCTGTATTAGTTATTAACTATATCATTGTCTCTAAACAGCACTGGCCTGATTGGTCAATAACACCAGGGCAGTGGACAATCAGACAGGTTGTAGACAAACTAAAACTGTTCTCTCATTACAGACAGAACTGTGTTTACATAAGTAAAGTAACCAAAGTAGGTCAAAGTTGAAACAGAGGGAAGTCTGTGAACTGGGATGGGTGTTTACACAGTTAAAGTAAAAGGTTTAACACTTCCCTTTGTTTTCTCTTCCACACACATTTGTGTTTCTTCAGCAGTCTGACTTCATTTTAATATAATACTCCCAGTTTCATTTTATTTTAATTTACAATAAACCTTACATCTAAAAGCCCTGTTTTCATCATATAGAATATGCTTTTAATACAAAACCCAACACTCAAATCTTTATAATCATGATTATATTTACTGAAAATGTGTTATTTAATTAGTGTGGTACTGATTGCTCGGCTACTGATCATAATCAACTGATATTGCCTAAAAATAGCCTGATCGGTGATCGGAAAAATATGCCGATGAAAAAGCCAATCACATTACATTTTCAAACTTGTAAACACGCTATAGAACAAGTGTATCTTGTCTTGACTGTTTATGCACTTTTTAATGTTAATTAATACTGCGCCCACGGCTAAGTACAACTAGCATTAGCCTAGCATTGCCTTATTTACTACAACACCTGAACCGAACGCATCCACACTTCAACGGCACTTCGTCAAAGCAGACTCAGAGCTTAACTATGTTTTGCTAACCGGTGAGAAGTAGCATCTGTTAGCATGTAGCCTCACGTGTTGTAATTATTTTTAGCAAATGTACCATGGTAGTGTAATTATTAGGCTACAACTGCTTCACATATCCAGACATGTGCACCTGTGCACCCACACAACTCAAAACTAGTGATGCAACGATCTGCATTTTTTGGCCCGATCACCAAAAAACTTGATCTGCCAATTGCCAATCACTGTCAATCATGGAAGGAATTTTAAATGTCCATTCCTTTCATCTAGGTATGGATAGCAACTGTCAAATATTTTTTGTAGTCGAATATTCTGACACATCACTGGTGAGTGTTCTATATGTATGAGTTATTGTAAATATTCAAAATTCTGAACATACAATGGAACAAAACAAAGCACTGAGTGAGACTAAAAATAAACGGTTTGGGATTTGTTTGTTTTTACTATGGTTTACAGTTCCAGGAGTTAGATTTTAACTAGATCAATCAAATAGTAAAAACAAACAAATCCCAAACTTTTTATTTTTGGTCCCATGTCACTGCTTTGTTTTGCTCCATTGTATGTTCAGAATTATGAATATTTAAAATAACTCATACATATACAATACTCATCAATGATGTGTCAGAAGTTAAAGGGTTTTAAAAAAAAATTTAATTCATCCAATTACTCAATTTAAAAAAATTACAGAATATTCAATTACAAAAATATTTGATAGTTACAGCCCTAGATGGGGCATTATCTCCTATGGGCAGTTGCTTTAGTGAATGGCATTAGTGTTGCTGGAGAGAGCAACATCTCGTATAATTGGGCCATACATAACACAAGCTGTGAATGGGAGGGTTTTTTGGGGGGATTGGGAATGTCAATTCTCATGTAAAAGACAGGCACTTCCAATAAAATATTTTGTCGGTTTTAGCTGCAATCATCGTCATGTAAACAGCCCCTTAGCAGCCCTTTAGGAGTATGGGGGGGGGGGGTTTGGTTGATATGCCTTGGCAGAGTCTGCGCTCTCTGAGTGCTTTTCTACTTAAAAATGAATGTGTGCTGTGATGGCTGTCAGCCATTTTGTCTCTGTGTGTGTTTGTGGCCCTCCATTTCAGATCTGTCTGGTTCCGCCCATCTCGTTTCCAACACCTGGCCGGATCCTATATAGGAGACCAGGAAACCAAGATGGCTCTCTCTCCTTCCTGCATGGCTGTTGACTTTTGATTATGTTTGTTAGGTTCTTTAGGTTTTGACCACACATGCACACACATACACCTTACACCTCACTACTGATGACTGATTTGTATCACCTGAGTAAGTTTGATTTAAGTTATCTTTATTAAAGTCACATTGCTTTAATTGTCACTGTGTGGACCTTCCCTACTTTTGTTATGCTCTTTCACGAGCTGGGCATAACAGTGCCCAATAGTAACATCACAGTTGACAACAATGCACCATGGTTACAGAAACACCCCATGTCACATGATCAGTGGCCATTTTACGAACCCCAATTGTGAGACACAAGCTGTGGAAGATGACCGTGACAGATCTGAGGAATGATGAAAACCACTGCCAAAGATCTGAAATGGTAGTTTGAGTTCAGGATTCTTAAGGACCATCTACACAACACAACACATTTAATTTTGTACACAAACATTGTAAGATGCAGATGCAGCAACATTAGAGGACATGAAACAACACAGTCGATGATGATATAATTGATTAATTCTCAAGTTTTTTTAAAGGATGCATTGATCCGACAAATCTGGGCTGATACTGAGGGTTAAAATAACTATTTGACTGATAACACACTAACCAACAGCAAGAGACACTGGTTATGTTAATGAATCTGACTTCTGACGACTACAATTGACCAGAGTATTGACCTGGACTTTGAACTGGTGAACTAAGGTTAAATGCAGGTGCTTTGCCACAGTGGTTGTGGCTGAGGGGGTTGTCCAATAACCAAATGGTTTTCTATGTATGAGTTAAACATTTTTTTGCATATTTGACATATCGGGTCTCAATGCTCAAATATAACTTTTACCCAAACAGAAACATAATATAACACAAACATGTCTAACAAATTCATAATTCCTTTTCAAAATTTCCAAGGTCTTTCCTCCTTCCTCATGAATCATGTCTTGTAGTGTCACTTCAAAGGCCTCTGGTGTAAAAACAAATCTCCTCTGTGGTTGATTATCTATATATTGCATGTATCTAATTGTATACGTCAGGTTTTTAAAGAAAAAAAAATATATCACAATGTTTCTGTAGATGGCTTCAAAACTCATGCATCAAATATTATACGTTCAATAAGATTGTCATAAAATTTTACTAATAACCTTCACCAATCACGTTATGTTTTCACTGGAGTCTGTTTATTTGTCTGTCTGTCTGTCAGCAACATTACTCAAAAAGTTATGGATGGATTTTGCAAAAATTTTCAGGATGCATTGGGGGTGTCGCAAGGAACAAATGATTTAATGTTGGTGGTAATTCGGTAGAGGTCCTATATTCTGGATCACTTTGAAATGTATTCTGCATTTACCTCAATGTAAAATTTCAAAGTTATCCAAGATCTAGGATCTCTTCCGAATCACCACCAAAATTTAATCATTTGTTCCTTGTGCCCCTCCCAACATATCCTGAAAATATTATCAAAATCCATCAATAACATTTTGAGTAGTGTTGCTGACAGACAGACAGACAAACTCCAGTGAAAACATAACCTAAGATTTTTTTTTTCTTTTCTTTGGATTGTTGATAACTATTATATTTGCTATATTCAAATTAACAATCCCCATCTAATAACAACAACCCAACCAATGTATTTTTGTGTGTAACTGTGAATACATTTAAGCAGTAGGGGGTTAAAACAGGGACAATAATCAATATCATGCAGTTCTAAATGTCCTTTGTTAGTTGTTTATAGCGCTTAAGGTTTCCCTATTGTGAAACTGATGCCTCCAACTGGAATTTCCCTGTCAGTTTAGCTCAGGGGGGGGGGAATACCCTTCACTGTGAGGTGCCTACATTGTCTGATGTTTGCGGGAAGTGGCAGACATTGAACCCTGCAGACTGGCCGACACAGCCAAAGGGCTCTGCTCCACTGTTACCCACTATTACCCAGACCAGAGTGAATAATTCAATGCATATCAGACAGTAGACCAGGCTCTGTGCCTCTGTTTAACCAGGACTCAAGTGAAATCTAAGTCAAACTGCTATGAATTTTGCAGATGATGAACAGCAAAAGGCTTGGCTTTAATGATACAGCAGTGTTGGGGAGTGTATGTGGCCTTCTGGAGCTGACACAGTAAACTACACCAGGTCCTTTGTCATGACTGGCACTGAATACACACCACCCACATGGTCACATGGCAGGGGTGGAGGGTTTTTGACACCTCATGTGGAAGACCCCACAGGCAAAGGAGGATTTCCTGCACAACATCTATGGGTCTGTTTTCATTACTTTTTTTTCATGTTTAATTCAGAATAAAGGTTCATTCTTCTTTAAGATGACGGTGTAAACACCTAATTCCAGTTGAAAATGTGTATTCTGAAGAAAACTTCATTCTGATTAAAGTCACTGGTTTATTCCACTTTTCTAAATGTGATCATTCCTCTGACATGTAAAAAGATAAGAGGAGAAAAAAAATCATGAAAAGGATCATCACAAACCTTTTTATTTACCACCTGCCAAAACAACAGTGTTTTTCTATTTAAGAAACTGTATATTAAAGTCATTTTTTTCTAGGTATACTGGGGAGGAACGAAAATCAAACACTAGTGGAGAGTAAAATGTCACATAAGGTAAGGTAAGGTAAGGTAACGTAAGGTAAGGTAAGGTAAGGTAAGGTAAGGTAAGGTAAGGTAAGGTAAGGTAAGGTAAGGTAAGGTAAGGTAAGGTAAGGTAAGGTAAGGTAAGATAAGGTAAGGTACTTTTTAAAATATAGTTAATTAATCAATAGTAGAAGTTTGGGACCATTTTACGCTGCATAAGGCAGACAACAGTGTGCCTACAGCTAAATAGCATTAGCATCCAAACCGGAAGCAGCCGCACTTCAATGACACTTTGTCAAAGCAGACACCGAGAGTTTTACAAACTGGTGAGTATTAGCATCTGTTAGAATGTAGCCTCAATGATTTAATTATTTTTAGCAAATGTACCAAGGTAGTGTAATTACTAGGCTACATCTGATTCACACATCCCAATGCATGCACCTGTGCATGGATGCACACACACACACACACACA
Organism: Siphamia tubifer; assembly: GCA_020466265.1. Taxonomy (NCBI): domain Eukaryota; kingdom Metazoa; phylum Chordata; class Actinopteri; order Kurtiformes; family Apogonidae; genus Siphamia; species Siphamia tubifer. The sequence goes on along the minus strand of CM035794.1, from coordinate 25,405,709 downwards.
CACACACACACACACACACACACACACACACACACACACACACACACACACACAACTCAAAACACTTCAGTATTCTTCAATCCCTGTTTATTGATTGATGTAATTTAACCCTTTAACTGCTCAGACATTATTTCAGGTAAATGTGCTGCTGTGAATTTGTCCTAAAAGACAAAACAACAAAACTGTAAACCATAGTAAAAACAAACAAATCCCAAACCATTTATTTTTAGTCTCACTCACTGCTTTGTTTTGCTCCATTGTATGTTCAAAATTATGAATATTTAGAATAACTCATACATATAGAACACTCACTAATGATGCATCAGAAGTTTAAAGGGTTTAATATATATATATATATATATATATATATATATATATATATATATATATATATATATATATATATATATATATATATATATATATATAAAACAAAAACACAACATGAATCATCACATTTCTGTCCACTAGTCTGTGAACTGCAATCCCTGTTTTCTGTTTGGGGTGCTGCATATTTAATGACAGTGTCTGAAAGAGAACACCCTATTTAATTAACCATCAGTGCGTTTTATATGTCTGAGCTGTGTCATGTCTACTGAAGCACTAAATACTAAAGAATGTGTTCATCTCCAACAAAAATAGCTATTTTATCAATGTGTTTGTCAGTGCACTGTCAATGTCATAACTCTTCTCTAGTGTAACACTGGTCTACAATTTTTAGAAAGTATCTGCTCCAGACATTAAATGTGCTAAATCTTACATATTTTAATAAGATGAATCATAAAACAAATGACTTTATTGTTGGTTAGTTCATGTTTTTAATATATATGATGGTGTGTTATTCCACATATATGGTGGTTTATGTACATGTATACAATGGATTAGTAAATATTCCACTAGAAAGAACCTGTAAAGTGAATGGATCATAATGTGCAGACAGTGTTTTGAAGTAGATCTAGTAGATCTGAGACCAATATTCCTTTGGACTAAAACCTATTCTACTGTCCATTCTAAGAATTTCACCTTTTGACCCCAGACTTATCTTGGAAACTTGAGCCAACCAGCATTTAAGTCTTTAGTTTTCTTTATCAGTAACACATGTGTAGCAACATTTCATTAGGTTTATTCCAGAAGCATTTTACTTGTACACCAGTGTTATTAAAGTCATTAGACTGTGATTCCCATGTGTTCAGTTTTATTATGACACTGCAAGAAAAGCACTCAAACTCATCCTTTCCTTCCTCAGCTTCACTAACCTGACCAATGAAGTGATGTTACATCTGTGGCATCATAAAATTATCATTGGATAAGGTTTCTAAACATACTTGACTTCAAGTCAAACAGTTATTATTCCGGAAGCTTCAACTGAACTTTCTGAGGAGATAATACTGGATTTTTGTCGGAACAACAGAAGCATATTTCATTATTCAACTCTCATCCCTACATGTCCTGAGACTAAATTGGTAAACCAATAAGGACCCACTGTACTTATGTGTCATTTCCCAAATGAACCTATCCAAAAGAGATTTTGCACTATTTAACATCATTAAATTATATTATCTTGTGAATTTAGCATATTTTTCCAATGAAAATCCTCTATTTTCCAAAGTGTAATTGACCAATCATGTAGATGTTTTTAAAAGCTATGAAAAAAGTCAAAGGCTATTGTATCAAAATAGGAAAAAAAATATTGAAAAAGTGACTTTAAAGTCCATTATTAATTATTATTTGAACTCATTAACTTTTACTCATTAACGTTTACATACACTTAGAAATTTGATTTATTGTCCCGCATTTCCTTTAACTTTACCTCTGCTGGTACCTCAAAAAATCTGCAGATTTTAAAATCTGGTTGGAAGTTTTAACATGTAAAAATGTCTTCAAATAAATGGTATGTCACTGTTAAGCCACTTGGCCACAGATATAAAGAATTGAAATCCGTTGAGAATTGAGGGAGAAGCGATTTTAGTGAATTGTGGACGACACACGCCGACTTCGTCCGGATGAGCTAATGAAAAGTACGTAAGGAAGTAAAAACGCAGTTCTGGTGCGTTCTGGCCCACTTCAAGCACTGACCATAACTATGCAGCAGCTCAGTATATTTCATACGTACTGTTCACTCTTATTTATTACACATAACATGCATGTCCTGATGCTGTGTCTCTGGTCACTTCCAGAAGGAGGCGTGTCTTAATCCAGCTAATGTTAGCAGTGTTTACATGCATGTGGAAATTTGATTACAACTGCATTACTTGGTTACTCTTAACTTGTCAAACTCCACTTCAATGTAAATTCTCCGATTAAGGTGTTTAAATAGCTTTGAAAACTTAGATTTTAATCAGAGTAAGACAATAATTCAAATTTCTCTAAGTGCATGTAAACATACTGAATGTCTCCATCCACTATCATTGATCCAACTCCATGGGTTTTACTGGTGAATCAATATTGTAGACGCTGATGCTGTTTCTACGTTCACTACGGAGCCTCTGAACATGCCAATGGGTCAGATGTGATGACCACCTTTTTTTTTTTTTTTTTTTTAATCAACACTTTACATCAGTAGAGGCTTTTGGTCGACAGTGGATCTTTGGGTCGTTGTGGGTTAAAAGTTAAATACAAGGTGTGCGGTACAATTGTTTCTTTTCTCACACTGCCATAATATTGGTCAGAGATCACAGCAGTGATTCATATCAGGAGGGGAAGTAATCTTTTAAATAGTATACTGTGTTAAAGGTGTGGTCTGAAGCAGGGCTGCTTTCATCTGGAAAGATTGATACCTCCACTGTTTATCATAACAATACCAGATGAGATGAGACTGGATTATGGTGAGTGCAAAGTGGTTCACTTTTCTAAGAAGTGCTGGGAATGTTTACAGAGGTTGGTGGCGGCAGGGGAACACTAAGGCCGCTGTCATGGTGAGGCTTCATCTGACTAATAAATGAACACATGGGGTCTTAGCTCAGATGTACAGTATCAGAACTCAAATGTCAGGTGAGTTAGTGCCGTAAAAAATTCCAAAGCTCTTTCCTGCACCAGGGCAAAGTTTTTCTTTGCCGCTTTAATCTTTTCTCATTCATCAGCTCTGTCTCTCATGTGTACACAACTGTGTGATAGTCCTGTAGAGATACGGTGGACTGTTTTTATCATCGCTGAAGTACAAATGTGCTCCTGTCCTTTTTTTACACTGCATGTTTTCAGTTGTATCTTTGAGCTTCTTTAGGGTATTTTTATTCAGGGTTCTTACAAGGATCACCAAGTTAAATTTTAGACCTTCTTTAAAGACCATTATGACAAAGGTTTTAGACCAACATCGAAACCCCCCCCCTCAAATAAAAAGGCCATTACATTTGATTCTCAAAACCATGACACTTTGTATTGTGAATGAAAAAGTGACAGTTTCTTATATTTATGGAATATATACGAAAATATGAAAGGTACAGAACGCAATAGTGGACACGCTGAGCCACCAAATACCGTATTTTCTGGACTATAAGGAGCACTCGAACTTGAATTTTCTACAAAAAACACAGTGTGACTTATATATGCATTCATTCTGGTTGTGCTTAGTGACTTGGAATTTTGACTTTTCAATTTTTTAATCTAGTAATTTTGACTTTTTATCCTATGACGTTGACTTTTTATCTCATAATTTTAAATTTAATCTCATAATTTAAATTTTTTTAATCTACTAATTTTGACTTTTTATCCCATTATTTTAACTTTGCTTAATGCACTGTATAGTCCAGTGTGCCACATATATGAAAAAAATCTAAAAAAATAAAGATAAATAATTCATTGACAGTGTGGCTTATAGTGTGGAAAATACAGTAATACGTTTTCATCAGCTGACAGTAGAAACAGCAACAACCACTTTTTTCTTCTACAGATCCTTTTCTCAGAATGGTCGGAGCAGATGTAAAGAACAATTTAAGACTCAAGTAAACTACATTTTAGACCTGGGATGAAAATATGGGTGTTTTTAAGAAATTTAAGGCCAAAAATGTAAGTTTCAGATTTTTAGACTTTTTAAGACCTTTTTAGACCTTGTGGGAACCCATGAGAGATAATAGAAATGTAGGTCCCTGCTAGTAAAATATAAATCTGTGTGAAGTATGGAAATGATGTGGTTCTATAAATACATTAACTTGTTTTTTCTGAAAGTCCCCATGAAGCATGAGGGAAATCATGTACTCACTAACCAATGGCTACTTTCCCTACAAGTGATGATTACAACCTTGGTCCTCATGAGACATGGAAACCAGCATGTGTGTGTGTGCGTGTGTGTGTGTGTGTGTGTGTGTGTGTGTGTGTGTGTGTGTGTGTGTGTGTGTGTGTGTGTGTGTGTGTGTGTGTGTGTGTGTGTTCCTATCTTTATAGGGACAGTGATATATTTACAGTCACATCATGGGGACCTCTGACACTATGAGGGCCAACATTCAAGTCCCCATGAGGGTTAAATATAAATAAAGATCCCCAGTAGTAAAATACAAATGATGTGCCCCTATGAATACATTAATTTGTTTAGTTTTTTTCAGGAAGTCCCCATAAAGCATGAAGGAAACAGGTGTAAAGAGAAACATGTATTTTTCAAAGGTTGTGTTTACTTAAAAAAAAGGATGTATTTTTATGTTGTTTTTTTTATCTATTTATTTATTTATTATTTTTTAAAAGATATTCTTTTGTATTTATTTATTTTTAATTTAATTTACAAAATTTTAGTTTATTTAGATGATTACAAAGTTGGTCCTCATGAAACATGTAATTGAGTATGTGTGTGTGTGTGTGTGTGTGTGTGTGTGTGTGTGTGTGTGTGTGTGTGTGTGTGTGTGTGTGTGTGTGTGTGTGTGCGTGCGTGTGTGTGTGTGTGTGTGTGTGTGTGTACGTCACTCAGGTAACACCTTCTCACCTTCTGCGCTGCCTTTGAGGGGCCCTTGTTCTTACTTCCTTTGGGGCGGCCCCTGGGTCTCTTGGGGACAGGTTCTCCAGTTGGCTCCTGGAACAGAAGGAGGGAGACATCACATGGGTGTTGGAGGAAAAAAAAAGGAGAACAAAGCTTTGAACACCTCCCACCCGTACCTCATTCCCAGTGGGTACTCATTAACACACCACACACATGCTAACACTTGTGGAACCTCTGGGTGTCACTTCATGACATCAGACATAAAGATGAACAAATGTGTGTGTGTGTGTGTGTGTGTGTGTGTGTGTGTGTGTGTGTGTGTGTGTGTGTGTGTGTGTGTGTGTGTGTGTGTGTGTTTGTGATCATCACGTGTGCATGTGTACAAGTCTGAGCGTCCCCACGAGGACAATCAACTGTTATTGTGTGGGATGTGCATTTACTCACTGTGTCCATCCCTGGCCATAACACTTCCCTCTAATATTCACATTCATTTTGCCTCCATTCCAAAGTATATATTTTAGCTTGTTCTGTTTACAACCACAGTGTCATTTCTATTGCAGACGTAGAGCTATAGTTAATATGACCAAAACTATATTCACCTGTTTATTTACTTGTTATTATTCAATGTAATGGACAATTTATGATTTTATTTAATTGTTTTCTGGCTATTGACAATAAAACTTGATATTCTCTGTATAGATTAGATTAGATTTAATAGAACTTGATTGATCCTTTGAGCAGACCCCTCATGAAATGGGGGTTCCAAAATATACACATAAGAAATGCCACAAGAACAATGCTATACAGGAACTGGAAATACAGTAGAGAAAAATTACAATTACACATTGGATTTCATGGTAATATGCAGAGGTGGAAAGTAATTCAGTAAAAGTACTTTGTTACTGTACTTAAGTAGATTTTTAGGTATCTGTACTTTACTAGAGTATTTATTTTTCTGGCAACTTTTTACTTTTACTTCCTACATTTGTTCATAAATATCTGTACTTTTACATTTTCAGAATAGACTCATTACTTTTTCAAACTAAACAGATGTGACAGTATGAAAATTTGTCACCAGAGGAAAAATCAGTGGAGGATAAAAACAGTGACTTTATATATTATAGTTATATGACTATTATCTCACATTTTTGACTTTTTATCTTAAAATTATACATTTTTAAAAATCTTATATAAGTTCTTTTAATCTCAATTGTGACTTTTTTTCTTTCGTTTTTTCTAAATTTCGTGCCCATCTCCACAAAACTGGGTACCATGACTCGATCAAACACATTATCTACACAGTAACTCACTTTTATTTGTACTTCAGTAAAGGAGTTGAATCAGTACTTCTAATTTTACCAGAGTATTTTTTCACACAAATAGCTGTACTTCTACTGTAGTACATAATATGAGTACTTTGAACACCTCTGATAATATGTTTCTTATTAGGGTATAATAATGCAATATAGTATTGTAGTATGCAATATATATAATTATTATTATTTTAATAATCAGAGAGTCAAAGTAAAAGTACAAACAAGAGGCAAATTAGTAAATAATAAAACTATGTCGTCCATGGCTGGAGAAACACAACCACAATTAATAGAATAAGACATAAACAGATTGCATCTCTCCAAAGGAATAACCTAAATTTTGACGTTTTACATATTTTTCATGTTACTCAGTTCTCAAAACCTTTTAATTGTTTGTTTTTTTTTTCCATTTCCCAGCCTTATGTCACTCTACATCACATATCACACATTCCCTTTACAGTATTTACAAAACTCAGAGAGGACAGTTCCCTCTTCCTGGACAAGCTGTAGGTATCACAGGTACAGAACTTTGTCAATTCTATTGATAATTTAGGCATATATTACATAATAAAATGAGTATTAAAACACAGTGAAGTGATGGTGGATAATCAGACCATTGATCCAGGTGAAAGTACCAATCATGACATGGCGGGGGTTTTTTGGACCGATATTTTCAGGCCTAACTCCTGAAGTTAGAAACTGAACTATAAGCTGTGATATCTATACATAAATGTGTGTTTTTATTGTCTAACCATTGTAATTTTGTCTCAGACACTTGGTTTTACATGAGTTTTAGCTGCTTTTAACTATTTTAAACTTCCTCAATATTGTATATAGTATACAATCGCAGAAAACTATATATTACACCACTCATTTTCTCCTATTTCTTGTTCGTTTTAATGTCTCGTACAACTAAAGGTACATTTGTTTGAATAAATATGATTGCAACAAAAAAACGCTCATAAAAGTTTAATCCCAAAGCTGATATTTAACAATTTTCCATGTTTTTTTTTATTTTTTATCATGAACAAAATTCCTTTAGTTCTTACATCAATATCTATGGCATTGTACTGACAAAAACTGTGCTTTTATTCATTCTGTTTTAGTCACATGATTCACACAGGAGTTAGTACTTGATTGTTTTTGAGAAAGTTTGATGATCTAATCATTTTTTCTGTGACTGGATGTTTTCTTGTGTGTCAATCTTGACGCACTGACCTGAAGAGCACCTTGACTTTTGTCATATTGATGCCTTATGCTAATATGATGACAATAAAACGTCTATGTATCTGGGCTAATGCTAACACTTTTTAATGACAATAGCAGCACACATTTACTCATCCTAAAAATCATACTAATGATTGAATAATTTACTAAAAGAACCCCCAGTGCATTAAAAATGACACCAAACTAAGTGATGGAAAAACAAAACAATAATTTAAGTTCAATGTAAATGATGTGGAAGCAGCCACCTAGTGGCTGTCAGTCGTATTACACTTTAAGATATTTCAATGATCAAGTCCCAAAGGCACAAAAAATAAATCCTTCTCAAAGCAGCACAGTTTAATCACAGACATGGTTTAGGTCTGTCTGGATGATATATGCATCATATTAAAGTATATATTAAATAGTTGATGTTGAAACATTACTATATTGTGTAGTGTTACCACTGAGTCCAACTTGATGTACTCTATTCATATTTTTAAAAATAAACTTAAACCTACCTTTTTAGCTTAGCTTTTAATTAAACTCTTAATTTTAACACTGTTTTATTCTGTTGGTCTTGTTTTTTTTAACTGTATTTGCAAATGTGGGACAATAAGAGGGTTTGATGTACACGCACCATGTACAGTATGAAAAGTGCTATATAAATAAGTTTTCATTGATTGATTCATTCATTTTGTTGTTGTTTTTTGTTTTTTTATGTTTGTTTTTGACAGAAATAAAATGTACATTTGAGGCTTTATTATTAATGAGACCGATGAGAAAACAGAAGACAGTTCTGTTACATAAACCTCTTTTTTTTCCTCTAATACTTAAATTCTGTGACTTATTTGATGCTTTGTCCATTTTTTTAAATGAAAACATAAAGATCATCCCATAACTGTTATATCTGCTGCTGTTCTATTCCATTATCCATCTCCATACCTCATAACCATATATAACTTTTGTACATGTATTTATTTTTTTTAATATGTTAATCAGATTAATATACAACTAATCCAGTCTAAATCAGTTTTGCCATATGTTGCTTGTATACGTTTTTTTTCTATAAATGCAATGTGTGACATGATTTCATTGCAGAAGTCATGTAATTATTCCCTAAAGGATCAGCAGCTTCTATTTTGTTTTCCTCAACAGGCAGGACATGGATTTACAAGATCCATCCCACTAGAGTTAGTTTACACACTATATAAGACTTTACGTTTAGGTTTGATTAAAAAATACACTTAAATTACTGAAGCAAAAACAGTGGTTTGGCTTGAATTCAATGTTTGCTGATTGTATCTATATATTCTGCATCTTTTCCTACACCAAACTCAGTGCTCTTAGTGTCTTAGAATTAACCATAAAATACCATAATGCTGTCAGAACCAAAGCTGAAGTAACTCTTGTATTTGCAGAACAAAATACATTGTAAGAATAATAACTACAACATTTACTGCAACTACTTACTTACAAATGTGGATGTATTTTCTGGTGGATGCAAACATTCAAACAAACTGCAATATTTTTATAGAATAATAAACAGTTCCTCTGAGCTATAGTAGAACAGCATTAAATGCATTTCACAGTAGTGCGTTCATAGAAATACCAACTGGCTGTAGGTTGTTCTGGATCAGTCATGTCAGTGAAAGTGATTTGGTAAAAAAAAAAAACACTATAAATAAATGCAGGATTGTGACTCATAAATGAATCACACTACAAAGTCATTCACAAAAACTCAGCTATGAGCCTGTCCCAGTGTGTGTGATTCACCTCACACAGGATCTGCACAACCACATCCATCTCCATACTTTTCTTTTTACTCATGTTGTCAAGTTAAACTCACGGGTCAAAGCCAAGACTGCACAGGCACATTCCTCTTCATTAACAGGCTACGGAAGTATGTTCAGCACATACAAAGTCTATCAACATTGCACAAAAACAGAAAATACATACCTCCACTTTATAGTGGCTCTTTTACAAACACACACACACACACACACACAGATGCACTGTGCATGACAACATCCTGCACCAGATACATGTACAGAAGCTTATTATTATTAACTATTACAACTATGGCACTTTTAGATGTATTTATTTATCTGTGTTTGCTGGTGTGTTGTGATGATTTTATGTGAGATGCTAAGTATCTTGAATTTCTCATAAATAAAGTATCTACTTTTCTATTCTATTCTATGTAGTAACTAACTGTATAACCAGCAGTACTTGCCAAAGTACAACCTCAAGTCTCCAAATTAAAAAAAGGAAAATAAAACATTAGATTACACTTATATTATTATTATATATTATTTTAGATTAGATTAGATTAGATAAGATTAGTTTAGATTAAACTTTGTTGATCCCACAATTCACTGGTGAAAGCAACAGGATAAACTGCAAGAACATGTGTGTACATAAGATAATGCAAAACACAAACTACTACTACTACTACTACTACTACTACTAATAATAATAATAATAATAATAATAATAATAATAATAATAATAATAATAATAATAATAATAATAATAGCTGTATATAATTGTACATAAATCCAACAGCAGTATGTCAGACAGGTTTGAACCCACATGAACAGCAGATATCCCACACAAACACACACATTAAATTTGCACTGACTTTCTGGGGCTTCCTCGGTCTCCCCGGTCTCCTCTTCGGTGTCTCGGCGGCCCCTGCGGGCTCCTGGGACCCGGAGCCGCCTCCTCCTGCCTCGTCCCCGCGTCCGCTCATGTCTGTGTGCTGCGGCTCCTCCGCCCTCCGGTTGACGCCAAAACGCCCAGAAAAAAACGGCAGGAAATCAAAGTAGAGGCTCCAGCCGTCTGCAGGTCTGCTGGGGAGGCACCAGGCGGACAAACAAGCGGGACTTTTTCCAACCTTCACCGGGGACTGCGGATCCGACAAGCCGGGAAGGTCCCACTCAAAGTCGGCTACAGCTCAGCGCAGCTCCGGGCAGGAACCGCATCCACATCCACGGTCCATTCAATTCATGAAGATTAAGTTTAGGGTAGAAAAAAAAGAGGAAAAAAAGGGAGAGGAGGAGGAGGAGGAGGAGGGGGTAGGGGTAGGGGTGGGGGGTGGGGGGGGGCAAGAAATCACCTCTCCCGTGGGTGGATAACACGGCCGGGGGAGGGAAAGGGGGAGGGGCTGAACGGGGGCCAGAGAAAACACACTGGAGACGGAATCCTGGCTGTGGTCCAGACATGGCAGACTGCGTTTATTAATTAAATTCACCTTTTCACATGTTTGAATGGGATCTGCTGCTTTACTGGACAGGAAGTCACAAATATGGACACACCACGAACACACTCACTGTTCCAGTCTGATCCATTATCCTGTGTTTTCCATTCACATTCACACACCACTGAGTGAATGAATGAAAGCAGGGCCGTGTCTAGCTTGGTGTCGCCCCCCCACCCCCCCTGGTTTGGCAAACTACAACGAAGAAATTACCAACCCTTCAGATTGTTTACTAAGATTTATTTTATTTCATTAAACCGCTTTTCCACTACAGTTAGCAGCTCGACCCACATTTTTTAAACCTGCTTCGACCCACTAACAATGGGATTGTTTACATGAGTTTTTAATCTGTTTCATCAGGGGTGGAAAGTAACGAATCACAATTACACAATTACACTTTTATTTACAATTACTTAGGGGCAACCATGGCTCAGTTGGTAGAGCGGGTCATCCAGTAACTTAAGGGTTGGTGGTTTGAATCCCGCTCTGTCCTAGTCAGTCTTGGGCAACGACACTTCACCCTCCTTGTCTCCAGTGTGGTGGTGTTCAAAGGGACTGGAGACACAAAACGGCTGCCACGTTTCTGCCCCAGGACAACTGTGGATAAATATGTCGTTTACTACCACCAGAGGGTGCATGTTAGAGTGAATGAATAATGGGTCAGTTATGTTAAAGCACTTTGAGTGGCCAAAACAGCACTATATAATGTAATTCATTATTATTACTCATGTTACTGTAATTGAGTATTTTTTATGAGTAACTTGTCATTTTCAGAGTAGTTTTGAAATGTGTAATATTTTGACCCAAGTATTTTACTTCACTACATTTCAAACCCCTCATGTTACTGAGCACAATATTAATAGTGAATACAATTACATTTGGGCAGAAAAGCAGTGTGTCCCCAGAACTGAACATCAATAGTGTGACCTTCACTTTCGTGTCCCCTTTCTGAATCTACACGTTGGAAGATGGCTGTTGCAACTGAAGATGTGGATATCATAGAGGAGGAAGAGTCCGGAAAAGACCCAAATTCTGGAGAGGAAATAAAAAAAAAACCTTCTGCCCAACTTAGAGGAGCTATTAATGCACACACAGGAACAATGTAATAATAATGAAAGCAGGGCAGGCACATTTTACATTATCGGCATTAGTAGGTTGATTCGGTCGAGCTGCTGCTTTATAATTATTACAAAAATAAATGTAGAAATCACGTTGTATCTGGTCTTCCATGTTGATAGTTAACACAAAAGCAAAATACTGAGTAGTTATTTCCTGATAAACATTAAAAAGTGTTTGTAGGGAGGTTGACTTGACTGACTGACGCTCCTGATGGTTTCTACAACTGGATCTACTGTATTATGTTTGTTTTTGACGTTCTACAATTAGGTGCAAATCTGCACTAATAAGGTCATTTTATTTGATTGATTGATTTATTATTTTGAGCATTCACAGAATACATGTTAAGTTAAAAAAGAAAAAAGAAATTCATTCAAACCTAAAAAGGAGTGGGAAGAAGAAAAAACATTTAATCCCACCCCCTTTCTCATCAATAACTAAACATGTTAAAGTATTAAATATACACTCATGTCCTTCAACTTTAAGCCAGAACAAATCAACAAAACTGAACTAAAATCATTTAGAATCAACTCATTCAACAGTGTTCATATTATGGAGCTGAAATGTGTGTGAAAAATAGAAACAACATATATTTGTACATTCAACAGCAAACATATTATAATACAGTGGTACCTCTACTTACAAAATTAATTAGTTCCAAAACTGTGATTTTTTTTTTTTGTAAATAGTCACATTTTACACGTAAAAGGCCTGATTCATTCCAAGGCCCCAAATACTACCCCTCAAACCTTTTAAAAATAATGTTAAAAATTACACATTTTGTATGAAATATGTGTTAAAAGTAAAAGAAAATGTAGATTTAGATTTTAGATGTCATTTATTGTTCTCAGTGGGTAAATGTGTCTTCACTGACTGAACATTAAACATTAAACCATTCAAATGAACCAGACAGGAAAATAATTTTCATACCATTGTGGTTGTTTTTCACCTTCAATAATATTTGTTGACCACCCACACAACAATACTTGCTGTTCCATAGACCCCCCCCCCACCCTCCATCATCACATCAGTGAATATGTCAGATATTTTTTCTGAAACAATCGCCTCAGTCATTGTATCTCCTGCAATTTCTTTCTCTTTTATCCAAAGCAGTAACAGTCTCTCCATCTGGTCATTCAGTGATGACCTCTGACCTCTTTTACCATATCACACAGATGCCTTTAGAAGGAGTCGCTGCTTTTAATGCATCTTTCTGTTTCAATATCATAATGATAGTAGACAGGTTTCTGCCATATTCCTTTGTGATATCACTCAACTGCGTACCACTTTCATATTTTTTTATCATCTCGTCTTTCACTTCTATTCGTAACGCAGTCGCTTCTTTTTTTCATTCGCACCAGGAATCATTTTCTTTGGGTTCCTGATAAATAATGAATATATACCGTACTGTAATAAAGTTTGAATGAACACACTGGGAAAAACTCACCAACCAACAGTAACTCTGTGATGAATGAGGGTCAAAGGTCACCAAAAGCATCATGGGTAGCTCCCTCATAGCCAATGGGATGCTACGTACATGGCATATTTACCTACATTACTTAGTTAAGTACAGTATGTAAAGTAATGTTTCAGTTTCCTTTCGTAAATAGAATTTTCTTTCATATTCAGAAGTAAAGGTTTTTCGTTACTTGGATTATTCATTAGCTGGGTCTTTGGTAAGTAGAGGTACCACTGCACTGGTAATTACAGACCAGCAATGGTAAGATTAAAACTACAATAGCAGTAATTAAAGAACAGAACATACTTGTGATGGTAAGAATAAAGCAGAAGCTAAAGGACAAACACATGAACATTATATGATGCACCATCAGCATTAACACCCTCTATTATACGTTTATAGAAGAGTTTATTTGACAGTTTCATTCAATATGGCTGGTAACCCTAACATGGCACTAAAAGTCAAAGTACTTCTACTTTTACCAGACTATTTTTTTTCACACATTGAGCTGTACTTCTACTTGAATGTGAGTACATTTCCCACCTCCGAGAGCCTCTCAATGACCAAACAGGTCATATCTGGTGACCATGGACAGATGACAAACTGTATTTTACACCAATTATAGACATGTATTTAAATAATTAGTGGATCAACAGATATTAAACATATTAGATCAACAGATGATTGTGGTTGGTGCTGGCTGTTTGAACTCTGCCAGGTATCGTTTTATTCTCCAAACACATGTTCAGGTCCATCCAGGTCCAAACCAAACCCTTCAGCAAGATAATGAAACACATCCAGGAAGTGACACATTAGAACTTTCAAGAATTTTTATGATATTTTGTTCTTGTTACTTCTGCCAAGGAGGTATTAACCCTTTAACCCCTGACGTGTCAGATATTAGATGTATTGAAAGGATGGTTTAGTTTATATATTCAGAAAAAATGATTGTTTTTTACTGTGATTTTACAGTTTGTTTGTTTTTTCATATGGAAATAAACAGGTGTCAAAAAGCAACTGATTTAGTAAAAAGAAAAAGCCAACAATAAATCTACTGGAACCAAATTACAATATTATTTATTTATAATTAATTGTAGTTTATTTTAACTAAGTTAAGTTCTTTTGTAAATATTTATTAGTTTTTGTTCATTTTGTTTTAGATTTCTACATTTAATATTATATTTTATATTTTTTCTTCACTTTTCTGCCATCTTTGTCAACCCACCCCTTGAAACCACACCTTAAAAATGCATCAACGTGCTGCTGTCTGGAGCGATCACTGAGGTTCAGGAGAATCCATGAAAACTCAACGTCAATTAAATAACAAAACAATAATCAACATTTATCAGTTTGTGTCACATGAAGCTTAGTTAACAAAAGGTTTTGAAGCATTATTTTTAAATAAACACCATGGGAAAATTAATAAATAAGGACAATAGTTTATGTTGTTACAGCAGCAGTTTACACACAGTGTTGGTAACTTAACAAAACCTGCTGGAACATTATGTTTGGTCAATATCTGACATGGGGTGAATACCAAACCCATGTCCAAATATTATAGAATCATAACAGTATCATCTTACCTATCCAGTAGAAACATGGTCGCCTTAGCATCAGTTTTGAGCCTCTTTTCTTTTTTCATTTGACGCCAGCACTGGAAAGTCGTAGTGATTACCACCCTTGTCCTGTTCTGTTCTTCACTCAGCTTCCTCATGGTCGTAGCTTTTTTCAAACACAGTTTTTACTTTAGTTTTGCTGCTGGTTGTCGTCTTTTCCACCATAACTGTTTATGTGAACGTGCAGATGGGGGAGGGAGGGGTGGACTGATATTTGATGGACGTATTAGGAAATCAATCATTATAAAGATGATCAATACAATGATTGGCCAGAGTTTTGCTCTGGTTCCACCCTCTAGACTGGACTAAAACCTTTTTTTATTTTAGTGTTTGGTATGAGATCATGAAGAGGTTTACAAGCAGTATGGTAAAAAATGTTCCAAAAAAAAGATCTCCCACCTTTAACATCTGGATGTCTACTGGAAGAAAACAATCACATCCAGTACCTGGTTTGTTTTTGTTTCAACTATGAACCAAACATTGCATGTCATTTTTACATTTATTTTTGTAATAATTTGTCAGACATATGACGCAAAGTACCCAAAAGCAGACTCACAGGGTTAAATGTTTAGGCTCTTTACTTGAGGTGACCCCATAGGTACAGCAACACTGTCAAACACTCACATATAGAGGAAAGAGTCCATAAAACAACAGCTCTGATAACAACTGACACCTAGCAGATTTGGTTGACTGGGTGCATATAGTGAACCCATCACAGCCAGAGTAGAGTGAACAAACCAACAAGGAGAATAAAGACCAGAACTTAAATAGTGTGAAGTGATGAGGACAGGTGTGTAAGAAGTAAATGAGTACCAGGTGAATAGAATGAGAGGAAAGGTGACAAAGGTGACATAATTATGAAGTAGCAGCTTAACTGAATGAACATACTAATGCTGGCAGTGTGGAATGTGTGTGTCACTGTGACCAGGAGTATGTGCAGAATGACAGGAATAATTAAAGAGGAAGTAACTGTTTCCATGTCAGAGGAATTATTGAATTTGGAATCAATACTGGAATAAATAAGTGACATTATTCGGAATAAAGTTTAATTTAGAATAGTCATTTTCAACTGGATTTAGGTGTTTACATAGTCATCTTAAAGAGGAATTAACCTTTATTCTGAATTAAACAGGAATAACAACTGTCATGTAAACACACCCAGCAGCTTCTTTTTTTAAGTTTCCACAATGGTTGTAGTTTCAGTCCCTCCAGGATTTCCAGGTGTTTATTGTGATTTTTAATGTTTCATGAGCTTTTCTGAAAAATTGCCATGAAAGTTGCAGTGTTTTTTAGGCTTTTGTTGCAGGAGGAAGTAAAAGTTGCGATAAATAGTTGCGATTTTCCATTTTTTGTAATCAAAATTAAGTAATATTTAATATATTTAGTTTCTGGAAAATTAATTCAAAGTCATTGTGATATGGTCCTCAAAACTACCTTTTACTGAGATGGAAAATAAATGATTATGAGGATTACAAAATACAACAAAATAGATATTTTTTTTCTAAATGCACCTGTTTGTTCACAACACTACATGAAGTTATAAAACATAATATAAATGTCTCAGCCAGTCAAAAAAACACAATATTACTTGTAAATCATGGGCCATGTATTATCCCACTTATTATATGGGTTACTACAGTTTATTACTGTCACTACTCTAACAGACTAGTGTTGTTTAATAATCAATAAGATGCGGGGTATGTGGGGCAGACAGAAGGGGGGTGCAGAGAGTTTTAGGCGGAGAAAAGAGAGACAGATGTACACAGTCAGGTCGGCGACCGGAGCAGGTGTTGTCCCGTTCCTGCAAATACATACTGAAAACGAAGCTCAATGAAACCGCTCCTTGTTTTCTAAAAACCAGCATAGAGGAGTTAACCCCGGGGTAAAATAATACTTACTTCAGCCCTGGAGATTCTGTCCGAGAGGAGGACGACAATTTCCCCTGATTTCCTGACTACGGTCAGGATAACATCAGGATAGGTTAACATTGGATAAACTAGCAGTTACAACCAAGCTAATATTTCCTTTAAAAGTGGCTGAACTACCTGCGGACTGATATGGTACAGTGAATCTGAAGTGACAAAACGCGTTGCCATGGGCAGCGGGCGTTAACGGCGCAGCGGGCGGTTACAAAAAAAAATCCGCCCACTGACGTTATTCAAAGTGAACTGGACGTTCTAGAGGGGCGTAGAATAAGACAAATAAAATATTACCTGGATGATAAAACTGCAGTAAAAACAGTACTCTTCCAAATGCACCTGTTGGTACTAGTGCATCATTTTAGTGTCAAATGTGAACTGTTGGACACACACATGTTTCTTCATGCTGTAAGATAAACAGGAAAAGGCAGAAGCAGCAGTCTCAAGTCACAGTGATTGGTTAAAATTGAAACATCACACTGAATTCACAAGGATTGACTGAAATTGTGTTGAAATTGCAAATCACAACATTGCAAAATCCTGGAGGGTGTGTAGTTTGTTGTTGTAGGAAAGGCCCCAAACTCTACACAGTGGCGAGGGGTCCCTCCAGGTGTTTGGGGACCTGTGAAAACTATCCCTTTGAGTCGTAACTACTTCAATGTCACAAAGCATGAAACGCCTATAACTGTAAATATCACACTGTGCAGGTGTGGGTCCATGTTTACTATGGATTTAATGCAGGACTGCAGAGAAAGATGCAAGACTACATTTACATTTGAAAATGACTTCATTTGTACTGGAATTAGATATCTGTTTTTTACATTGATATACACAGACAAAATATATAGTGGAAGTGGGGCTCTCAAATGCTTCTTCTTTATCCTATGTATTTTTGAACTGACTGGATTTTATTCTTTCTTTCTTTTTTGCCAAAAACAAAGTAAACCAAATTATGTTTATTAGTACCTTGTGAAGCAAATATTCTTTTATAGTAATGTTGACTAATCGTCTACTATTTTCTAGAGCTCTAACAATAACTCATAGGGTGAATTTTGTCGGTAACTAGTATGCACCTTGAAATTAATTTGACTTTTCACTGGTTACCCTGAGAGGGGTATAGTGTTTGAGTGGGTTTAACTTCACGAATCAGAGATTTACAAAGTTATGTTGGTTTAATGGTTTGTCTGTCTGTCTGTGTGTGTGTGTGTGTGTGTGTGTCTGTCTGTCTATCTGTCTGTGTGTGTGTGTGTGTGTGTGTGTGTGTGTGTGTGTGTGTGTGTGTGTGTGCACATTTCCACTATTTGCACTATAAACGTTGCCAGTTCTTGGTGGATCATTCTGAAATTTGATGTGTATTGTCACCACCCTGGCTCAAGGAGTGGTAACAAAGAGGGGAGACCACACAAAAGTAAAAGATTTAACAAAGTTTATTTAAACAATATAAATGTGTATGTGTGAGTCAGTGTGGATGCAAATGTGTTGTAGTATGTGTGGTGAGTGGATGTGTAAATAAATCGAACTAAACTAATGAAGGCAGCAGCACGGTGGCCAGGGAGCAGGAACAGAGAGAGACCAGGTGGCTTTGATCTGTTTAAATAGCCCAGGTCTAGAGGAGGGGCCAGGGCCACACCCAATCAGGAGCTGCCCACCTGCACACAGGGAGAGAGAGAGAGAAGCAGCAGCAACAGAGACCCCCGCAGGCCTGGGGCCGTCACAGTATAAGGAGACAGACAGAAGGAAGAAACAGACTGAAGTTCAAGTATGTCACGTATGTTGATCAGTAGGGTTTGCTTCTGTGTGTGTGTGTGTTTGTCCTTTTTCATTCTAACGACCACATTTCTGGAGCAAATTGGTTGTACTTTGTTGAGAAGTTTTGTCCATCTCACCTGCAGTATGGGATTTAATTTTGTGGTTCTGGGTCAAAGGTCAGGGTCAATAAAATTGTTCAGTGTTCAGTACTTTATCAGTTTTAATGCGATGGATTTCAAACTTCTTGGGTAAATATAGATTTGATACAGGGTTCACCATGCTGAATATTAAACTGAAAAAAGACTTGACCTTCATGGTCAGCGCCCAAGGCATTCTAACGTCACCAGGTCTTCATGGATCGTTCTCAAATTTGGTGTGTAGAAAGAGATCCACAGAAGGAAGAAACAGACTGAATGTCAGTCAATTTGGTCAAGTGAAGTTTTTGTGTTTGTCTGTTTGTGCTCTGTTAGCGGCCACATTTCTTTAGTAAATTGTCTATAATTTGATTAATTTCATCCAAAGTTTCATCCATGTCACCTGTGGTATGGGATGTATTTTTGTGGATCTAGTTCAAAGGTCAAGGTCAATTAAAAATAGTTTTAATGTGATTGATTTCAATGTTCTTGGGTAGATATAGATTTGAGATTGGGTTCATCACACTGAATATTAGGCACTACAAACCCCGCCCTCTTGCACACATTTGACCTGATTTGCCCTATGTCTTATCATTGTGAGAACACATTTTTGCTGACTGTGACCTTTGACCTACATTCACCTAAATTTAATGGGATCTATTGTGGACCACCTTGCACCTTTCCTGAAGATTTCATGGAAATTGGTCCATTAATAAATGTGAGATTTGTTTCCAAAATGTCCATGGAAATAGTTTAAACCACAGTTTTAAGACACATTCCTCTTATATTCCTCTTCATACACAACAGCAATGACCTTTGACCTGGAGTAATGATTACACACCGAGTCCCAGTTACACTTTATCTATCAAGAATAAATCACATTGTCACAGTTGTTTCATGAGAAGAGTACATGTGTGGAGAACATTCCTGTGACACTCCCTGGGGTTTCTTTTTGTAAATTTTTGTTAAGTAGTTTTAGGCTTTTTCTTTTTTCCAAACTAGACACTTCTCAAACTTTTGCACAGG
This sequence comes from Siphamia tubifer, assembly GCA_020466265.1. Taxonomy (NCBI): domain Eukaryota; kingdom Metazoa; phylum Chordata; class Actinopteri; order Kurtiformes; family Apogonidae; genus Siphamia; species Siphamia tubifer. The sequence goes on along the minus strand of CM035794.1, from coordinate 25,386,012 downwards.
CATATTTTAAACCAGCTGACATCCACAGTTCCCAGTTCCCAGTGATACCAAGCGTGCTTTGCCACATTTTAAAGCATGTATGTAAATGCACAGGCATGTTGAATATTTCCCTTTGATGGAATTGTGCGGCTATAAAAAAAAAAAAAAAAAAAAGTGTAGGTCTTTGAAGCACTCTGCTGTGGACGTGGAGTGAGATCACTTACACAAGAACAACAGACACAAAGAATAAGTGCCTTACGTTTAGGACCTTTCCCACGATCCTGCAGGCTGTGCTCCACACTCTCCCTCTACCTAACTGTGGAAAGAAAAGGTAGCTTTATGCTCAGTGAAAGTAATCCACATTATATATATATATATATATATATATATATATATATATATATATATATATATGTATAAAAATATATACTGAAGAGAAACATCAACAAAATGCTCAGTGTTTTGTTTTCAACACTTGCAGCAGTGTTTATTTTGTGTAACGTCTCTGTCAAACACAGTGGATTCACTGAGAGAAAGTTGTGGTTCATTCCTGAGCTGGTATTCACTTCATTCATAAAAACCAGCTCTCAGACCCCCAAAGAAGGGTTTCTTTGCAGAGCCCTCCCCTACAGACAGAGTGGCGTCAGCATCAAACCAATACAATCAATGGGTGCACAGATCCATTACCTCCAGGGTGGTTTCATGCACATGCCTGTGCTGTGTGTACACCAGCTGAAGCACAATGAAATAAGGAAATACATGTTTATCAACTCAAATGTCTGTGTGTGTGTGTGTAGTCCTATCTTTATGGGGACATTGATATGTTTACACAGCCACACTACAGGGACTAAAATTCAGGTCCCCATGAGGGTAGGTCATAGGTCATAGGTCAAATCTGTGGTAAGTATAAAAATGTATACAAATGATAGGGCCTTATAATTGCATTAATTAGTTTGTGTTTTCCACAGCGACACTACGGGGACCTATGGCACTATGGGGACTAAAGTTCAGGTCCCCAATATGAATAAAATAAATATGAATAAACTTCCCCGCTAGTTAAATAGAATAGAAATTTGTATTTATTTATTCATTCATTTTTATTTACTTTTTAAATGTAAGTCATGTAAAAAATATATCATTATTTTATTTATATATTTTATTTATTTTTAATTATTGTTGTTGTATTTATTTATTAATTTTTACTTTTTAATTTTTTTAAGTTTAATGAAATGTAAATTTTTTCTAATTATTATTTTTAATTTATAAAAAAAAAGATTACAAAAATTTAGACTCACTACCCAATTGCTACTTCATTGTTATTACAAACTTGGTCCTCATGAGACACGGAAATGTGTGTGTGTGTGTGTGTGTGTGTGTGTGTATGTGTGTGTTGCAGAGTGGAGTGAATATTCATTTCAGCAGTAGGGACACACAGACTCCTGTACTGCACAAGCCAATACCAGTGGGAAAAAAAGCAATGTAAAATCTAAAATATTTACAAAATATTGAAACATATGTAAAAAAAAAAAAAAAAAAAAAAAAGAAAAAGGTCACTTCAGGCATTAAGGGGTTAAAATTGCAAGATGATCTGTAATATTTCTATTTTGGTGTGTGTTTTTAACAACCTAAACTTCTCTGTCGCTCTATTTGTCTTCGACTCTCCATAACATAGTCCACATTTTGCAGCTGTTTGTTTGCTTATTCACTCACATATAATCAGCAAAAAAACAATAAAATGAACATAAACACAACACCTGACAACAAAAACAACTGGCAAGCAATGATAATACTGACAAGTCAAATAACAATATGATAAATAACAAATAATTATTAAATAACACTCATTTAAAGTTGGTATCATAACACCTTCCATAAAATAAGAATTAGCAAAGGTTTTATTTAAATACAAACATAAACAAGTGACATTAAAAAGCAGTATTTGAAGATGAAGGAAATTCATTCTGAAAATAAAATCTTACCCATAACATAATGAAAATGTAATTTTACACAATAACAAAAATATAATGAGCCAAAGGGACAACTTACAAAAGTAATTTGCTCCAGAAGTGTTTTCATACTGTGTTTTTTCATAGAGTCACATTTTACATGTAAAAAAGGCCTGATTTGTTCAAAGGCTCACGAAATGCATCATGGGTAGCTCCCTCACAGCCAATGGGATGATACGTGCAGTACATCCATGATATATTTACGTACATGACGTACAGTAATGTACATAGTATTTATGTCTCAGAGGTTTCAGTTTCCTTTCGTAAATAGAATTTTCCTTCCTATTCAGAGACAAAAAATTGTGGTAAAGGTTTTTTGTTACTTGGATTATTGCTTATTATTACTTAGCTGGGTCTTTCATGAGTGGAGGTACCACTGAATAAAATGTCAAATGTGGGTGGGAAAGAAAAGTAGGTGATTTTTGATATTTCCTTTAAACATAATTATTGTTGTAAAATGTTTTAACTACATTCTTTTTTACATAAAAAAAATTATTTGCTCACTATTTGATATTATTTTATATTTTTACATGTTATATGGAGCTAGTGAAGGTATTGTTGTCATACTGGTGGTCATGTGATGACAGACTCCAATCAAGTTAATGCTAATAATTGTTCCACATTGTTGCTGTTAAAGAGGCGAGTGTATAAATTAATTCAAAAAGGATGTGTAACATTACTTATGTCATTTTGAACTGCTGTTCAGAAGGAATTAGTAAGTGATTTGACTGTCGCTATGTTCTGAAGCCGAAGTGACTATATTGTTATAGGTTATACTCTAACCTAGACACTAGGTTAGAGTTAGGGAAGTACAGATGACTGCACTCGTGATAATAGAGCCAGGTACAGCCCAAAAATTATATCATGATGACTCCTAAAATGATCTAATATTTTGATATTTGTAGAAATGACTTCATTGTTGCTATATTTTTATAAAAATGGGTCAGAGGTCAACTAATGCTAGGGATTAGTTTACTCACTCAGTAAAACTGTAAAGTTCATGTACTGTGTTGCACAGTCCCATTAGTCAAATCTTTTAACCACAACTACAGTCAAACTGTCCGTCAGGGAAAACCATTCTATTAAATAAACTCAAAAAATTAAAGACCTGTCAATCAAAATCAGACGCTCCTAACTCAACACTTTTTTTATTCACTTTGAGATGTCATTAACTACAGAAGAAATCAATAATTGACCCACAGATCACTAATCAGGTGTCCTTTTTTAAAATTAATGTAATATTTTAAGTGAGATGAGACTTTATGGAGTCAAACCTAGTGGCCATTTGTGGTATTACAGCTTTAACATAAGTTTTTTCTTCAAACAGACTAGAGGCTGTGGAGACAATATGTCAGTAAATCTAAACTGCATCCTTAAAATAGTCTTATGTCGTCATCTGAACCTGCTTTATCCTCACTAGGGTCACTGGGGTCCTAATCCAGCTACAATGGGTGAAGGTGGGGTACACCCTGTATGAGTCTCCAGTTCATCTCAGGGCTAAACATATATACACAAACAATCACCGTCGCATTACAGAGCAGGAATCAGCTTGGTGAATGCCGCTATGAAATAACTATGGAGTCTTTTGAGCTGGAAATCCTGCAAAGCTAATCTGTAGGTGCTGAAAAGTCACATAATGATAATTAAAACTGAGTGTAATAGGTCAACTTTAAGTATTTGGACATTCTTGCAGTACATTTAAAATAACCCTTACTGCATTTTAAAACCAATTCTTTGTCTGAAGGATAACTTTCCCTTTCTTGTGTTGTGCTTTTGGTAAAGCAGGAAAAAGAATTGTCCATAGAACATAAGATCTGACTTTGACCGCAGCCTTTTTTGCCACCCAAAGTCAGTCTGAACTGTTTTCCCTCCAGATATGTTCCTCCCAGGCCCACAAAGCAGCAGCACATATGTGATGCATTTATGGTGCACAGTCTGAGGGGCCCTCTGCCAGACACTTCAGACTGCTTAAGTATTTCTATTTCTATCTACTCTCAGATCACATTATTTTCCAACAGATTTTAGGAGCAATGAACCACACTGGTGTCCTTAAGCCAATTAAATATAGCAGCCACAGTTTCCCTCTCCTCCCGCTCACTCTTTCCTGGACAACTGTTAACTCTTCCAGCCGTCTTACACCTCAAATCCTGAGTGAGGTTATAGTAGACGGATGTAGTGTTCATCCATCTATTAAAGAGGAAATGAACAAATGAAATAAAGAAATAAGAATGAGCCATCCAGATGTGTGTGTGTTGTGTACAGGATGTCAGAGGCATTACTCATATTATCTATTATTATTATATTTATTGTCGCCACAGTTAAAAAATAGACATGTATAAAATAATACCATTCTGGAGGTACCCATGGAATGAAAATTAGAATAGGTAAAAGTCAGAATATATGGAAGAAAACTGAATATATACAGTATATATATATATATATATATATATATATATATATATATATATATATATATATATATATATGAAGTGAAAGTCAGAATGCTACTGATAAAATATGGATTAATACAAATCTAAACAAGTATTCAGAGAATGCTTAATCTCGCCCCTATTTTGAGCCAAGTATGAGATTGGTTCCATGACAACCTATTCTTGAATTAGGGCCAATAATGTAATTTTGACCTTTCGGCAAAATACAACCTTGACCTTTGACCTTTACTCAAATGGATAATTGAATCTGATGTACATTAGCTATATGTATATGCCCATGTAAACTCATGGTGATATCTCAAGTATTCATTGAGTTATGGCATGATATGTTTCTGCAGACACACACACACACACACACACACACACACACACTGATTACAATAATCTCTCCCAACCAATGTTGGGTGAGATTAACAAATGGAATGACAGTGGGAATGTATGGAATGAGGGACATAGATGTAAATAAGTGGAATAAAAGTTTTAATATGAGGAATGAAAAGTCATAAAATATAGAATCAAAGTCCAAATATATGGAATGGGATGATAGTTGGAATGTATAGAATGAATATGTGGATGGAAAGAGGGTATATGTGGAATAAAAGTCGAAGAATGAGGAATAACACTTGGATATTTGGGGCAAAGTTGTGAAATATGGAATGTAAGTTGGAGAATGTTGATTGAAACTTAAAGTATGGCCTGATAATCAAGACATGAGGACGTAAACTTGAATATGTGGAGCAAAAGTCATTAAATTTTTAACAAAAGTAAGTATTCTTCAGCACTGTAGCCAGACATCTGACAGACTACCTCCTGAAGAACTCCTACATTGACACTTCAGTCGAGAAAGGAGGGATCCCAAAGATATTGGGGTGTTTGGATCTGGGTCGTCGACAGGGGGGGTTGAGGGCAAACGTGGATGTTGTCCTGGGCTCAGGCATGAGAGGGGTCCCACAACTGGTCCCACAACTGGTCCCACAACTGGTCCCACAACTGGTCCCACAACTGGTCCCTCATGAAGATGCCATTAATCATTCTGTTTCCTTTTTGGGGGAGAAAATGTGCTACATTTGCATTCAATGGTTGGAGAAAAGTTTGGAGTCTGTGTGTTTTGGTGTTTTTTTGCTCGGTTTATGGACTAATTCTGTGTTGTTGACTACTGATTTGGATTCGGATATTGGACTATATGTTGACAACACCGGCCTGACCACTGTCTGATTTAACGACGCTGATTTTTGGAAACGGACTGAAAAGAACGGAGCTCGGAGGCTAGCTGACAACTAGCTAGCAGGCGGCTAAGGTAGACTCTAGTTTGTCACCTAGCAACATGGGCCCAAAGAAGGCACGGGCAGACGAGGAGAGCGAAGATATTAAGAAGTCTCTGGATTTCCTATCCGAAGAGATTTCTGTCATTAAGCAGCAGCAGATTTCCATCCTGAACCTAGTTGAGGAGGTGAAGGTGCTCCGGATCCAGAACGCTGAAAAGGACCGGCGTCTGGCGCACCTGGAAAGCCGTGTGGCGGAGTTGGAGCAGTACACCAGGATCAACGATGTGATCGTGACTGGGCTCCAGATTAAACCCTGGTCATACGCCCGGGCGGTGGCCAATGATAGCGGGGGGGAGCCCAGTGAACAGGATGGCAGTTCCGTAGAGCAACAGGTGGCTGCTTTCTTCCAGTCCAAAGGAATTGAATTGGACTGTAGCAACATCGAGGCCTGCCACCCCCTGCCCCGGAGAGATGACAGCGACAAACGAGCCATCATCATGAGGTTTGTCAACAGAAAACATAAAACTGCACTGTTAAAACAAGGGAAAAAATTAAGAGGAACGAACGTATATGTAAACGAGCATTTGACCAAACAAAACGCCGATATCGCCAGAAAAGCGCGGCTGATGAAGAAGCAGGGGAAAATCCAGCACACCTGGACATCGAACTGTAAAATCTTCATTAAATTAAACGGAACACCAGAGCAAGCCAAGGTTATGGTCATAAGAAATATCGAGGAACTGGTCAGGTATGAATGAGCATCATCTCGGACTCTAAGGTACAGCAATACACACAACACACCAATATGGCTCATTCATATCCAACTAGAGACAACTGGGAAATATCACAAAGGATTGCAGATCACAGTAAACTGGAATTTAAGACATTTCAACACACTGATCATGATCTACTGGATTTGGAGCATGACATTGACCCGGACAATAATTTTTTCTCCAAAATCAACAATAACTGCGGCTATTACGCAGAGGAACAGTACAATGACACCATTCAAATGGACAACAAACTATCAATAATACATTTCAATAGTAGGAGTTTATATGCAAATTTCAATAACATTAAGGAATATTTAAATCAGTTTATAAAACCATTCAAAATTATTGCAATCTCAGAAACATGGATCAATACAGTTAAAGGAATGGATTTTGAACTGGATCAATATGAACTTCACTGTGCAAACCGAAGGAACAAGAGCGGAGGAGGTGTCGCTGTGTATGTGAACAAAAACTTGAATTACAAAGTAGTAGAAAATATGACAACTGTGATTGATAACTTGTTAGAATGTATAACAATTGAAATGTATAATGAAAAAAGTAAAAATGTAATAGTCAGTTGCATTTACAGAGCACCAGGTTCAAGTGTTGAGGCATTTAAGGAATGGATTGGAGAATTTTTTTCTAAAACTAACCAAAAGGTTGTTTTCATCTGTGGTGACTTTAACATTGACTTGTTAAATCCAAATAAGCACCAGATAATCGATGACTTCATCAATACAATGTACAGCATGAGTTTACATCCAACAATCACCAGACCTAGTAGAATCACCACCCACTGTGCCACGTTAATTGATAACATATTCACCAATGACATTGAAAATAGTACAGTAAGTGGACTATTAATCAATGATATCAGTGACCACCTACCAGTTTTTGCAATTTACAACAAGAGCCAGCTGAGGAACCACTCAGAGAAGAAACTACAATACAGGCGAATGAGGACAGAGGAAACTATGGAAACATTAAAGAGTGACTTATTGGCACAAAATTGGGAGAATGTATATAATGAAACAGACGTAGATAGTGCATATGAAATTTTTATAAAAATATTCACATCATTATATAATAAAAATTGTCCAATAAAACAATATGACAGAAATCAAAAGTACAAAGATAGACCATGGCTTACAAAGGGATTACAAAATGCCTGCAAAAAGAAAAATACACTATATAGGGAGTTCATTAAAAAACGAACGAAAGAGGCAGAAAATAAATACAAAAAATATAAAAATAAATTAACTAATATTATAAGGGTGTGTAGAAAGGAATATTACAGCAAAATATTGTGTAATAACAAAAACAACATTAAAGGAATATGGGACATATTAAACAGTATTATTAAAAATGGCACTAAACAACAGAGCTACCCTCAATTTTTTGTTGAAAACAAAATGAAAATTGATAATATGGATGATGTCGTCAACAGTTTTAATAGTTTTTTTGTTAATGTTGGACCAAAGTTGGCAGATGAAATCCCAGATCCATGTCTCGCTGAGAAGTGGAGTGACAACCTTATAGAAAGGAATCCCAGTTCAATGTTCCTCACAGCAGTGGAAGGAAAGGAAATAATAGATATTGTAAATAAATGTAAAGGTAAAACATCTACGGATTTAAATGAAATTGATATGAAAGTTTTAAAAAAGGTCATTATAGGGATTTCAGAACCACTAACATACATCTGCAATTTATCATTCCAGACTGGTACATTTCCTAACAGTATGAAAATAGCTAAAGTTGTACCGCTTTATAAAACTGGGGATAGACACCACTTCACAAATTACAGACCTGTTTCCTTGCTTCCACAATTCTCCAAAATCCTAGAAAAATTGTTCAATAACAGACTAGATAAATTTATAAATAAACATAAATTACTCTCCGATAGTCAGTATGGATTTAGAGCAAACAGTTCAACATCACAAGCATTAATAGAATCAATAGAGGAGATCACCAATGCCATCGATCATAAACTGCACTCTGTTGGAATATTCATAGATCTCAAAAAAGCATTTGACACGATCAATCACAACATTTTAATTAATAAACTTGAGAGGTATGGGATCAGGGGGTTAGTACTGCACTGGGTGAAAAGTTATCTGAGTAACAGGAAACAGTTTGTGAAGATGGGGGAATATTCATCATCCTGCTTGGACATTGTTTGTGGCGTCCCCCAGGGGTCAGTGTTGGGTCCTAAACTGTTTATTCTTTATATAAATGATATATGCAAAGTCTCTAAAGTATTAAAACTAATATTATTTGCAGATGACACAAGCATTTTTTGCTCTGGGGAGGATTTGCACAAACTAATGGGGAGGATCAATGAAGAAATACACAAGTTAAAAATGTGGTTTGACAGGAACAAATTATCATTAAATTTAAGTAAAACCAAATACATGATATTCAGCAACTGCAATAAGAACATTCACACACATATACAGGTAGATGGGGTAGACATTGAAAGGGTATATGAAAATAAGTTTCTTGGGGTAACAATAGATGATAGGATCAACTGGAAAGCTCATATAAAACACATAAAAAGCAAATTATCAAGAAGCATTTCAGTTCTGAGCAAAGCCAAACACATTCTGGACCACAAATCGCTCCACATACTTTACTGTTCACTCATTTCACCATATTTACATTACTGTGCAGAAGTCTGGGGCAACACATACAAATGTACAATAAATTCACTATCCACATTACAGAAAAGAGCCATAAGAATAAGTCATAATTCCGGTTATAGAGAACATACAAATCCACTATTCTTAAAATCCAGAACATTAAAACTCACTGACATTATTCAGTTTCAAACTGCTCAATTCATGTTCAAAGCAACACACAAGGCACTTCCTGGTAATCTACAAAAAATGTTTTTCAATAGAGAAGGGAATTACAATCTGAGGGGGGAGCACAACTTAAAACATTTGAGGGCACGTACAACACTGAAAAGCTTTTGTGTTTCTGTTTGCGGAGTGAGGCTGTGGAACAGGTTAGGAGTGGAGCTCAAGCAATGTCCAAGCATGATCCAGTTTAAAAAGCGGTACAGGCACATGGTTTTCACTGGGTATAGGGAAGAGGAAGGTGTCGAACATTATGGATTCTAGGATGACACCTTGGACTTCAAGGCTGTGTGCATGCATTGGTGGTGTCACTTCCCTATTACTCTTGGGGTCGCTCTCTGGCTCTGCGGGGCTAGCGTGGCTAGGGCCCCTCTGCCTGGGGGTGTTGTCCCTGGTGTCTCTCCCTTTGGGCCTTGGATCTGCTGGGTCTGTGCGCTCTCCCGGGGCCTTGGGGGTGTCGGTGGCCGGTCTCTTCTGGGGCGCCCTGACTGGCCTTGGGGTTCGGGGTGGGTCGGCCCTCCGGTCGCTCCCCTGTCCCTTCCTGCCCTGCTTCCCTCCTCCTCCCTCCTCCTCCCTCCTCTCCCGCCTGGCCGCTCGTCCCTGTCCCTCTCCCTCCCCTGGGGGGGGCTGGGGGCCCTCTGCTGCCTGGGGGACTGGCATGGGGGCTGGGTCGTCTCGCTGGGGGGTGGCTCTGGCTCATCTGGGCACAGGCCTTGGCACTTGCCTGTGTATCGCCACTGGAGATTAGATTCTGCTGGCTGGGGGCTTCTGTCCGGTCCTGGCGCTGTCCTGGGGAGTAGTGGGTTGGGTGGGGTTTCGGTGGTGCTGCGGGGTGGGCGTCCTGCATCCTGGGCATGCCGGATCCGGGGTGGGCATGGGGGCTCTTGGCCCTTGCTTCCTGATGGTGCGGCCTGGCCCTCCCTCCGGGGCGGGGTTCTGCGTGCGGCTGGCCCGTAGTGGGGCTACAGCGTCTGCCGGGGCGCTGGTCTAGCACTGCGACTTCTGGGGGTTTTTGGTGCTGGGTGGGCCGGTCGGGTTCGGGTGGGCCCATCTCGGCCTCTTGCCTCGGGGCTCTGGGGGCCCTCTACATCAGTAGCAGTGGTCTCACTATCTGTCTCCCCTGCTGCTCTGTCCTCATGGGCCGGATCCACACCAGACTGCCTCTTAAGGTGCACTTCACACACTTCACAATTCACTGTATATAGCTACTCTTAGGCACATATAGGGACACAGCAGTTAGGGCCTCGAGAGCAGGTGGGAGCGGGAATGTTGGGCTCGGTGGTGGGGCAGATGGCAGGGCTCTACGGCCTTGTCTCTTCCCCATTCCCCTCTTGCTTACCTCCCCTGCTCTCTAATTTCTTTTAAAGCACCACACACATTCACACCTTGGGGGTAGATCTGGGATGGCTTGGGGAACATAGGCCAGGGTAGGTCAGAGTATCCATCCTCTGTGGTCCCCTGGCCTGCCCCCTGGATGCCTCGACCAGCTTCCCCACTTTTAATGCACCACATGACACTCAGGGTTACACAATCACGGTGCAGGGATAATGTCTCCAGTCAGGGACCTGGAGACATATTAACAGGGAGGAATGGGGGGGTTCACTAATATGGCCTCGCTGGTGGGATCCGGCCCCCCTTATCCCTTATGCCTTATGGCTTATGGCTATGGGGTAGCGGGGGTAGACTACTATCCATGTTGCTGTGCTGGGGGGTCCCCGGGACCTGGGGGCTGTGGTTGGGGGGGTGCTCCTCCTTGCCCGTCGGGTCCAAGCTGGTGCCATGGCTCTTGGCTGGATGCGGGGGTTGGATTGGCCAGTCTGGCGGGCGCTGTGGCTGTACTGCGGGCTGGTGGCATGTGGGGGTTGTTGGGACGCATTGTGGGGAGGTGGGGGCCATGGGTGTACTGTGCTCACCTGGGGCAGGGTGCGGGGTGTGTGGGGGGTATCTCCCTGTTGGCGTTGCCGGGCCCCAGCACACTGTCCATTTTGCCCTCTGGACTCGCGTTGGGTCCGGGCTACGATGTCCTCCGGCCGGCGCCTGGTGTCGGCCTGCCTTGTGATGGGCTGGTTGCCGCCCCCTCGGTGGGCGGCTCGCTCCCTGTGTCTGGTTTCCTGGCTGCGTGGGGCCGTTGGCCCCATCGGGGGTGGGCAGGGGGGTGGGTGGTTCGGCTGGGCGGGTCGGGTGGTGGGGTGGGGGGGGTTGGTGGGGGCTGGGGTGGGCGGGGTTGGGGTTGGGGCGGCGGGTGGGTCGTCGTGCCCCGGGCCGCCTGGGTCGGTCTTGGTGCGCTGGGGGGGGGTCTGTAGCTCTGGGGGGGGTCTGTAGCTGCTCCCTCTTGTTCTCCAGATTGTGTCGTTCACAGTGGCCCCGGTGGCTCTCTGGGGGTGGCGTCCTGTGGCTCCTGCGGCCCGAGGTGGGGGTTGCCCTGTTGAATTGGCCCTGCCTTGTCGTGATTGCTGTTCTGGGCTTCGGGGTCTTTCACACTTGCATGTTTGATCGGGTCTCACCAGCTACTACTGAGTCCCATTTCAACGAATGATGGGACTCGCCAGAATGTGCTGAGAATCTCTCCACAATCTCTACACTAGACTCGTTTTCTTCTGCACTGGTGTCCTCCTCTGGCCTATTCTATTACATTGCATTCTATTTTGTACTATCAGGACATCCACGGTTGTGGTGCTCAGTGCCGATTGTTAAATTTTTTTTTTTTGTTTTGTTTTGTTTTTGTTTGTTTTTTGTTTTTGTTTTGTTTTTTGTTTCTCCTTTTGTGCTGGTTTGGTTTTCTCCTCTTTTTCTGATCTACTTATTTATTTTTTAGTTTTTTATTGAAGGACAGTTGGTGGTTGGGACTAACACATCACCTTGCAGTCTTTAATTACAATAGCACCGCCTGTTGGTTTCTGTCCCCGTTCGTCCTGTCCGTCCTGTCTAGTCTTTGTTTCCTCCGCACATCACTGAGGTGCAGCACTGCACTCACTGGCTTGTAAGGGAGAGTTCTAATGGGGGATGTCTGCTCAGCTTTCGGGGAGGACCGATGATGGTCACACACATGCACTAAATAGTCTAGTATATGTCTGCCAGACTGGAATATGTACTGATCTGAAGCAATGTTGACTCCCCCTCTGTGGGGTTAAAAGATATAAAAAATAAATAAATGAATAAATACATGAATAAAATAAGTGAATGAATAGAAAAATAAAATAAAATAAATAAATAAAATAAATAAAATAAATAAAATAAATAAAATAAATAAAATAAAAAATGAAAGCAAAATGCAAAAAAATTAGAAAAAGGAAAGAAAAAAAGGGAAAAGAAGAAGAAGGAAGGGAGGGAAAAAAGAAAACAACAACAAAAAAAACTCTATTTGTTACCTACTTTCCTATCTGCTCATTTGTTTTTAGTTTTTTTTTTTTTTTCTTTTTTTTGTATATATGTCTATGTTTAGTACTTCAGTTATTGATTATTGGTATTGTTATCATTGTTATTGTTATTATTTTATTTATCATCTGTTTTGTACTATGCACTATATTACTACAAGATGTATTTAGGTTGTTGAGGAAGTGAAGAAGGGGTAGGATTAAATAAGCTTATGCTTCATCCTACTCCTTTTCGAACATGTCATTGTTATTATTATTATTGCTGTATTGAATATTGTTGCACTTTGCACATGTTCGAAATAAATCATTCAAATCAAATCAAATCAAAAAATAAATTATTTCTGGTTCTTTTGCCTTTATTGCCCCCCCCCCCCCTGCCCCCGTCCAGAGAAGAAGCTGGGGAAGAACCACCAGCTGCTGCCAGAACTTCCTTCTTTGGCTGCTAACAATGGCACTTCAACTTCAATATATGAAGCAAAATTCAGAACATTTTTACAAAGGTAAGAATATGTGAGGGGAAAAGTTGACGAATGAAAGTTCAATGTATGAAGCCAAAGTCATAAAATGTTAAATGTAATTATGCAGAATGTAAACTGGGATATGAGGAAGTCAACTTACATATATTGAGCAAAAGTCATAGGATCTTGCATGAACAGAATTGCACACACATAGACAAAATACATGGATGGAAAGTCAGAATATGTGGAATACAAATTCAAGAATATGCATATATATATATATATATATATATATATATATATATATATATATATATGAAATGTATTGTCTCCATTCATAGACAGGGTGTCCTATGTATGGGGCACCCTGTAGAGAATTCAAGTTGAAATGTGTGGAATCACAACTGGAATATGTGGATCTAAAGCTGAATATGTGTAATTACACATACACAAATACAAATCTAATTTGCTACCGTAGAAGGTCTACTTACAATCAATGTAATTTTGACTAGATTTCCCTGAAACTGACCGACGAATCACGGTGAAGTATAGAGTCAGAGGGCGGGCTTAACAAACGATTCGGAGAGAAGCAACCAGAAACAACCATAGAAGAAGAACAACAATGATAAATAGATGGCTGCTGACTGGGTGGTGATTTCCTTTTATCACAGATGAGTGAAGAATGTGAGAAAATGTCAGCAATCTTTAAATTATTTTTACAGAATCGACAACAGTCGTTAAGCTCCATAATTTTGTTTAGTCATTCCTAACTTTCTCCGGACTCCTCTGTGAACTTTCCGGCGTCTAACTACGTCATCCTAAAGATTACACTGATTGGTTGTAGTACCATCCTATTGCATACAAAGGATTTGAAAGACAACCTTTTAGCCCCGCCTCCCCTGACTATGAAGTGTTCCTAGACCTATACATGTAATGAATAGGGATAGTACAGCCAGGGTAGACTGTCATTGTTCTTTCCCCTCATTTTAAAATATCTATTTATTTTTATTTAATACACAGCTCCTTGTAAGAGTAGAATTCATTGATGTTTGTCATCTTCTTTTTGAAGCTGTACTTCTTGAATAAGGCATTAGCAGTAATGGGTTTCAGTGAGTGTAAGATGTCTGATGTAAAGCATGTATGAAAAGTGCTATGTAAATAAAGTTCAATTGATTGATTGATATAACAGATAATACAAGTGAATACATGTTAATAATTACTTTTAATAACAATATATAAAACATCATAATAGCTTTATGAGGGAATTTACCTCATTCTCAGATCCATGTTAGTTCACTTTAGCTTCGTAAAACCAGGAAGTGACAGTTGGTCGTCCAATGACTGAAGGGTCGGCGGTTTACGTCTCGGCTCTGTCTGTCCACATGTCAAAGTGTCCTTGGACAAAGACACTGAACCCTGACTTAGTCTCCCAGTAGGACTGACAGAACCTTAGAAACCTATTGGTGTATGAGTGTGTGTGAATGGGTGAATGTGAGGCTCATGTAAAGAGTGTTGAGTAAAATGAAGGTGGAAAAGAACTATATAAGTGCAGAACAATTAACATTTAGTAGTTCACATTGTGACCCATTATACAATATATATCTACATATATATATATCTGGTCAAAGTACTCACATTCTGTACTTAAGTAGAAGTACAGCTACTGGTGTGAAAAAATACTCTGGTAAAAGTAGAAGTACTGATTCAACTCCTTTACTGAAGTAAATTGTATTTAAGTACAAAAGTAAAACTGCATTTTTTTCCCCCTCTGAATGCAATATTTAATTAACCAGGAAAAATCATAAAAATGTCAAAAGTATCTAAAATAAAACATTTAAAAGTCAGTTACTGTGTAGATAATGCATTTGATCAGGTCACAGGTGAGGAAGAGCAGGAAATGTAGGGATTTTTTTTATTTTTTTTAAAGTTGCAATTTAGATAAAAACTCATCATGATATTTTAAAAAAAAGTTATAAATATGAGATAAAAAAGCATAATTTTAAGAGTGTGGGATAAAAAGTATTAATTATGATATAAAAAGCCCTAGTTATGAGAAAAAAGTCAAAATTATGAAATAAAAAGTTATATAACTAGAATGAATAAAGTCACAGTTTCTCTCCTTCACTCTGAAGTGACTTACTCTTTGTATTGTCACATTTGTTTAGTCTATTCTGAGAATGTAAAGAGTAGAAAGTACAGATATTTATGAACAAATGTAGGGAGTAAAAGTAAAAAGTTGCCAGAAAAATAAATACACAACCAAAGTACATATATCTAAAAAAAATCTACTTAAATAGAGTAATGAAGTACTTTTACTGAGTTACTTTCTACGTCTGATCCACATGATTCCAAGTTAATCTATAGAGAACACACCTCCAGTGAGTGTGTATGCTACATTAACTCTAAATAAGTCTGTGTTAACCCCCATGCAGACCCTGGGTGGCACAGACAATGTATGTCTTCTCTCACAAACTGGTGTGTTTACAGTCTACAGGGAAAATACAGAGGAAACTGAAGTGCAATGGACGTGCAGCAGAATCCAGCCACCACACCCACAAAGGCCAAAGGTCACAGTGCATTATAGCGTTCCCTCCAAAAGAGCTCTTTGTCAACAACCTGAGGAAAAAAGGCTGCGAGTCCCCTCAACATGTGTGTAAGTCAGTGGTCCGCTGTAGACCTGCTCCTTATAAAACCACACACATGATCAGTACAAACACTGATTTATTCATGACAAGCTGCAAAGCTTCTACAGAGGTGCACAACACAGTTTATTCAGGGATTTCTTTCCTGTTTTCATCCTGCAGTGTGTCATTGTGTTATTATTGGCTGGAGGACAGCTCCATCTGCTGGTCATCAACGTCCCACACCAGCAGAGGTGGTCAAAGTACTCCTATTTTGTACTTAAGTAGAAGTACAGCTACTGGTGTGAAAAATACTCTGGTAAAAGTAGAAGTACTGAGTTTATCTTATATAAATATAAGATGAAAATGCATAATTTTAAGAGAAAAAGTCCAAATTATGAGATAATAGCCATAGAACTATAATATATAAAGTCACAGTTTCTTTCCTACACCAGCAGAGGTGGTCAAAGTACTCCCATTGTGTACTTAAGTAGAAGTACAGCTACTGGTGTGAAAAATACTCTGGTAAAAGTAGAAGAATGGATTCAACTCCTTCAATGAAGTAAAAGGAAAAAAAAGTAAAACTTCTGAATTGTAAGTAAAAAGTAAAACAACTTTTTTTGTCATGGAAATTCAGAAAACAAAATCAGAAAATTTTCAAAAGTATTTAAAATAAAGCCTTTAAAAGTCAGTTGCTGTCTATTTTCTTCTCGGGTTGATGGGGGGGGGGGTTATAATATGCTTATAAATAATGACACCTTCACATTTTTGTCTTTGTTTTAGTAAAAATAAATAAGTAAATAAATTCTAAATTGATCCTGTAACAATAAATGGTAAATAACCTTAACAAATATGAACAACCTGAAATATCTAAAGAACATTCAACACAATTTGAACCATTTACTGCTTCTGTTATGAAGTGTTTCAAGTGTTTGTTGATCTGATCCATAATTCACATCTTTTTTGTTTGGATAATTAATATAATTTTGGTAATTCATATATAATTAATATACTTTGCATCACTTGTACCACAGAGACTATTGCTTCTAGACCAGAGGTGTCCAATCCTGGTCCTGCAGAGCTACTATCCTGCATGTTTTAGATGGATCCCTCTTCCATCACACCTGATAGTCATTATCAGTCTTCTGCAGAGGTTGATGAGAGGTTTATCTGCATGGCTTTTCTCCAGGTACTCCACTTTCCTCCCACCATCCAAACACATGCATTGATAGGTTAATTAGTTAATCTAAATTGTCCATAGGTGTGAATGTGAGAGTGATTGTTTGTCTATATATGTTCAGCCCTGAGATGAACTGGAGACTCATACAGGGTGTACCCCACCTTCACCCATTGTAGCTGGATTAGGGCCCCTGTGACCCTAGTGAGGATAAAGGGGGTTCAGTTGATGAGACAAGACTATTCATCATAGAGAATTCCAATGAGTCCCACAATGCATGTCCTTTAATTCTGCATCTTATGTGTATAACTTTAGACCTATTCAGTCAATACCTAAAAAAATAAAGTAGACTATAACTGAATACTGAGTGGAGCTGGACACTTAATTCATATTACTGACAGATAGGAAAGCTGGCATGGGCTTTAAAATTGCGCTATAACCTTTGACCTTGAAAGGTCAAAATCAAGGTCATGTGAGTTTAAAGGGTTGTAGTTCAGAAAAAAGAGTGATGATGAGTACTCAGTTACTGTTGTCAATAATAGTAACTACCTAAGTGTCTAACAATCAATCAAATGTTATTTATATAGCACCTTACAACACCAAAAAGGTGCACAAAGTACTTTCCAAAATGAGATAAAAACAATAAAAACAAATAACAATTATAAAACCAAGATAAAAACAAATATAAAACAAGTTCTAAAACCATAGCAACAACATAAAACAGACATGGACAGTTATCTATCTATCTATCTATCTATCTATCTATCTGTCTGTCTGTCTCCACTCATTTTTCCATTATAGTTTATTTTACTTTTTTAGGTATTGACGCAGTGACCTCTGACCTCTTGGGTCAACAATAGGTCGCAATCTATACTCACAAGCTGCAGAATTCAAAGACCTGCATGCTGGTACTCATTGAAAGTCTCCAAGATGAATAGTTGGAAAGTTATATCCAAAATACAAATTTGACCTTTGACCTAGAGTCTTCAAATTTTCCTTCAATTTTCTGATGTCAATGCACATCAACAGTGCTAAGCTATATGTAAAACTGAGTATACAGGAATAAAAAGGAAATGCCTGATTTGCCCTTTCTGTGTCATTGAGAAAACACATTTTGGTGACTTTGACCTTTGACCTACAATCACCAAAATTTTAATGGTATCAATTCTGAACCACCTCACACCTTTCCTGAAAATTTGATGAAAATCTGTCCAGTAGCTTTTGTGTAACGTTGCTGACAATCAGACAAAAAAAATGAACCAAAAACAATACCCCTGGTCTCCCCCTTCAGTGGGGGGAGGGGGTTATGACATTGTAAATAAATGTATGTAGTAAGGGGTGATAGGTTCGGGCAGTTACTGGTGGTCTGTGTTCCACATCCGGCCCACCCATCCTCCAGACAAACCCAGCTGGTGTTTTCTCTCTTTATTAAAGCTGTTGTGAGAACGTTGCAGAAGTTGCCTCCAGGTTCAGACTGACGCTGCCGCTACACCTCCCTCTTCAATATTTCGCTCTTATCTAAAGCAGACAGGAAACATTGCTGAGGTCCGACAGAAGCAGCTGCTGGTGGAGATGCTTAGACAAATTTGACTTCAAAGCCAGCAGCCGAGGTGTCTTTCTGTTCACATGCTCCAGGCCTGTCTAAAGCAGCGGATGTTTAACTTTGCACTAATCCACATTAAGAGCGTTCAGGTCACTGGTATCACTTTGGAAAAACTTTCTCCATACATACATATGCACACATTCCACTACATTAGACCAGTTGACATGGCTCTGAACTACGGTGGCCGACAGGGGCACACACACGGCATCGACAAAACGCTGCAAACACAAGAAAGATGCACAAACAAAAACATAAACACATAAAACAAATGCAACACAAGTGAAGCTGCAAGAGGAGAATGATGCAATAACAGAAATAAAGCAGAAGCAAAAACCTCCAAAAAACTGCGAGAGAGAAACACTGGAAATTCACTCCACATTAAAATAAAACGGAAGAAGAAGACAGTGGATGAAGACGAAGTTGAAGTTCATTAATTTAAGAGGTTAGGGTGAATATGTGTAGAGTAGCTAATGTTAGCGACATATCTGTGCTGCTCTTCTATGATATCGTAGCAGATTATGATCAACACTATGGTAAACGTACCTTTTCACGCTAATAGCTAATGCTAGTAAAGTGTTATTATTAATTCTATTTTATATTACATTTTTAATATGACATGTGTCTGGTGATGTGTATGCAGGGGTGGCCAATAGAGCCCTCATTGGCCACCCCTTGGTCACAACCCTGGAATCATTACTTTTTCAAGCTAAACAGATGTGACAGTACGAAAAAATTCATTTCATTTATTTATCACGAACATGCAATGTCAACAAAAACAAAATAAATGAATGAATAAAATAAGTAAATAAAGAAGATATATGTATCAGTCCAGTGTCACTCACACTGGTGTATGAATGTTCAGTTGTGGTCAGAGGAGCAAAAGTGTACATGTGTATACATACAACATGAGAGGGGGTAGAAAGAAGCTGATCTAGTCTTGCCTCTACCTTAACTTACAAAAAGATTACCCACATTTTACAGTACCTGAGCAGTAAACTTTGTTCTTACCAATAACAAATTAATATATAAAGTACCTGAGTATACAGCTACACACACACACACACACACACACACACACACACAAAATCTGTCCCTTCAGAGGGAAAATCAGAAACTGTAACTTTCTATATCATAAATATGACGTCTATCTCATTATTCTAACTTTTCATCTATTTTTGTCTCTTTATCTGATAATTATGCATTTCTTAGCTCCTCTTTATCATGTTTTATCTCATAATTTGACCATCTCATAATTATGGATTTCTTATTCCATATTTATGACCTTTTACCTCAAAATTTTGACCCTTTGTCTCAAAATTCTGTTTTTTTTCTCCATGTAATATTTGTAACTTTTTTTTAATTTTTAAATCCCATAATGATGATTTTGTCAAGTGTGCCCCCCCCCCCACCCCCCCCATTTTTCCCAAAATGTTCTGCCCATTCCCACTAAACTGAGTACCATGACCCAATCAAATACATTGTCTACACAATAACTCACATTTAAGGGCTTTGTTTTTGGACACTTTTGAAATGTTTCAGATTTGTCCTGCTTAAATAAGTATTATTTCATCCATAGAAAAAAAAAAACATTAAAAAGCAGTTTTACTTTTTACTTTATTACCACTTTTTTTTTTACTTTTACTTCATAAAACAGCTGAATCAGTACTTCTACTTTTCCCAGAGTATTTTTTTTATACAAGTAGCTGTACTTCTACTTAAGAATGTAAGTGTGTGTTGACAGTTTTTTATAACTTGAAATGGAGATTTGTCACAACTGTGTAATAAAGGAAATCAGTCTCATGATAAGAAGTTCTTCAAATGCATGAATGAAGTGACTCCAAAACATCAGACTTAATAATAAAACATGTTCAAGTTAATTTTAACTCAATATTTATTAGACTGAAACTTACTTTCAAGTATTATAGTGTGTGTATTATTCTTTTTATTGAGAGGACTGATCTGAACTATCAATGGCACATTTAATGACACTTCAGGGTTTTATGGTTTCATTTCCTTGCCTTGTGCTCTAACGCCCCCCTGTGGGAACTCAGTGGAACTGTCCAGTATGTTGACATGTCTTTACCCCAGTGTCAAACCCTTCTTTGTAATGAGTTACTAGCAGAGGTGGAAGTAACTAAATACAAGTAGTTCATGTATACTTAAGTACAGTTTTTAGGTATATGTACTTTACTTGAGTATTTATGGAAAAAAAAATTATTTTACTCCCTACATTTTTGTATAAATATCTGTACTTTATACTTTTTACACTCTCAGAATAAACTCATTACTTTTTCAACCTAAACAAATGTGACAGTATGAAAAATAAGTCAGAAATTAGAAATTGTGACTGACTTTCTCATAATTTTGACTTTTTATGTCATAATTTAGATTGTTTTAATCTCACAATTTAGATTTTTTTATCTCATAATTATGTTTTTTTGTATCTCCTATTTATGACTTCAGAAATTTCCCAAATGTTCTGTCCATACTCACTAAACTGAATACCATGACCCAATAAAAAACATCATCTACACAGTAACTCACTTTTAAAGGCTTTATTTTTTTGATATTTTGGAATTTTTTTCTGTTACAGTTTTACTTATTAGTTTATTATAATTCAGAATTTTTACTTTTACTTCAGTAAAGGAGTTGAATCATTACTTCTACTTTTACCAGTGTATTTTTCACAGCAGTAGCTGTACTTCTACTTAAGTACACAATGGGAGTACTTGTTACTAGTTGTGTGTTTCATGTATTTTATTCCCATGTTTCAACTGTGGGGGGAAAAAGAACACATCCAAAAAAAGGTCACTTTCAGTTTGTGGAATTTTTATTGTCAAAATACAAATTACTTGTACTTGAATTAAATACAATTTTTAATACCAGTATTTTGTATTCTAATAATTGATCTAATGTTGGTATTTTCTGACATATTTGTGCTGATCTCTAGCCAAACAATACCAATAGTTTATGTTTTTTTACCTTGATTTGAGGATATTTTCACACAAAAATGGAACTTCACACAGTGATTTTATATATTCTAATCATCCATTAAATGTCCGAGTGCAAGCTGTGAAGAAAAACTAAAACAAATACACAGTGACCGGGCAGGCCGTGGGTGGGACATCATCTTCTGTCTACTGATGGCAGTACTTGCATAGTTAAGCTTAACCTTTCAGTATCAAACAGCACTTCAAAAATATACTGTATAACTGTTTAGAGTATAAAAAGTCCTAAATCATACACACACCTGTATGTTTGTGACAATGCAGCACTTCAGTCATGTTTAAATAATAAGTAAATGTAATAATAAAAAGGGTTTAAAGGCAATACGATACGATTATATGATGGTACTTTTGTTTCTGGTGGATAGAGTTTGATATTTTCTGTAAGGATACAACCGATGCATAAAATATAATCAGAATATTGTGAGGAAAAAGTCACAATTACAAGAGAAAACCTTTCATTTGGATGGAATTTCTTCATAGAAACTAATAAGATAATGATACAATGAGGCTGTAAATTCTATTTACTGATGCATTTGGTACAACGGTTTATTACCACCACACTTTTTTTGTAAATCATAAAAACCTTTCTGCATAATATTTTTTTTTTTTTTTTTTCTTTACAGTAGTAACATCTTGTTCTTGTTCATATTTTCAGTTCAGTATTAAAATGTATTTATTAAAACACCAACAGCTACCGATGCATTCAGGTCAGTTGGTAATTTTAACAACTCTTGTAATGTGAAACCTTTTTGGCATAAATATAAAACTTATGCAACTATTCTGAATACTTCACAACTTCATTCTAATCCTAATGTGATTTTTCTCAAAATATACAGATTTTATTGTCATCATTTCCTTTTTCTTTTCCCTTCCTGAAAACTCCAACATGTGAAAGTATTCAGACTTGACTTCAATAGTCTTTAGTCCATCTAAAAATAAACTCTCTTTAGATACTGTGAAACTAAAAAGCCCATTACATGGTGGTCTTTCTCATCATTTACTAAATCTGAACAATAGAAGTAGTGACTAAAATATTATGAGCAGCAAATACAGAAACACTTGTTTAAGGCAGTCAGCCGGTGGAGTGTGTGTTGCAGCTTTAACAGTGGCTACAGAATTTATAGATTATTTGGTCTGAATATTTGACTTTGTTTTTATGTTTATACCACCTCTACTGGATCTGTCTTATGTGAACTAGAGGTAAAGCCTCCTTAACAACATCTGTACACAATACTCAGCCTTCTTAAGCCTTTTTCCCCTACAGCTCTGACTTGTCCTCAGCATGGTCTTTGCTGCTGGCTGCTCCGCTCTGGGCGGTGGAGCTGGAGGAGGACGCGCCTTCAGGCTGGAA
Organism: Siphamia tubifer; assembly: GCA_020466265.1. Lineage (NCBI taxonomy): Eukaryota > Metazoa > Chordata > Actinopteri > Kurtiformes > Apogonidae > Siphamia > Siphamia tubifer. Next base: position 25,363,089 of record CM035794.1, on the reverse strand, counting down.
ACCCAACGAGGCAGAGTTAATGCAGTAGCGTTTTCCTGAGGGTCTTGGTCCGTCGTCGAACAGGTGGCCCAGGTGAGCTCCACACTGAAGGATTAGAAAGCAGCGATGAATGCCACTGAATAATAAACTTATAATAATAAACTTTGTTTATATAGCACCTTTCATACAAAAACTATAGCTCAAAGTGCCTCACATTGATTAAAAATTAAAATACAATGTTAAGACGAGGGTGAAATAAGGAATGCATTGATTGATTGCTCAAAATTATAAAATTACAAAAGTACAAGATAAACTGATTATACATACATTATAACATTTCAATAAAATAAATAAGAAATACATTAACATTTGATTACCCACAAAATATTACTAATATAAAGAATGGGATCTGCAGAGTGATTGGACAGTCATGGTGGCAGTGGAACTCACTACAGCTTCAGACCAAGTAAATGTTTTGTGATTTGTCTTCATGAAACACAAACCTTCATTTTCAATAGTGAAGTACATGAAATTAAATTAAACTAGAAAAGTACTCCCCCCTCCAAATGAAATGAGGTCCGCCAAGGAGGTTATGTTTTTGTCTGTCTGTCGGATTCTGGATCACTTTGAAATGTATTCTCCATTTACCACAATGTAAAATTTCAAAGTGATCCAGAATCTCTTCTGGATCATCACCAAAATCTAATCACTTGTTCCTTGGGACACCCCAACACGTCAGGAAATTTTCATCAACAAAGAAAAGAAAAGAAAAGAAAAGAAAAGAAAAGAAAAGAAAAGAAAAGAAAAGAAAAGAAAAGAAAAGAAAAGAAAAGAAAAGAAAAGAAAAGAAAAGAAAAGAAAAGAAAAGAAAAGAAAAGAAAAGAAAAGAAAAGAAAAGAAAAGAAAAGAAAAGAAAAGAAAAGAAAAGAAAAGAAAAGAAAAGAAAAGAAAAGAAAAGAAAAGAAAAGAACATGAGGCATAAAGGATTCAAAATATGAAGCAAGACAAGGTGGTAACTGGAACCAGTGGTGCCAGGCACAACAATCTCGCTCCGCTCACATATTACATCATCGATCCACCTGATGTCATCGTGTCTATTCGTCTGCTGATGTCAGCATAGACACAGACAAATTTCAGTCCTTATAAGTAAATTGGAAAAAAAGATTTGAAAAAATCCATAACAAATGTCAACTGTGACATGCTCTTCCCAAAGTGTAATCACAAATAATCTGGATCACTGGAAATCTATAAACCCAATTTGGTGGGAATTCAACCAGTAGTTTTACTGCTAGAGTGTTAAACAATGAAGAAACTAAACCAAAAATAAATACTGCTTGCTTCCCCTCCAGGGTAATAATTACCACAGCTGTAAGATGGTACAATTGTAAATCATCCATAAATTTAGGAGAAAATGATGTAACTTTTTGTCACAATGCCCAGTTCTAATCTAGGTCTTATTAAACATGCAGTAATATTTCAGTGCCAGTTTTATACAGGTTATTCTGGATGCATCAGGCCCCTTTAAGGACATTACATTCATCTGATCTGTTCAACATGGACGCACTAGTGGGACACAAATGTTTTTTAATGGTAAAACCATACAGCATAGTTCAGAGTATGGAAAATATCTGACCTGGGTGCTTCTCCTGGAACTTTTGAATGACAGTTTTAGTTTGATTTCTGCGTGGCGTCCAGTTGTTAGTGCCGTCTATTAATCTGACATGATTAATGGATGGATGGTGTGTGTGCTTGTGTCATACCTGGCTGCAGGTAGTCTCCACTCTGTGCATCCCATAGGAGAAATCGTCAGACAGAGTGATGGACTCTTCTTTTAGCAGGTCGTAAAAAGATGGCCAGCCTGAAAATGTGGGTGATCAGAGAAAGTTAGCAGAAGCACTTCCAATTAATGACAATTTAACACATATCACTAACTCTGAATGTAAAAATAAAAGCTGTCAAGTTAATCAACTCTTCCTTTTAGCTGTCACATACATATAGAAAAGTACTGTAATGTTATTCAACAGGATTAACTATTTTTATAATCCCTAAATCATGAATAATGGTTCGTACTTTATTCATATTATTGTATCCACTTCAACTGTTTTGTACACGAAGGGGAGAGGGTATTGTTTTTGGTTCAGTTTGTTTGTCAGCAGCTTTACGCAAAAACCACTGGAACAATTTCCATGACATTTTCAGAAAAGGTGGTCCAAAATAGATCCCATTCAAATTTGGTTAAAGTAGGTCAAAGGTCAAAGGTTTACACAGTCACACGATGGGGACCTCTGACACTATGGGGACCAAAATTCAGGTCCCCACAAGGGTTAAATATAAATAAAGGTTCCAATTAGTAAAATAGAAATGATGTGGCCCTATAAATTCATTTTGTTTTTTTAAAGCATCAGGGAAACAGGTGCAAAGTGTAACATATATTTTTCAAAGGTTTGAAGATGTGTTTACTTTGAAAAAAAGAGTATTTATTTTTATGCACTCAATTTTTTGTACTCATTTTAAATTTATTTTATTATAATTTTTTTTTAATTTTAATAATAATTTTTATTTATCCATTAATTTGTATTTGTTTTTAAAATGTAATTTATTCTTAAATTTTTTTATTATTATTATATAATTTTAGTAAAAGAAAAGATGTGTTTAAAAACTTTGTTTTTAAATTACTTATTTATTAAATTTTTTCATAATTTTTTTTATTATGATCAATTTTTATTTATACATGCTTTTTTATTGGTTAACACTCACTACCCAAAGATTACAAATTTAGTCTTCATGTGACATGTAAACGAGTGTGTGTGTGTGTGTGTGTTGTTTTTTACATTTGTGATTTCCTCATATTTAAACAAAACATCCTCCTGAGAGCCAGCTATGTAATATTGTTCTCTGTAGGGGACAAAAATTTGACAGTTTGACATAAAAAAATAATTTCAATTGCAAAGGACATTTCAGTAAAAATAAAACGGGACAGCACGGTGGTGCAGTGGTTAACACTGTGTGGAGTTTACATGTTCTCCTCGTGTCTGTGTGGGTTTTCTCCAGGTACTCCGGTTTCCTCCCACCATCCAAACACATGCACTGATAGGTTCATTAGTTAATCTAAATAGTTCATAGGTGTGAATGTGAGAGTGATTGTTTGTCTATATATGTTCAGCCCTGAGATGAAGTGGAGACTCATACAGGGTGTACCCTAGTGAGGATAAAGTGGGTTCAGACGATGAGAAAAAATACTTTAAAAATGTATCTGAAAAGACTGTTGCATTATACAGTCACAATCAAGACAATTGTTTCATGTAAAAAAACAAAAAAAAAACCTAACATTTTTACTTTCCTGTGTCTCAGGAGGATATAGCACCTGACTCATTCATTAATATCTCTTTTCCATCTGTATTTATATTCATACATTTTTACATATCATGAACAGACACCCCTGATAAACTTTAGAGATACTTTCTTGTAATTGTTATATGATAGTAACTTAATTATTGAGTGATGTATTACATTTTCTTTTATCAATAAAACACTAATATTAACAACTGCAGACCGTTGACCACCACATACACATACACCACACAGTATTTGGTGACTTCAATTTCAAAGAATCACTATCCACTCCATGACAAACCACAATGTTGTTATTCCTTCTTCTACAAAAAAACAGTACAGTATTCACTTTTAAAACATTGTCATCGGGTCTGCTTTACTTTGTGTTAAGTGTAAAGCAGGAAATATTTCCCACTTTACACCCCTGACTAAAATGATGAAGAATGTGGAAGATGAGATCTAAGCCTTTTTTTTTCCACTAAAAGCTTTTCAGACATCTTTAAGCGGTTTGATGTGTACGTGTGTGTATAAGAGCATATTGAAAACATGTGCAGCTGCTTTATCTCCATTTACATCAGTATTTTTTCGTTCGTGTATATGAACAGAGGGAGAATCATGGCATTCCTTTCCCTACTTTGGTCTTTTTTTCCTCCCTCCATCATGTGATGTGAATTGTTTACTGATGGTGGATCGTCTATAAATGGAATCAGTTGTCATCTGTTTTTTATTCAGACTTTGAAAGCGTCTTCCATTTTTATTTATAGCCACAACAACTATCATTGTGCCTTTTAGTCTAAATTTCTCCCATTTCTGAATAAAAGCACCTTCCACAATAAAACCCCAATCTGTACAGATTGAGGATAAACACAAAGCATCTGAGGAGTTAAAACAGACATGGAAGACTGAGGAACATTACTATGGCTCACTTGATTTCAGTCTTATACAAGATATGGCTGTTTTAGAAGATATTATTTTGCTCATTTTAATTTTTTAATTGGAATCTGCTTTAACTTGTATTTATTACCATGGCATGTTGCGCTGAGCTTTTGGCCAGTGTTGCACTTACACATGAGATGTCGGTGTGTTAAGTTAAATTAAAAAAAAAATAAAAGAAATCCAAACATGGAACAGCAACAAGTATTCAGAGAATGTCTAATCTCACCCCTATTTTGTGACAATCTCAAGTTTCTATGACAATCCATTGTTGAATTAGAGCCAATAATGTGATTTTGACTTTTCTGCTAAATGTGACCTTGACCTTTGGCAATATTGATAATTGTGTTGTATGTATATATGCGTCAGTATATGTAATATTATGATAATATATCCAATATTGATCAAGTTATCGTGTGATATAGTGTGATTACATCAGTAAGAGACCTTAGTCTTTTGTGGTAGTTGTGGATGATACACTTTATTTTCCCAGATGATAAAGTAAATATTCTTCTTGGCAAAACACCTTCAGCTCCATTAAACATTTTGGGTTTTCTTGCATGAACTGCATGTTTGACGCCTCCCAAAAGCTGCTCAATGATACTTCGGTCAAGAGACTGAGATTTTTTTCTCTTGTAGCCAATGACAGGTCGACTTGGCCTTATGTTTTGGGCCATTGTCATGTTGGAACATCTGAGACGGTCCCATGTGGATTCAGTCAGGGTACGTAAACTTATGAGCACAAGTGTAGCTCTGTGCAATAGAAATATTCACCCTTATTCCAGTACAGTACATCCAGGAAGCGGGCCCATTACACATAACCAGGAAATGCTGATGTATATATTAGATTATAAATGTGTAATTTGTCCATCTGTTATGCATCAAGTACATGTGACAGTGTTTTTATGTGAAGTTCTTTGTTTTTACCATCTCAACCAGAGGTCTCTGTAAGAGGACAACCTGTGTGTCAATATGAATTGATAAATAATAGATAGATAAACAGTGAATGTACTTAAGTCAGTCCTAAAAACAATAGTAATGACTTAGCTTTCTAAAGAAATTCAGAGTATTTTTTTAAGTAAGGCATTGAAATAAATATATTTTAGTTTAATATATGATTGAATTAACCAAGAGAAAAAGTTCATTCTACATTTACTTAAGTCATTATCCATGCTAATATTACTGTGTCCCACTTCAGCACAGTAACATTTGAGTGCTGACTTTAAAGACAAAAAATAAATTAATAAATAAATGCAGAGCAATGAACTCTGATCTCACCAGCATCGTTTGTTTGTTTTAAGATGACTGTGGATACTGGAAAAGAAGTCAAACACGTGGTATATTTCCAATCAGGGTGAATATGTTTTCTGTGTTGTATCTTGGGATAAATATCCATCAAACCACAGTAACATTGTCTGTGTCACATCCACTGCCTCTTGCTTCATCAATCAAACAAAGCAGAGGTTTGACCTACCTGATCCTGAGTCGAACTTAGTCCCGGAGCTACAAAAGGAACAGACAACAGACATCACAAACTGGTTTTCTTCAAACGTATAGCTTATATCACCAACAACCCCCATAATGCTACTACACAGAGAATAGTGTGTCAGCTTTAACCAGCAGAGACTGTACCTGAATAACGCTGTTCCACAGACGACACAGGTGTAGGTGCCGTCATCTTTATTATGTGTCAACTCTCCAGTGAAGGCACTGTGGAGGAATGATGCATTAGACCAACGATTAATAAATGAGCTAATAAAGACCAAGACCACGGTAAATGCATTGTGTTGGTTCTATTTTTAAAAAAAAAAACATCCGGATTGTTTTGTTTCCAGCTGTTTTTGGAGGCTAGAAAAATGACTTGAAGTGGAACAACAGAGTTTACCGGTACTTCCTCATACATGTCCATGACGTGGTGATGAGGCGTCTCTGATTGGCTCAGAATGCGTGAAGGAACAGTCCCCCCTCCCATCTGGCTCTGTGTGTGTTTACCATCCCAGAGTAACAGCTAGGTTTCGTGCCACAGAGAGCACATGAACCAGTTTGCTCTGACATTTTTTGGGGGGTTTGTGCAACAGCTGCTGCTGCTGCATCTTCTCTTGTAGATGCTAATGCTACTTCAGATTCGCTGCAATGGGGGAGGGGCTTGACCCCACATGTCTCATGTCTCGCAGTTCTACACCCATTAAACACACAGCATTTCAAATAAGTCGCTCTATAGCACCCCTTGCACAAAAGTGTGTGTTTCTGGCTGAACATGGCATCCTGCCCACGGTACGACGTCAGGTCGCTGTCATCAGCGGTCGCGAGGGGAGGTGGTTGCAAGGGACGTCAAAGGCCTTTGAGACTGCTCGCCGTTAAATTTATTTATTTATTTACTTTAATTATTATTGTTATTATTACCACAATGTATGTCAGGTAGGACTGGAAGTGAGAGGGTGGGAATAATGGGACATGCCCTTTGCTTCTGTAATCATGTGCTTAAATGTTCGATGTTACATAAGTTTGTACATAAAATGATAAACATGGAAAATTATATATGCTGCATTCCAGTTCCCCGTAGGCCAGGGACATAATATTGTTTAAACATTGCTTCCATCTTTGTGGCAAGATGGTGTATAAATAAAGTTTACCTTTCAGTCCCACGTTCCTGTGTCACATGATACTGCATCGGTGTGAGCCTTTTCTTCAGCTCCTCCTGAGAAAAGCTCACTGGCCATGTCTTCTTTGTACGACGTGCTCCTGAGAGGAAAAACCATATTCATGTTAGGTAAAACAAAAAAACAAAACCACAACAACAAAATAGCTGCATGTGACAGCACTTGCATAGCACAATGCCTGAATTAGTCTTACAGCATGAGAAATGAAAAAACATTTCCTTCATCTCAGCTTCAAGCTCAGGCACAAAATAAATGAGAAAAATGGCCCTACAGCAAAAAAACTGTATTTGAATGTCTCTCTCATGGGGCATTTAAGAGACAATTTGACAGATTTGTTACCCACATTTATACTTTTCAATTTATTTTTGCTTCAGTTAACAAATAGGGACTTGTCCAAAAGAATAAGATACTTGATATTAAAATAAATGTTGGAATAGGAAAGTGAAGTTTTGACACTGATAGGACATTACTGTGTTTTTTTATAAACATTATTCTTAAATGTTGCATTCTACATTTGAAATCCACTTTATGGAAAACACTATTTTATGTTAAATATAATTAGAATCCATATTGCAAAAAGACAAGATCAAAAATAAAACTAACTGACCAACTACAGTACATTATACAGACCATGTGACTTATCAGCAGTTCTCTGGAGCTAAAAGAAGTGAAAGCCCTTGAAAACATAAGTGTATGTTAGTTCAACAAAAACAAATCCACTCCGCACATACAAGCTCAAGCCAGGCTATTGTGATATTCTGTGAGCAAATTAAAGTTCAGCTGTGACAGCAGCCGGCAGATGGTGAACCTAAAGGTGACGTGTGAGGGTTTTAGAAAGGGGGTGGTGCAAGGATACGAACACAAACATGTGTGTGAACTGCAGGCGACTACAAACCAGTGAAAACAAAGCATCTTTAACTTTGACATCTGCATGTTTTGTAAAAATAAATTAAAGTTCAGGGTTAGGCTTAAAATAGAATATAATTTTTGGAATGCATGAAATTTGAGAATCCTCCTCTTTAAATGAGTGATATATTTGCATAACAAAACCATCATGGAACAAAAACTCACACCTCGTAATTGCTTGGAGCTACTTTCTCTCAATAGTCGTTGCTGCTAACAGCTGTGCACCTTAGCAAACTACGTTCATCAGTTGTTCGGCAGTGTTAGCGGCTGCTACGTTCATTCTAAACCAAAGGAATGCACAGATCCATTGCACCATCACTCATTGCTTTCTGGAGTGTCATAAACATTTAGGCCTTGGCCATCTTGTTTTGTTTTTATTTTTTGTCTTTTTTTTGGGGGGGGGGGGGTCATGAGTGACCATGTTTGGATAACAGAGTGGAGTTGGAAAGAGGTAACCGGCATGCTAATTCTAAACTCTTGACTTATTTTTTTCAGTGCAACATCTTATTCACACTAAGTTGTGTGAACAGGGGAGTGTAAAGTTCAACACAGCAGACAGCGAACTGTCAAAGCATACACAGCAAGCTCTCAATTATCTCTAAAATCTTAAGAGAATAGAAGCATAAACTACAAACTGACCACCAGTACAATTATTATGGGATCTGAATAAGGTGCGTGAGACCAGAATGACTCCTGAAAAGAATATAGAATAGCAGTATTTGTAGAAAGTTGAGGATATGGGAGAAAGGATTATTAGACCCAGCCTCTAGTGGCCATCTGTGGTATAACACGTGTAGATGCTTCTGCATTGTCAACAGTTTTGAGCGGCGTTAATACTCTTAACAAGGTTTCATATTTGACATTTACACAGGTGCTTATGTGGAATTTGTGTTATACAGTAAGCCAGTCATTTGAAGACAACAGCAGAGTCCATTTTGAGCTAATAGTAGCTACAGATGCTCATTGCTGCTGCTCTAGATGAGTAGAGGAGAAGCAATGAACAGTTCAGGAGCAACTGAATCCTCTCTATATAAAAATCAGTGTATGGGCAGTTATCAAGAATTAGATTACCATAGAAATAGTCAGTGTGCAGCATCAGATGAACAACTCCAAGCACAAAACACATTCCAACAGAAACTTCACAAAGCACTTGAGCATGTGCAAATCTTCAAAACTGGTATATTATTAGGTGCGAAATATTGATCTGCCTTTTCTACAAGGAAGAAGAGAAGTGCAAGCTACTGACACGATTTCAACACACACAGAGATTGGGACAGTAAAGACATGCTGACACACCAGCCAGGTGTTAAGGCTTTATAGAGGCAGAGCACAGCAGGCACACAGCACCCAGTCAGTGGACCTGAGGGAAGACTGCAGGACCTCAGAGCCACAGGCTGACTCTTGCTTATTAGATGCAGCAGATTGAAGCCCGACATGGCTGCTGAAGAGAGGTACTCCACCCCACCACTAGAACCATACACCCCTCAGCAGGACAACAACCACGGACCGGGCTGGATGGAAGGGAGTAGACAGAAGAAGAGACAACACAGGTCAAGATACTGAACAGCATTCATTAGTAATCAGATGAGGAATGAGAAGGATGATCATCAGGGTCTGTTGTGATTCCATTTTGGATGCAGAGCTTGAAAAAAACACTGATTAATAGACAACAAGGAACACAGGGACACACACACATAGAAGATGTTTGGCATTATAGATGGGTTGTGCATTGCTAAATGTACAAATTTAGTATCACGCTTGAAATTTTAGGACACAACAATCACAAAAAAGACTCGACAAACTCTGGAGGGACTGAGTAGCGACAGATATGGTGGCGGCGACATTCAAGGTAAAACCATTATATTCCCAAACCTCAATTTCAGGGATATAATAAAAATAATAATATTTATTCATCTATTTCTCTAATATTACACAGACACTTCTACATTACCCATATTTTGTGGACACCTGAGCTTGAGTTTTCGTACCCTACAGCATCACTTGGTTTTGATACAAAGCACAAAAGCAGACCATGTCAAGGATATGGACAGGGTGCATGTTCTTTATCCTTATAAAGATATCATTAACACATATTAGTGTTTTTACAATATTTTATTCTATTCAAAATGTGTATCACTATAGTGTCTTTGGTTTAATGAATATGTTAAGTTACAAATCTATATCCATATAATTTTGGATTAAGTTACAACACGTTACATGCAAAAAAATAAAATAAAAAATACAAAATAGTATGGTCCTTTGAAACTAAGTTGGCAGTGACATTACAATTGCATGCATCAACTTAGATAGTGTGCTCCATTTAAACTGGAAAGTTACAAGCTCTCAATATGAAATTTACACTGGAACGCCATCTGCATAACTGACTTGAACTATCAGCACTTCCATCTCATTTGAGTGCCTTTAAATGAGTCAAACACACAGGACTGTCTATAAATATGTCACTGTTTATTTCTTTAAAATACTATTCAAAGTCATTAACTTTCAGACTTGTGTAAGAAAAATTGTCAACTTCATTACTAGCTCCAACTTCCCAGTTAAATGGCCTAATCCACACAACATGGACATTTTCAGAAAAATAGGTTTTTCAGTGTGCTTTGACCTTTTGTCTACAAACGGATACAGTTTTAAAGCAACTTTCCAATTATGGGATCAATAAAGTACCTCTATTCTATTTTAGATCAATGAAAATGAACTTTTGGTTATTATTCCCCACCCTGGGTAAAGAAGATATTTAAAAACTCAACATGCAATGTTAATAATATATGAGGTTTTGGTTTGTAACATCAGTGTGTGTGGGTCATCTTGTTTTACACCATAACACACACCATGGTTTTATCATTAGGGTGATAGCCTGCTGGATTACCATGCTCATGACAAAGGCTTCAGTTACATGTTTTGCTTTTGCATATGGAGTAGATTTTTTTAAGATCAAAAAGGAAAAACAATATACAGTGATACCTCTACTTACGAAATTAATTTGTTCCAGAAGTATTGTCGTTCTGTGAATTGGCTCCCTCATAGCCAATGGGATGCTACATACAGTACGTACATGATGTATTTACGTACATTACATAGTTACACACAGTACGTACAGTAATGCACATAGTATTTATGACTCGGGGGTTTTGTTTCGTAAATAGAATTTTCTTTCGTATTCAGAGATGAAAAATTGACTAAGGTACAGTTTTTTATTACTTGGATTATTCGTTAGCTGGGTCTTTCGTAAGTAGAGGTACCACTGTATATATATTTGTAAATGCCCATGTATGTGTGGTGCAGGTTAATGCTGTTAGGTTACTCTACCTAGCAGTGCAGCAGGCAGTGCAGTGTGGCAGACTGAACTGCTGCCTTGCCCAATGGTATGACGGAGGGCAATGCAAAGCCCATGTCTGAGGAGGGCAGCCATAAGACACACAGTCACACTGAAGGGACAGAGAAAGAAAGAGACAAGAAGGAAGATAATGGGATTATTATAGAGCCACAAACATCCAGCAGGGTTTGACTGAGCTTGTGTTTCATTCCAGTTTATAGAAAATATACAACATTCCATTTTCCTCTTAAGATAAAATATATAGACACTAGCAAAGTCCATTTATTATAACAACACTAGGACAGAAATTTTGGTTGTCGCTCCAGTTCTATGTCAGCTTTCTTTCAAGTGCTAGTTTACATCAAACGTCTTTGTTATGCAATAGTGAAAAAACAAATGACTAAAATAGTTAAACAGGACAAAGCCTCATTAGTAGGTGATAGTTATACAACTTCACTCTATGTTTAGTACAAAATTCCTACAATGACATCCAAAAGTGAAGCCATCTAGTGTAATATCTTCCTCACACTAACATCACTTGGCAAAGCAAAGCAGGTATATTAAAAGCTGCTAAAGTGTACTTTATATACAGGGAGGTTAGGTCATGTGACATGTTATAATAATAATGGATTGGATTTCTATAGCGCTTTTCAAGGCACCCAAAGCGCTTTACATTCACTCTCACATGCTCCCTCTGGTGGTGGTAAACTACATATGTTTCCACAGTTGCCCTGGGGCAGACTGACAGAAACGTGGCAGCCATTTTGCGCCTACAGCCCCTATGACCACCACCGAACATTCATATACCAGTGTGAGTGACACTAGAGGCAGGAGGGTGAAGTGTCTTGCCCAAGGACACAACAGACCGACTTAGGACAGAGTGGGAATCGAACCACCAACCCTTCAGTTAATGGCCAACTGTCAGTTCCCCAACTATAATAACATAATATGATATGTTACTATGGATCAAACTTTGTGAAGACAGTGGCTTCCTCTTAACAGATATAGCAGAACAAAGTGGAACTTTTAGTCCCTAATTTAACTTGCTAGCTAAGCAGAATTGAATTCAGGTCTCTACCCATGAGCCAAAACTAGTAAACATGTCTCACCTTTTCTATAGACTTATTATTAATTCATTGTAGGTCTCAGGTGTTAAATGTAATTGTTAAACCTTATTAATTATGGAAAAACTTCATTCTTTACATTCTGTATTTAGATTGTTCTCTCATCCGTTACTGATGCTTTAGTCTAAACTGACTTTTAATAACATCACAATGCGTTTGGAGTACATCCTGTGCTACTTCCATATCTGTTTTGTATAAAGAAAGAAAAAAACACCAATATTTTTTGGGGGTTGTTGATGGTAAATATTTTTTGTAGTTATTCATTTTTCCTCTGTTGCTTCGGTTTACCACTGTGCCACTCTGCAGCCTTTAGCTCTGCAGAATGAAGATACCAAACAATGTGCTACAGTGCCCAACACTAAGCAGCCAGGAGAGTTAAATCAATGAATAACAATTATGGCAAACACATGAAAACAGTGTTACAGTTCAGATATTTCCATCTCATGGTTCTCATTATGAACTGTTGGAGTCACACTGTGGGGAAAAAGTCTCATAGTCAGAGGAAAAAGTCATTACATTAAAAGAATAAAGTTGTATAAAGTAGTAATATCCAGAGATTCATAGTTTTAACATTTTAAATCAGACTCTTCTTATAATTTGAAAACAGAATTCTAATTGTTTGAGGAAAAAACTCACAGCATAAGCAGACTAAAATTATTATGTCATTCTAACAGTTTACGTATACTTACAGGTACATTTATTGTAAACTTGTTGGTTCAGCAGGAAATAGCAGCAATTAATGAACCTGATGTATTTAGTTCAGCTGGGATTCGTTAACAAATGTATTAATAATATGTGAACCTCTCCAGCACAAAACCAGTGGTTCAGTCTCACAGCAGTATTTCTAACTATAGCCTCAAATACAAGTCAAATTCGATCAAATATGAGTCAAAATGATCGAATTTGAAGTTTATGCATAAGTAAAATGTCTCCTGAACACTTCTAACTAGGGTTTTTTTGTGAAATTCCTACCGTAAGTGCTTCAAATCATCCCTTTTAGGAAAGACAACAAATGACTCTGACAGTAATTTAAGTCTAAAACAAAGAAGAATCGACTTAAAATACAGCTTTCCTTCGCGCTTGCGTTAGGTATTTCCTCGTCATGTTTGGTACTGTTGGAAAGATTGGGATTCCCTCTAGACCAGGGGTGTCAAACATGCAGCCCGGGGGTCAAATCTGACCCGCCAAGGGGTCTAATCAAGCCCTTTGGATGATTTAGTGAAATGTAAAAATGACACTAATATACAAATCATTTTAGTTGAGGTTCCACGTTCAGATCAATTCACGATCATAAAATAACCTAGAAATGCTCACAAATTAAGCATTGTCCCTTTGTAAATGTTTTCATTTAGTTAGATGAAAACAAAGTATAATTTCACAAAAAAATCTGTATAACTGGAACAAATATGAACAACTTGAAATGTCTTAAGAGAATTAAGTTAAATTTTCATAATATTCCACCTATTACTAAATGTTTTGTGTATATAAAAGCTATAATATACACATGTAAATGACAAACTAAAGCCTAATAATGTTTACATTATACATTTAGTTCCATTTGTCATATTATTCACACAGTTTGAAAGGATGGTTTGGAGATGTAGATATTTTCATGATGTAAATTGACTTTTTTTTGCTTCTAAACATGGACAACAGTTTGGGGTTGATTATTATTTATATATTTTTTTTATGTTTTTATTTTACTGGTGCGGCCCACTTTTGATCAAATTTAGCTGAATGTGGCCCCTGAACTGAAATGAGTTTGACACCCCTGCTCTAGACAACCCTTAAATAAAAATCTTTATATATTTGAACCAATGGGAGTCCTCAGAACAAAGCCTTCTCCAGGAAACTAAATCCCTTGTTGCTAGGGCGATGTTGAAAAACGGCCTCTGATTGATTGAATTAGTGTCACACAAGCATATTTAATAAGCTTTCAGATAAATATCAAATCTGAATTTACTGGTTTTGTGCTGGAGGGTCACATATAATTTTCTTCTTGAAATGTCATGTTTGTTCCACTAACTGTGGTCTTCTTACTCCTTTGTACTAAACAAAGTGCTATGTGAAGAGTAAAATGGACATGTGAAAGTATCACAGCAGGTCAGAATATGCTTGTTTTTTGTCGTTTTGTTACACAGAGCTCTAGAAACAGCTGCTTTGTCTCTTGCTGCCACTAGGTGTCAGTCAGAAGCTGCAACTTAACATTGACAACATGACATAGAATGATCTAGATACAGAAAGATCCATTGTCATTTTCACATTGTTATCCATTATCCATTTCATATTTTGAAAAAAAAAAACTAAACAAAAAAACATCATCACTTAATACAAATTAATTCATATTCATAACATCACTTCTATCAGACATAAGTACACGACTTCTTTCAAGAACATACAACATTTTTCAAATTAGCATATACAGATATGTTTTGCGAGACTAAACATCCAAAAACCAGAAAAGAAAGACAGACTTCTGACTTGCAACAATGTGATGTGTAAAGTGTGGTAGAGATATCTTCATTTTTGGCATTTACACAAACAAATTAAATCATCTTTAGTCTCTACAGTGGGAGTGGTCATCCCTGGTTCTGGAGAGCTACTATCCCACATGTTTTGGGTGCATCCCTCTTCCAACAATTCAAATGTTAAGGCCATCATCAGACTCTGCAGAAGCCAGATAATGACTGTCAGGTGTGTTGGAAGAGGGAAACATCTGAAACATACAGGATAGTGACTCTGCAGCGCCAGGACACCTCTGCTCTATCGGTTACTGTAGTCCAACTTACACTGGGTTAAAGATAGGGATTTTGAGTTTGGTTCTGGATCTGATTCAATACAGGCAAAGTGTGTGTGTGCTTGTATTAATATCTTTATGGGGACATTGATATGTTTACACAGTCACACCATGGGGACCTCTGACACTACGGGGACCAAAATTCAGGTCCCCACAGGAGTTAAATATAAATAAAGGTCCTCAGTAGCAAAATAGAAATAATGTGGAATTCATTTTTTTTCAGAAGTCCTCACAAAGCATGAGGGAAACAGGTACAAAGTGAAACATGCATCTTTCAAAGGTTAGAAGATGTTTACTTTTTTAAAAAAAAAAAAGATGTATTTTTATGTATTTTTTAAATAACTTATTTTATTTATATTTTCATTTTTGGAATGATATATATATATATATATATATATATATATACACATACATATATATATATAATTTTATTTTTATGTAACTTTAGTTTTATTATTATTATTTTATCACTCATCATCTGAACCCACTTTATCCTCACTAGGGTCACTGGGGGCCTAATCCATCTACAATGGTTGAAGGCGGGGTACACTCTGTATGAGACACCAGTTCATCGCAGGGCTTATTATTATTTTATTTTATTTTTAAAAAGATGCCTACACTCACTACTCAATGTCTACTTGATTACAAGTTTGGTCCTCATGAGACGTGTGTGTGTGTGTGTGTGTGTGTGTGTGTGTGTGTGTGTGTGTCAGACTAGTCTTTTTTATTTTTTTGTTTCTTTATTTATTCCCTTTTTCTTAACACTAAAACAAGGAAGAAAATGTTGTTTTTTCCCATAATTGTTTATTATAATTAGTATGATCCCATTTAGATTGAATTGATGTTAAATCATTTTAACTTCCTTATTTATTAATATCTTTTGTGTAATTTTTGCATTTCACAAAGTCATCCCAGGGGCCAGATTGGACCCATTGACGGGCCGATTTTTGCCCCCGGACCGCATGTTTGACACCTCTGGTTTAGATGCTGCTCATAAGGAGTTGGGTGTCCCCTTAAGCCCAAGAAAAGCAGAAAAGCAATCATGTGAATGAATAAGGACAGGAATACTAATGGACAATCAAAACTTTATAGTGTAGTTTAGCCGACTTTTCCTCCATACTTAGTCATAGTGAAACATGGTATTGGTACTGCTGGACGTCCTAACATGGAGATCCAGTATGGTCACATCTATTATGTTCTGTAAAGTGTTAGCTAAATAATGCTAGCTTGTTGTTAGCATAGCCACCGACTTACGAGCTGACGTAACAGAAGTGACAGTTATATAACATATAAATATATATAAAGAAAAATAGATAGGGAAAAGAAACTTTCAAGAATACCAACTGGAGGTCTGTCTGCTAAAACACACTAAACAACCAACTAAACAAAACGTTACGTAACGGAGCTTCTGCCTCTTTTACGCAGATGTTCCAGAGCTTTCTGTCATTACTGCACGGTTGTGTTGCTACTTGTTTAAAACAGAGAAAAGACCCGTGACATTATTTTGGTGTCTTACACCAGAGGCAGTCTAAAAATAAACTGACACACTGACATACCGGAGACGGACAGCAACAGGAGGGTGACACCGACCGAGAAGACCCAGGCGAAAGGCGAGAATGGACCGTTGCGAGGTTTACCCATCAGCCAGACACGGGTCGACTGACAGACACACGGCCGATACACATCACCTATTATGGACACGACCCCATGGACGTACAGCTTCCACCCCGGAGGCACGTGACAGGCACCAGGCGGAATGATGCAAACGGAAAAGGAAAACCATAATACCTTACTATTATTATTATTATTGTTATTTTTATTATTATTATTATTATTATTATTATTATTATTATTATTATTATTATTATTATTATTACCTTATGTTTTTGCCGGAGTTTGTCTGTCTGACACACACACACACACACATATATATATATATATATATATATATATATATATATATATATATAAAACAGAAATGGATGTTCTACTCGTACTCGTATATATATATATATATATATATATATATATATATACAAAATGTTGATAATGTACTTTGTAATAATTCTGTTTAGATTCTATTTTTATATTTCTATTATCTCTCACATATTTTGTATATTGTGTTAAATGTTTGAAATTTGTCAATTAATAACTAAAGTTTATTTGAAAGAAGAAGACTCCTGAGACAATGGATTTTGTCCTCTTTAGTGGACAAGAGTGTCTTTCACTGCTTTTACTGCTTTACTTTCACTGCTTTACACTGAATATATATAGTGTTTCTGAAAAACTGTTGCATCGTGCTGTTATGTGCAATTATTTAATGTAAAATTGCAAAAATGTTAACTTAATGGGTCTCAGGAGGATAATAATTTTATCAAAAATAATTAGTTAATTGTGACCATGATCTTTGACCTTTACTCAAATGGATCATTGCATCTGCTGTGCATTAGCTATACACATATGCCCATATAATTTCATGGTCATATCTCAAGTATTCATTGAGTTATAGCATGGTATGTCTCTGTGGACACACACACACACACACACACACAGTGATTACAATAATCTCTCCCAACCAATGTTGGGTAAGATTAAAAATCTGAAGAACTGCATTTCCTCACCAGGTTCACACCTCTGGTGTGTGGAAGTCACTGCTGCTTCTTGAGAACATAAAAAAACAGAACACAACAAAGTTTCAATATTAGGTAGATTAAGCTAAAATGCAGAGTTTGTAATACAGTTTCTGGAGTACCCTGCTTAGTGTGGAGACGACAGAAAACCACAAGAGACCATTTAAAAACCCCTAATAAACCTTTAATTTGAACTGTTTGTACAATTGACTAATTACATTAAAACATAAGCTTCTTTTTAAACGTCTGCAGTATTGTACACCTCCCCCTTCTGGCTCGCAGGTTAGGGATAGCTGGGAAATTCAAACATACAATGCAATGGAAACAAAGCTGCATATAATAATACATATTACAGTTATATCAATATACAGTCTTTACATAAAATACATTGTAGGAAAAAAGAATGGATCCACTGAGACGCATCTCAAGGTGAAGTACAAGCCTGGAGAAGAAGTGCCATCCAATCAAGCCAATATATACATTCACCCTAAATACAGCCAGTCTGAGCTGAGATGTACAAAAATAGATTACAGTGATATTTTAACACAGCAATAACAATGGACTTCTTTCTGAAAGCTTTATTTTGTTGAGTTACACAGCCTGTTAATTGTTTGGAAGGTTGATCCTTGATGGAGAAAAAAGTTATGACACATATGTAACAGTTCTATTGACATTAAAGTGACAGAACATCACCATGGCTGAATTCTTTTTAAAAGTAATAAATAAATAGAGAGAGAGAGGAGTATTTGGTTTATTATCAAAGGAAACTGCTACAAGACCATGTCTTAGGAAAACTACATCTATGGCAGGCCTAAGTCACCCTCTAACATTTCTTCAATCCAGTCAGTACATTCTCCAGTGATGCAGTGCCACTAAAAAGCACAAATGTAAGGCACAGTTGGGGCGTCTGCTGCCAAAGTGTTGCACCAGGTTTTGAAGTGTGCATCATTTGTACAATTTCACACTGCAAATATTTATATCACTGCAATAATAATGAAAACATGTCTGGCAATTCCTGGATCTTTTGTATTTCTGTAACGACACAAATGACAAAAAAAACAAACAAATTAGCAAAAATACTGAAATGAGGAAGAGGTTGGAATACGAGCTGGACAACTGCTATGTGACACAGTAACAGAAATGATACAAGAGGGAATTAATGTCTAACAACACAACCAGGTTTCAACTTCTGTCGTTTCATTATTTCCCCATCGGTGTAAATGAAACAAGCACAGGTCATGAAGTGGACTGATGTGGACCCAGATGCTAAACAGGTTTGGAAACCCAAATGAACATGGGACACACCGCCAGTGAAAATGCTTTAATTTGACAGAAGGAAATAATAAAGATAATAAGTGATAATATACAGTAACTTTGGAGTATATTGAATTATAACTGGGCTAGAAGCTTCAGATGAGTTACATGTTGTGTTATATCGCTCAGCATTTCAGTGAGCTGTTCGAGAGTTAGAATAAAATAAAGGACAATGGAAGGGAAGGGTAGACTGCATATAGAAAACAGTGAACAGAAAACAGAGGGGAATTCAACACCCACACTGTGGCGCTTTAGTATGGAGCTCATTTCCTGCCAAGATGAATTAAAAAAACAAGATATGTTTTACAAATGCCATTCATTCATAACAGTGTATTTTAGGCTTTACACAAAAATCTGACAATTTGATGCATTTGGTTTTGTAAATACAAAACAGATTTAGTAAAAACATTTGTAAAACATCATGCATCAGAAGCTATAGAATTTTGCATAGGAGCAAAAAAAAAAGGATTCAAAACATTACTGCCATGTCAGAAAAAGAAAAAAAATATTAGTACCACTTTACATTGTGAAAAGGTTATAACAAGAATTTTTTATTAATATTAAAACTTTTTGTCACAACTAGGTATCACATTATGTTATGCATCATAATTGAGTTTTTTAGTAAACATACTGTAAAGGCAAAAAAAGAATCCCACGTGAATTTTGGCACAATATTCCCACTGAACTCCTGAGTATTTTATCCTCCACAACACCAGGTGACACTGTGGCTTCATTTAACAGCTCTGGCGTTTTAGCTAAACTTAGAATATTATATATGTAATGCACAGCTTAGCTGAAAATAGAGAAATGTATCCCCTGCATTAAGCACATTTCTAGTGTGATTTGATACAAACACCATAAGTCCCTCAGAAAACCACCTGCTGCTGAAGGATGAAATACTCCCTACATGTGTAAGAAAAGCATCGGCACAGTGGAAAAGTTTAATCACCTGATAGTTTTTGTCGCTCTAGGATATATTTCTGGTAATTAAGACAAGCTGCATTTGTTTCTGACACATGATGTATTAGAAATACATTATGAACTGATAGCTTTATCGGTACGTTTTGCGTTTGGAAAACAAAATGCATCACTATCAAGTTCTGAAAACTTGAAAATTAAGACACTTGTTAAACATCATTGGTTTTACAAGGTTTTGGCAGGACATCAGCTCCATCCTTTTCCTACAGCTGATCTGCGTTCCACTGCTGTTGCAGCCTCTAAAGGAGTGTTTCTTCTGATACAAATGCACAATCGGCAGTGACAAGTGAGCAGCAAGAAAACGTGAGCTTATGTTTTGCTTGTAATACAAACGATCTGACAAAGCTTGTGCCACCATTCACATGTATTTACAGCACACCCTCTGCATGTGGCCTCGCACCAACTTAAAGAAAAAAAATAAAATAAATCATAGTAACGGGGAGTACATCAAACATCTTCAGGTGGTGTATTAAAAAGCTTACACAGAGGCAGACTCCGATACATGCAGCCATCTGTATAGTGTCAAAATGACACGTGACGGCATCAGTTTGACTGTGGAAGAGGAGGAGGCCTGAAGTCTGTTAATATTCCAGAAGGACATTGGTTCCTTGTTCAATCCATGACATTACTAATACAAATATTATAAACAAAAAAACTGCACCGCTCAACAGCTTCTCTTGCAGGAAACAAACAAAAAAAACAAGAAAAAAAGTTGAGCATGAACACACTCCTTTGACTGAGGTGTCCCCTGATAAAGCGGTGAAGCAGCAGAAGCAGCAGCAGCAGACCGATGCCGAGGCATTTGGAGGGTTACAGGGCACAGCGCTCATGAATCCTGCCCTCATGAAAAGCCTGAGGAGTTGGCGGAGGCGCGGTGCTGCAGGCGGGGCGTAGTGTTCGTGCTGCAGGTGGTGTTCATGTGCATGCTGGAGGCCTTCAGTGGTGTGCTGCAGGCCTGGGCCTGAGGGAAGCGCTGGTGATACCGGTCCAAACGAAGGTACTTCACGGTCACCAGCTTACCTTTGGAACCAAACACAGGACATTGTCAACAGCCAATCACTTTATTTATGCATACAAACACTCAACACTTGCTGGTTATTTATTTAGCGCCATCTTGTTTGGTATTCTTATGAATGCTTTTTTGGTGTGTTTTTATGGATGTGAGTATCCATCTATCTTTCCATCCATATGCAAGTAAAAAAAAAAGTAGAACAGTGTAATAAAATCATTTGATGTGGCAAAGATCTATGCTGTTTGCTAAAACTAGAATTAGAATGGTGATTAGATGCCACTTTATATTCATGTCAGCCTAGACTCATAGGTAGTCAAGACTGGAGTTGAATAAAACTGTGTTGATGGTGTCATTCTGCTGTAAAACCACTTTTCCACACTTCTTTTGGAATCTGATGGTTGATTTAATATATATATATATATATATATATATATATATATATATATATATATATATATATATATATATATATATATATATATATATATATGAAAACATTGATAATAAACCCTTCATTGACAGTGCACTTTATAATCCAGCCTAATCCACCCTATAGTACAGAAAACATGGTAATTTAGTTTGCCATTACCAACATTAAAATTTAATCAGATTTATTTGATTCCTTTTTGCCACATTTTCCCTACCAACAATAGTTTAAGAGCACACACCTCTGAAAACACTCGAGCAAATTAAAGTCCTACCTTTTGTCACCCACCAACAAAAGTATCTTTAAAATTCTAACTTACAGCTAGCTAACAAGTTACTCTGAGTCATTTACCATCAAACCAGGAGCCGTGCAGTGCTTTGAAGGCTTTCCCTGAGTGTTCTGCTGAGAGACAC
The DNA here is from genome assembly GCA_020466265.1 of Siphamia tubifer. Lineage (NCBI taxonomy): Eukaryota > Metazoa > Chordata > Actinopteri > Kurtiformes > Apogonidae > Siphamia > Siphamia tubifer. Next base: position 25,341,252 of record CM035794.1, on the reverse strand, counting down.
TTGACGTAGACACAGCCCTGTGGGAAAAAAAATCAGAAGTAAACTGTGACAACACTGCAGATAACAGCATGAAGGGTGTCACATGGTACTGGACACACAGCACACCTCTCTGGAGTTCTTGTCTACAGCAATGTGGACAATGCCGGTGTTGTCGTTGCATTTTTCCAGGATCGCCTCGTGGATGGCGAGATCCCAGTTCTCCCCAACTTCCCTGAAATACAAACAAATGTCACACACACAGGAAGTGACACCAGAGAGCGAGTGTATGAGCTGATCAGATGGATACTCACATGACTGGGTCGAACATGTTTCTGATTTTCAGACAGGGAGTCAGGCTGTTGGGAGGGGAGTTCCTGCGATCCAGAGGAAATGCTGAAAAGGAGAAATAAAAATCTCAGTTGGTTCACTAAGAAAAGTTCTCATTTAGTATGCACACACTAGGGCTGGGCGATATAGCAAAATAAATAAATAAATAAATTACCACCATTAATTTTCTCACGTCATCCGATCTTGATTGTGATATTTTTTTTTTATATTGTTTTTAAACTACCAATTTTAATGCACCTGTACTGAAAAATGAAATAACCAGAGACTAGTTTGATTTTTTGAAAATATGAAATAAATACAGCAAATTAAATTTTCACTACACTGCAAAAAAATCTGAAAAATATAAAACAGTGCAATACTTAACAGTCTTCAGTTGTTGTTTTTTTTAGGTAGACAGCATACAAAATTATCATTGTCCTTTGCAGATAATGGAAGTGCCCGGTATGTAAACATTGTTTTTCCAAGATATGCTATACATATAAATATATAGATTCAACACAAAATATATCATTAAAAAACAAACATGTAACAATATAAATATTAGTAATATTTCTGCCGGGCATTTCATAACTCTGATCCAGTACTTTCATTAAATACGTAAAACCATCTTTCTTCACTGTGTTTAATGGCATCATGCTAGATTTTGCTAAACAGAAAACAATCACATGTGTCTTGGAATAATGCTCAGATGGTGTAATGGCCACAAAAGATTAAATGATCGACTGCTGCTTTGGTCATGTGGTTGTGTTGCCAGTAGTGTCTTTACAGGCTCCACTCGAATTTTCATGCTTTCTCATTATCACTCCGATGACATTTCTTTTAAGTGATTAAAAAAATTTGTTGTGTCACCAGATTTGATGGCACCGACCATCGACATACCCTGCACACGGGTCGATTTGCTCTACGTCACTCTTACGGTCGCCAACCCACTGCCACACAACCCATGTCCAGTAACATTTTCTCTCGATAACATCTTCCTCTTTGGAGAATAAGTCTAAGTCATAGCTTTCACTGCCCTCAGCTCCACCTTCTGTCATTCTTTCTGTTGTCCGTGTCTGTGCGTCTGGCTTAAATTCATGCCCCTGCTTTTATTTATCTTCTTCGCCTGTCCCCGTCCAAATCTAAGCTACAGTGCCCCCATAAGTCCCGGGAGTGTAGCTCCGGCTTCATGCATATCTGTGCATCAGTGAAACAAACTACACTTCAACACACATTTCCACCGTTTGATCGAGGCTCACAGCTGATCACTGTCATCGACCTGAAATGTATCACGATCATTAATCGTTATCATATAATGGCCCAGCCCTCGCACACACTCATACCAAACAGGCCTTTTAACACCCAACATCATTAGTAAAATGTGGCTATAGAACAGGCTGACACTGTGAGTTACCTTTTCCCTGCCAGACTTTGGAGGGCATTAAGGAGGTCTTGTCACTACTGAGCGAAGGCTGGATCCACCTCCAGACCAGGAAGTCTGCTCCACCAATCCGCTGGGTTTCTGTTCGGACCCTGGACTCGTTGGCTGAAATGAAGCTCACAGCCCGGTCCCAAACTTTCACCATCTTTTTCCTGGAAGCATCAGAAGCAAAAGGAAATCCTCGTCACCCCTAAAGTCCTGATGTTTTCATACTTAAATTAACCAAAAAAAGGGTTCTGGTTAAACTATCCATGACTGCGACTGTTCTGCCTATGATAAATTCAGCATCTTCATTGCAGGACTCGTACAAATGGCTTCAAACAAATGCGCCATTCACGCTTTCCAATTGCTATGCTGTTGATGCACTGTAGCTCAGCAGCCATTTAATAAATGATAGACCTGGACGTGTGTTTGACAGCTCTTCCAAGGCGGCCACATCAGGATGTTTATTAAAAGAGCCGATATGCTGTTAATGATAAATGTAATGCCAGTTTGACTTCAACTTACAGGCGGTTTTCTAGCGGTTAAAGACAGAGGTGTGTTTGACTTACCGGTCCTGGGGCTGAACCAGGGAATCTCTGACATGGGGGATGGGCAGGTAGGGCTGCAGGTCCTGGTTCTCTTGGCAGGCTTCACTGTGGCTCCTCAACACATCTGACAAATAAGGCGGAAGAGTGAAGCTCAGCACATGTAGCATGAACACAGATTGAGAAATTATCTTTCTATAAGTTTCTTTTTTATAAAACATTTCTTATGTTTCTAGAAACATAAGCAGATTGACCATCATACAGAGTTGAGTGGCGTTGAGTAAAACCATTGTAAATGTAGTTATTGTTTGAATAATGGCCTTTCAGCCACTAATATATGCAGTAGTGTAGTCTGTAGCTATTCAGTGTGTGTCTATGTTATGGTAAATATTACCAGAATGAACAAGTATTCAGAGAATGCCTAATCTCGCCCTTTGCTTAAAACTGCTTGCGAAAAACAGTCTTGCTGGAATGTTCATAAATTGTTTGAGTTGAATATAATTTTGTGGCTTCAGTTGTAAAATAAGACAATCCAAGAAATGATTGGTCAACATGACTACATTTGACATGAATGATAATTAGTATTTTTCTGTACCTCTTCTCATTGTTTCTATCATCATTCATTGTTTCAGCTACAAAATCCATCGTTATTCGCTTTTGATGTGCTTGTTGGTCAAGTCATCTAAAATCAATTATTCGTCACCCATCGCTGATCCTCCATTTGATAATGCCACCTGCGATTTAAATATTTCAGCTGCTGAATAATCCTAAACTTAATGTTTATGGTTCATGGTGATCAGTGACATTTAATGACCCAGTCAAGGTACATTTCCATCACGGCCTATGCTTGACACACACAGTGTTACACAAGTTAATTAAGCGACTTGTCACCTTTAATCTCCAGAGATCTCAAAAAGTATTGGTTGTAGGTGACAATGCTAATTATGAGAATTGTAGAAATGATTCCGCATCATTTGGTACCAATCTACCTCAGCTGAAGGGTGATCCTGTGAAACCAGGAGCAGCTACTTACCAATAATCCTCTCCACCATGTCATACATCTGCCTCGTCTCCTCTTCCTCCCGTCTCCAGCGGTACTTTACGTAGCAGATGACACCCCACACACAGCCAATTACTGCACACACATTTACAAATGACTTAACAACTGAAACACTAGAAATAAAAAAATTTAAAAAAATGAATTAAAGAAAGCCCCTTCCTTATTCCTGTAGTGTTGACCAGCCACTACAGTTTCAACATTACATCCCTAATACTGTCATGAGGGGTGGGGAAGTGATCCTGTCAGATATTTCTGGCAGATTATATTATACACACTAATGGTATATTGCTGTTAGGTTACACCACTAATTTGGACATATTTCACACTTCAGGTTATTTGCATTACTTTCCACACCAAAATTTAACATTATGGTCATTTCCTGTTTTTCCAGGTAGAAAATTATTACAAACTGAAAAAAAAACCTGAACTGATTTAAAAGTGTAAAAACTTAAATATATTTATAATAAATACTGTAATAAGTACATATGAGCTGATCAACAATTTCCATGGCCTAAAAATGTGAAACAAGTTTGTATGTAGTTTTTACTTGAGTCGACAAAATATTTCTGTAAAATAAAAAAGGTTGTATGGACAGATTACTCTACTAAAAGAAGGGGGAAATGTATAGCTTGGAAAAATGCATGCATTGGTGTAGACAAGGCATTAAATACTGTGTTTTAGATCCAAACAAGCAGTTTTTCCAGGCACTTACAAACTGCGATGAGGAAAACTCTGCTGATCACAGTGAGGAAGGCTCTGCGGAAGCGGCATGTGAAGGGCATCTTGGGATGTGTCGACTCCAACCGTGTGATCTCGGACACATCGGTCACTGGGTCATCAACTGCCTGCCCAGTCAGCCTACAAACACAGAACGAGGAGAGTTGTTTGTACCCAATTAGAACCTGAACTGATCAACATCACACACGTTTACATGTAAACTACTATTTCACTGTTATTCTGAACAAGACAATATTCTTTAACCCTTTAGGTCCTGACAAGCCTGTAGTGAGTATTCTGTTATGTACGAGTTATAAAGAAGGATTATGGACACTGGAGGGGAAAAACCTAAAAACATTAAGGTCCAATAGATGTTTTATTATTATTATTACTTTGTCATGAAAAAGTCAGAATTTTTACATTGAAATCAGAATTCTGAAGTAACCTGGAAATCATCTGAAGGGAAAAAGTCCATTCTGAGCAAATAAAGGCAGAAATATGAGGAAAAAATTGTTGGAATTCTAAGAGAAAAAGTCACAATTCTGATAAAGATATTTCTGATGTTAAGACCAGAATTAAAGTCAGAATTCTGAGAAAACAGCAGGAATAAATGCCTATGGAAAGAACAAGGCCTATTCTATTAGTAAAAATGGAAGTCTGACTGTTGAGCACACAGTTGAATTTTTATAAATATTTAAAATAAATCATACATTTAGAACACATCGCCCTTGACACATTAGGTATTAAAGGGTTAACTGGTAAATTTTGCATAACAAGCATATTGTTTTGGGACAGGCTCGATGCAGCATTTTGTCCTGAATGGCATATTGTCTTATTAGGTTTACTCTGTTTGAAGCAACGGCTAAGGGTACATCCCCAAACACCCCTAATATTTGATAATGTGGATGCCTCAGGTCATGACCTTTTATTTGCACTTCATTTGAAGTCAGCCAGACAAATACTTTCAGAGATATGAACAGAAGTGTTTAGTGATTGCAAACTTTTGAGAAACCCTGTGTGGGTAATCTAGAAATGGTAAATAATCCAAAAATCTAATTAATTCTTCCTCTCTGTGATATTCATCGATATGGAATTTCTAAACCGAATATATTTCCAGTACTTCCATGATTCTAGAAATATTGGGTGTGTATCTGTTTTTACCTTATTCCGACATTCTGGCCAGTCCTGATGATCCACTCCAGAGACGTATGAATGAAGTCTCTAAAGTCCTGATTCTGAGCCTGACCAGAAAACACACACGAGTGAAATAAAGACATTAGGCACTTTACCACTGTAGAAACCTTTTGTAGTTCCTCTAAACTTTTTAGTTCCTGGACCCCCCCCCCCCCCCCCCCCCCCCCCAACTAAAATGTTGAGACTTTTAGTCGACTAAAATATAACGAGCAAAAATTAGACAGACTAAAAGTGAGTAAGACAAAGAATGAATTTTGACAAAAGACTAACACTGAAATGAAAAATGTGTAACAAAATTAAAAATGCTTTTAACTTTTATAATCATTTTGCTAAACAATACTCAGTATTCCAATATCTGGACTTTGCAGGTCTGTGTCAGATTTTACTAAAGAATCTTGAGCACTTTTAGGAGAACATACCAGTAAATATGCAGAGGCTTCATCCATGGACAGACTCCTGTTTGGATGGTGCTGATTCCCACAGTCATGTTGACCTGTAATCACAAGTACATGAAACTCTGATCTTATTGCTAGGCATCAGTGAAAAATAAGGTTTCTAAAGGCTATTTTTTTGTTTTGTTTTTATCTAGCCTGAGGAAGAACCAACTTCAATAGAAAATATATGTATAACAGCTATTAAAGTTCTCAGTGGTTGTAGAATGACAGTGTATCTTCTGAAACCTCTGAACACACTACACTGAAATCTAGCATAATTTTGGCACATACTATACAGTGACCACATATTGAATACAGTCAATGCCAATCAACTTTATTTATAAAGCACTTTCAACAGAGCTGGGACGCGAACCGCCAACCTCTCGGTCATTGGGCGACCCACTCTACCAACTGAGCCACAGCCGCCCTCACTACCATATCACTCCGCAGGTAGTGATATGGTAGTGAATCTGAAGTGACAAGACTCATTGCCGTTGGTAGCGGGCATTAATTACGCAGCGGGCGGTTATTGAAAAAAACGTGCTCGCAGAACACTGGGAACATTACAAATTGTAATATGTTTATTAGTTTTGTGCGCTGCATATGTTTGCTGTGTGCGGAGAACACAAAAGTAGTGTGCAGTTGCACAGCTTTGAAGGAACATTGCTTCTTAGTCTTTTGAACAAACAGTTTAAAATTTAATCCAGAGCAGGGAGGAGCTTTTCAACATGGCAGTGGCAGCTAAAAGTTCAGCGATATTACAGTACCTGCGATCTGGGCCAGGTGGTCATGCAGGTTCAGCAGCAGCTTCAGGATCAAGTCCTTCTCTGTCTTGTTCTGGAGACAACAAACAATGAAGAAGAGTCAACATACAACAGGTAGATTTGCAAAGATAAAGAACAGTAGGCTAACAAAATACAAGAAAGAACAAATAATGTGTCCGTCTGATTAGTAGAAAGTCAATATGTATGTACAGTGGTATTTGGACACCACATATGCATTTGTGACATATTGGATTAAAAAGCATTCTTAAATCACCAAAATCTGCTAAATATTGTTCCCTTCTCTAAACCCACATGCTCCCTTCTATCTAGGTCAAAACTGGGTGTTTCAGCAGAAAAACATCTAGGACACGACAAGTTCCAACTGTCAGTAAATTTGTTTTCTTTTTTTTCTTATAATCAATCACAAGAAACAAGAAAATAATTCGCATTTTGTTTGATGCTGCCACATGTTTTGAAACACAAAAAATATTTTTCTGCAAATATTTCATGATATTGGAAACTGTAAAATTAAAAGTGTGCAAAAACATTTTTCCACTACTGTATGTGTACATTAATAATGTAATCAGAAGCTTTTTATACATCCAACAACCACAACCTAATATTAATACGTTAAGATTTTACATAGGACTGTACAGATCCAGATGTATACGTCTCCAAAATTAAATTGTGTGTACAGCAAACAACAAGTCAAAAAATTATCATGTCAGTAATAATCTACACTGATTTCAGATAATGCATTTACTGATTTTCTGAATAGTAACCGATACCTCCATAAAACGTATGTTTTATGGAGGTATCAGTTAGTCATCACACCATATGATTTCAGACTTGCAAAGTAGCACTAAAGCCATTTAGCTAGTCCACTTTGACCTGGAGGAATGTGTAAAACTTGCTTTTTTCCAGCTTCAAATTCATGTCATACATATAATAAATTCAGGTTGTATTCAGGTGCATATGTCTGACTATGAAAAAAGTCACTGCAAAGTGTTTCAGGGATTTCTTATGTCCCTGAAATACTACACTTATGTAGTGTTTTATCATTGACAATCCAAAATCTATATGATAATTTTAAAATTCCACCAGCGGTTTGACAAAAGAACTGATCCATCAACATGTAGCATACATACGACATCAGTGTTTTATTTTATGTACAATAAAGCGCTACACTAGAGCGAATGTCACTCCCTTGACACTAACGATGTTCAATGCATTTATCAAACTGTGTTGGAGAAAGGTGAGGTCATATGAAAATAAACACTTACATAAGAAGAATCGAACTCACTGCCAAAAGGGTGACTCCGAACTGCATGAAGAGTAAAAAGAAATTGTTAGAAGAAACAAACATACTCAAAGTGTAAAAACACAGTAACTGCAAACAAAAGCCAGTTATTTATATACATAAGGAAAACAATGTAAAGCTACTTTCAAACCCATCAACACTAAATGTATTGTAATCTACCTATAAGGTAGTTTTAAAGTTTAAAAATACTTTTACAGTTTCACCAGCAAAGTCTTCTACCTACAGTCATACTTTTCCATGAAGATTAACATCTCAAAATGACAAATTCACATTGACACGCATGTTTTATTCACCCTTTTGCTCTCTTACTGAACATGAGGCTCTGAAATTCCTGAGGTAAAAAACAAAATATACCAGTAAAATGAAGGTTGGTATTCTAATTAGTAAGAAAAATGTGGGTTCTTAATCGAGCATTGTATTATGAACTATATCAAGAATCACATGTCATTTATTTAATCTTGGTAAAATTTTCAATCTAGATTTATAGAAAGAGCTGATGTAAATATGATTAACAAAACTGTAGTTGTTTAAAATGACATTGTCTTTCAATTGTTTCGCTAGATTTAGACTTTTTCTCCTGAAACAGAGAACATCTATTGGTGCTACGATCACTGTTTGAAAAGGTATTTAAAGCATGATGCAAATGTTAGAAATACAATAAGTCACACTAAGAAGACACTTTTACACAACATACTCCTATGAGTTCATTTGTAGTTTTTGTACCAATTCTCAAAATGAAGCTGAGCAATAATTTAATATGTATTTCACAAGAGAAATCCATTTCATATTTTGCTCAAGTCAATCAACATTTTTAGCATTTGAACATCACTTTACATTATGTCATGGAATTAGAAAATAAGTTTGAAATCACCAAAAACCTAACATGGAGGACATAAACAGTTTTTTCAAGTCACAAAAAACTGCTATGGAAAGACTTTTTTCTGCCACTAGTTACATCAAAAACACAACAAAAAAAAACTGACATCGACAGGCATTATAACAAAGAAGGGTTTTCTTAAGTTAGTATGGATAAGAGGGGTAATATAATAAGAATAATGAATATATAATCAACACAATATTAAGTCCATCCCCATTTTTATGGAATGACATTTCCTGTCACAATAAACAAATCATTACATTTGTGATTTAATGGAAAATCAGATTACACACTTGTGTTTTTTTAGACATTTAGTAAATATTGTTAAAGTTTTCTCCATATGTCTAATAGGGGTGTGCCAATACATAAATTAATAAATTCATCACGATGTGATATGTTACAATTTGATAATTCATAAATGTTCAAAAATCATTATTTTTCATGAATACTAATGACAACCACAGCACACAGCAGAAATATAACATGTGCCCAGACAAGAGGAACACAGTTAAATAAACAAACAGTTTGGGCACATCACATTCACCCAACAGGATAAAAGCTAGCGTTTGGAAGAGGCTGTCGTGCTCTGGTGCAGATGCCAGAGCACAGATGCACACTTCCAAAACAAAAGTATTTTGCCCAGAAGGCAATTCTCGAAATGTACAATGAGACCAAAACCAGATAGTGGAATCACTTAAGTGGGTAGGACAATTCTAACATGTGATGGATATTCTGATTGTGGATAGTGAAATATTTTATTTGCTGTGTTGTTTATGCTGCTCATTGAAGATTGTGTTTGGATATAGTTTATTGAATGTCATTTGCTAACTGAATAAGCTTATGCTTGTGTTGGGTCAGATTAATTCATCCACTTTCTACACTTTTCTACAGAATCGTGTGCGGAGGGTCAGAGTTTGAGTGGGCCAGGCTGATGGCATACCCCCAATGTCTAATGGAAAAGCAACTACTGACATTTACTGGGATACATAGTGTTATTTTTGTGAATTTATTCTGAGAGGGCAGTGGGACATTGAGCACAGAAAAACAAAATCTGAGCCAAAAAAAACTTGAAGTTGAGCAAACAATCAACTATTCTGTGCTCTACAAATGTCTTTGCTAAGATCAATATGCATGTGGCACCTTTCATTCAGTGTCATGCTCTCTCTAACACTTTGTCTTCAGGTAGCCCACTGCACGCTTGTTCAGGAGATCCATTGCTCGTTTGCTCAACCTGGCCTGCTTATTCACGCTAACTGTGCACACCACTGTGTTTGTGCCACAATTATCAACCAATCACAAAATTTGGGGGAGATCAATTGTCATAGGCTGCTACAGCTCCAATGAGACTGCAGCATCCCAAAGGTGTAGACAAACCTTTTACTCAGTGGGGAAATAATACAAAAGTATAGCCCCGTTTTCTTCATGTAAATATAATTTTCTATAGACATGTCAAATTGCTGCCCATAGTGTTGTGTGGATTGTCAGTTACATCTACTTATAATTTTAAAATTAATCTTAACCTGCTATAAACTAATTGGAGAAGTAACAGCCAACAACAATTATCTCCCGAATTTTCTGATTGGTTGTCAATTGTTGTACGAGTTTAACAAATCGCACAGTTTAACCCAGGGATGCAACAGTACTCTGGAAAACCATGTACTGTTCAGTCTGCCCTGCACGGGACAGTCTGTCCTGATGGACCGCAGGTCTTCAGCTTTACAACTCTCTCTCTATGGACATGCATGTGAGCATGCAGCATGGGGCAGCACTGTCCCTCAGCGACAGTGGACAGACAAGAGTGTCTGTGTATATGACTGTATACAAGTAGTCCAGGAATAACAAAGGGTTCTATTGTTCAGAACAGAAAGTGTTACTTTATTCAGTGCAGTTATATAATTTGTTCCTACTGTGAAATTCAGGTTTCGCTGACAAGCAAAATAATATTTAATTTTGCGAGGGGAAAAATGGTTCTCTTTATGCAAAAAGAGCTTCCAAAACCAAACCATGGCACAAAAACCAAGGTACAGACCAAACCATGGACTACCTGTACCATTGCACCCCTAGTCTACACAGTAAGTCATGTTTAATTCTAACCCATGCCCATTTCCCCATACCCATGAAGATTATTTTTTTACCCAACGCAGTGCAGAACTCTGACACACATACAATTCCATGACACGCCATTCTAAGGAAATGTGTGTTTTTATACCACCGTCTTCTTTTACATGCAGAACAAGAAATTTGTTCTTGGGAAAAAGCTCACTTTGAGCTCTATGTGTGTCTGTTTTACAACTGTATACGACTAGTCAAAGAATAAAAAAGGGTTATATTGTTCAGTACAGAAAATCTTATTTTATTCAGTAAAATTATATAATGTGTTCCAACTGTGAAATGCAAGTTTCACTGACAAACAAAATACAATTGTCATTTTGGTGGGTTTTGTTAATGCAAAAACACCAAACCCACAGCCCAAACAAGGTATGGACAGAACCATCAGTTAGAGGAATCATCTGCGCAAGTGTGCAGCAGACTGCCTATGAGCGCTGCACGATTATGGAAAAAAAATGATAAATCACGATTATTTGGATCCAAATTGTTCAACAATAAAAAACTTGAACATTATTGCACCACTTTCCAAGTTGTTGTTTTTTTTATTCAGTGCAGAATGTATGTAATTTAACATCACAATGAAACATAACCAAGAATGTACTAAGGGATAAACATAAAATAAAAAATAAAATAAAATTCAATATAGTCAAATCTTGTTTTTTTACGTCCTCCATCCATTCCAAGATAAGTGTCTGTAGAAGAAAAAAACAAAAAAATAAAAAATAAAAAATGAGCGCCTGTTGCGTTGCCATTTCTACTGTCAGCTGCTGAATGGACTGTACTTAGTGCATTTTATCCACCAGTGGCGGATGCCCAAAGCACTTTACAATTCACCCATTCACACACCAGTGGATGACTGCTGCCGCTGTGGACATGAACCGCCAACCCCTCAAACACTGGACGACCCGCTCTACCAACTGAGCCACAGCCGCCCTAATGAAAATGTATTATTTGGCGGTTCAGTGTGTCTCACTACCACATTCCGTACCTTTCATATTTTCCTTCCAGCTAGTGTATGGAGGAACATCTGGCTGCGACCCGCGACAAGGGAGGATACTGAATGAGTATTAGGGATGACGAAATTTATTTAAAAAAAATATATATCTTGACCGATCACTGAGCCTCATTAACCGGATGAAGTCAGTCACTGAGAAAAGAAAACACTTGCTTTGTTATCACACACACACACACACAATCACAGCCGTTACTGAATAGAACGTTAAGGTTTAGACTACATGAAAAACTTTTTATTCACCCAAACCATTTTTTCATTATTAATCGCACATTATTATGCTGTGTAAAAAAATAAATGAAAATCCATGACTTTACCAAAACTTTCTGCATCTTTTTACTTCTCCAAAACCTTTGCATTTTTCAAATTCCACAGCTTCTCCAGGTTTTTCCAAATTGTATGAACTCTGTTTTAATAGATTCCATCTTGTATTGCTAATGTCCAAATTCATTATGTTTAAAGATACGCTATGGAGAGATCACAAAGCTTCGTCTTTATAACCTACACTACAACGCAACAGAGTTTGTGCAGTGGAATGACAGACGCAGGATGTTTTTTTTCTTTTTAACGAACAGCGGAAAACCATCAGTCAAACGGTCATCGGTTAACATCCCTAATCAGTATCCTGGTTAAAATGTTTGGTTGCTATGCAACGGAGTCCACTTAATAAATAAAATAAATCAATAGTGATTTATTTTTTTTTAATCGTCGCAGCCAAAATCACAATTTCCATTAAAATTAGATTAATTGTGCAGCCCTACTGCAAGGACGCTTTAAGCAGGGGTGTCCAACCCTGGTCCTCAAGAGCTACTATCCTGCATATTTTGGATGTATCAGCCTTCCAATACTCCTGATTCAAATGATAAGTCTATCATCAAGCTCTGCAGAAGCCTGATAATGGCCGATGGGTGTGTTGGAAGAGGGAAACATCTAAAACATGCAGCATATCGACTCTTGAGGACCATGGCTGTGCATGCCTGACTCAGAGTGAAACTGAATGAAAGATGACACATGCATATTGATCTTAAACACAAAGACATTTATAGAGAACAGAATAGTTGGTTTGCTTAACTTCAAGTTTGCATTTTTTTTTGTTTGCCTGGGTTTAATTTTTCCTCTAAATATAATCTGAGTGCTTGCTACATATATTTTTCTGTGCTCAAAGTGCCCCACTGCCATTTCAGAATAAAGAGATAAAAATAACACCATACACCACTACAAAAATATTGCAACAGATGACACTGGGCCTTGTGGATGACCAACAGTTTTTGGTTATTCAATTGGTATTATAAACGAAGTTCAGCACTAAACCCAAGTCCAAGCAGCTGAGACTAAACATGATTCACAGTGACTTTGTTAGAAGCAGGCCAGGTCCCGACCACTGCCATTCTGGAATGGAGAAAACAACACTTTGGGTTGTCTGGCTGGTTTGTATACATGTAAATGAACCACATTCATCTGAAGTGCCACCAAGTTGATGCAGCCACACAGTCTTTGCAATACAGTCCAAGTAAAAAAAAAAGTTGTGGTTAAACATTAGCATAAGGAATTGAGCCGTGGTATGAAATCCCTGAATCACTGTTAAAGGATACATTGTTTAAAAAGACTGGTTTGTCAACCTATTTTCAAGGTGGAGCTGCTGAACAGAGGTTGCTTGTTAAAACAGAGGACTTTAAAGGCCAACTATTGTAGTTTGTTCACTCTATATAAGCTTAAATGATATCAATCAAGTAAAACATTTTAGAAGCAAATTTAAAATAATAATAATGGTTTGATAAGTTTGTTGATGGTGCCCTGTGTCCATAAACTCACACTAAAACAAGCTATTGTGATTCTTGCCAGCCATATACATCAATGACCTGTTGTTCCCACCTCCCAACCTTGTCAATCACTCTAAAGCCCCATTTCCACTATGCAGTTTGGTACCGTAACGTTCAGAAAGATACGCTTATTTTAGCGTTTCCATTACAACAAAAGCGTACCAGTCCCATGGTACCCATTACTATTTTGGTTACTCTTCTGCTTGGGGTGCCAAGGGTACCGTACTGCTCCCATGTGGGAGGAGCCAAGCACTGCAAGACGATGATTGGTTGAGTAAGAGTGTCATCGCATAGCGTGGTGCAAATGTCATACTGTGCCATTTTTAAAGTCCATCTGCATCGGAAAAGAAGAGAAGATGTCTGGCACTGGAGTTTGGAGTAGTGATGAGGTACAAGTTTTATTGTGCATTATTGGCGAGGAGGCGGTGCAGCGGGAGTTGGATGGGGTTGTTTACAATGAAAAAGTTTTCCAGCTGGTTTGGGCTAAAATGGTAGAGGGGCTTCATTCCTTTGGTGGCCCAGTGATGGATTAAGGTAAAAAACTGTGCAGCAATTATTGATGGGTGAAGAACCATAACAGCAGGAGTGGCTCAGGCAGAAGGACTGTAATTCCTCTACCTCGCTGGTCTGTTTGTTTATATTTCCAGGCCATGGTGCGCCACATACAGTGTGATGACACTTTCACAAAACAAGGCGACTCTTTCTGAAGGTCTCCTCAGACAATGGAAGCGCAAGCTGTCCAAAAGAGACCCGTACCGCACCCGACCAGACCTGACCTCTACTGTACTGCATAGTGGAAGAACGGCTTTAAGTTCCCTCCTCCTATCAATACCCCTCCTTCCCCCCAAACATCATCATTACTAGTTCAATATACTTTCAAATTACCGTGATGGCTATGTTCTGGGGTGAATCTTAAAAAAAATTCTATATTTGTGCCAACCAGTTCTCCAGTGATTGTTTTGCTAACTTAGTTCAGTTCACCGCAGGCTTTGCCAAAAAACTGATGCTTGTGGCTGAAATTATACCCACAACCTGACAAAAACCCAATGAAAACACAAGTAAAATGTATGTTTACCATCTTTGGCAGATTGATGTACAAACCAGCAATACATTTGAACAGGAAAACACACTGCTTCAGTAACTCTGATGTGAGATAAAAGGAGTCAAATGTAATAAACTGATGCCATCATCAACTTCTAAACCAACTAAATAGAGACTCATACTTATTAAAATGATTTTTAGCAAGTGATATTTGTCAATGCTGATGTGGTTACACATTATGGTCACAGTTTCTTTGCTCTTGTCCTGGTCTCTGTTCTGGCTTTATCGATGGTAACTAATGATTCTTCAGTGTGGTTTAGCAATACAGCAGCTAAAGCCACTTCACATTAGGCAGATTCTATTACTGTTTTTAACTACGTTAAAATTTGCCTACACTCGGAAGGAGGAATTAATCTATTGATTCACATACTATGATTGTGTCGTTACATGATTCAGTTTGTGATCATGTCAGTGTCTTTCAAATGCCTATGATGTTAACCTACATTCACTAGATTGTCCCTATAGCTTGACTGACTATGTCACTGACAGGAAACCAGGGACCACCCTCATGATTATGTGGCACGGAAAAGTAGATTGTCAATAGTGATTGAGTTGAAACATGGAAGGTGTGTGAATAATACACTACTTCATTGCTAATGTAGCTCAAATGCTCATTCTCAAAGTGTGGTTTCTAGCAAGAGTCACGTTGATGGTAAACATGACAAGTTTCTCTGGTAATATCAAACTAATCATGCTAGTGGGTGGATGGAATGTCAATCATATTCATGTATACTCATGTTCTGAAATCTAAAAGCAAAGCACTGTGCAAAGAGCTCTAAACAGAATAAATTAAGTGCATCGACTCTAAATTCTTGAGGTTTCTGGAACATAATCAGTTGCATAGTAACTTTAATAAACCATTTCAAATTGGGTTGAAAAAAGAGGTACATTTGGGCTTTAAAGGCAATAAAATGATAGAGCTAAATGGCGTGTTCCAACAAATTACATCCTATGAATTAGACTAACCGGCAAGCCAACACTTAACCTTAGTCATAATTAGTTGATTTAATTTTTCTCATTTATTTTTTATTTCACAAGGTTCACCATTTATTTTCATGTTGCTATGCCAACCAAATGAGGAGTCAATTAGCCAAAGTAAATGTTTCCTTGTCCAAACACAAACCTATTGATTAGCAGTACCAAATACCAGTAAAGACTAAAGTGAACCATCACATCCATTCATCTGCACATACATCTCTCAAACATGAGAAAGGAGAGAAGTAAGCAAGTCATTCAAAATGTTAATCACCAGCTTTGGAAAAAACATATGTACACATTTTTTTTTACTGTCCACCCCACTAATCAAGTATGTTTTATCCTGCATGATGGATTTTTTTTTTTTAGCTTTGCCTGGTCAAGGTTTATTGTCGACTCCCATTTCATTTAGACATTGATTTGGCCCATGCAAAAGCAGCTGCCGACAAGTTACCAAAAACATTTGTTTAATTCCAAATACCACAACACAACCAAAGTCCACCGAGCCAAAATTTGTTCAGGACTTTTAGTGCTCACATTTAGCACAGAACGACAGTAGTCAGAGCAGTCACTGTCCAGATTTTTTGTTTGGTTTCTTCCCTGTCTGTGCTGAAAATGATAATTAAAGTAGGGCTCTGCCAAGCTGAAGCATCACATAATCACTCCATACTTGCACAATTCCAGAGCTATGCCTCCTGGAATTACTTTCCAATTCACAAATTATCTTCAATTTGCCATGAGGCAGATATGGGGAGGAAATTCTCATCAAAACTTGAACAAACCACACAATACAAGTAAAACAATTGCATAAATTTGCGACAACCTGCGAAGACAACAAATGTTATGCAACTTTTAGATGATTAATTCACCTCCATAACAGCACCGGACATTATGACTTTAAAACGTCAGTCAAATTACCTCTAACTGATAACGTAAAATTTTAGGTTTATTTAGAGAGACACTTTCAAAATCAAAACATGTTTTGTTCTCCACATTACAAGATGAATATCTTAATAAATAACGTGTGTACTTCATACTGTAAGAGAAGTGGGCAGGAACAAGCCTTGCATGTGTTAAATGTTCCAATTACCTAAAAATAGAGTTTATAAAGTAGATGTTACCACTGTACTGTACTGTTTGGAAGTCCAAGCTGGACAGCATATGATGCAGCACTGGCCCCTGTGTACAATCGGTATCCGTTCAGAATCAGTACCGACTATATTAAATAATACAACATTGATTTGTACATACACAGAAATCCCAACTGAAAAATTAAAATCCAGTAATGAACAGTAATAAGACAAAACAGACAAAAATATAATCTCGAATAACAAAATTTGCTCCATGTTTCGGTAGATAAGCATGGTAAAATGGACATGTTAAGGAAGTGTTGAATTTGGTCAAACTTGACAACAGTAACACATTTATATTGACTCACAAATGGCCTTGTGAGGAAGGTGAATTACACTAGACATTTGAGAGAACACTGCCAACAAAACAACAAGCTATGAAGACTAATGTAGTCACATCTCTTTATAGTCACATCGCAAATAATCCCTAAACACAAGGAATACCATTCACAATTCCACCTCGTACATGTGAAAACTCAACAACTACTGCTGAATCATTATGACATTCTTCCCCACTTCATTTGGGGTCAGGTCAAGCAATGACATGGTTACACATTTCTTGGTCAACAGGCTCTAACTTTGTACATATGTAACCTCGCTATATCAATGTGTGCTGCAGATTTTAGTCGGCATTTGTTAAGTATAAAAAAGTAAGGCTGTTAATTGCATAAAATAAAAACTGTGATTGAA
Source organism: Siphamia tubifer (assembly GCA_020466265.1). Lineage (NCBI taxonomy): Eukaryota > Metazoa > Chordata > Actinopteri > Kurtiformes > Apogonidae > Siphamia > Siphamia tubifer. Next base: position 25,323,774 of record CM035794.1, on the reverse strand, counting down.
AATATTTCAAAATGTCACTGATTTTGACAAGATTTATGCCAAAGTGCTTAACATGCAGTTCTCATATGAAATTCACTTACATTTGCCAATGATGTGCTACATAAATTTTTTTTGTTACACCGAAAATGTACAATAATATGTTGTAACTTTTGAAGTAACAGTTTTAATGGGCACAGTGACATGGTTTAAATTCGTCATCCTATTATGACGTAACCACTACTGTGTCTAGAAAACAAGTCAATTACCTTTAATAGAAGCATTTATTATACATGACAGTAATAAGCTAGCAAATACCCCAGAATATGATGGGGAAAACTTTGATTTTTCTCACAGATGTGCATGTTCCCATGACTACCATGACCCAGGTCAATTTAAAGACATTTTAAGTATGATTGTGCTGGTTTTGACCATGTTTCATCTTTAGTTGCAAATACATATTGGATTTTCACAAGTATTGGTCATTAGGCTTCATACCAAATGGCATGTGCTCAGTCATTTGATAACATTTGAGTGGAGGGTTGTAAGATATGATATATGATGGTATTTGTTGCCATTATTAACTGTTTCTCAGATACTTACTAACTCCGTCCACCTCCGAGGACCCAGTGCCCCTCATCCTCAGGTACATGAGGCCCAGCAGCAGAAAGAAGAGGCAGGCCGCCGTGAGCAGGAACATGGACAGGTAGTGAGCGCTGAAGCTCCCGGAGGAGGCCACCTCTTCCCTTTTGAACTGTTGGAGCAGCTCCTCCTCAGGGACAGACAGCCTGTGCTTCAGCCCCGTGGGACTGTATGAGTGATTGGGGGTCGTGTGGTTGGAGTGGTTCCCCCTGTAGGTCTGGGACAGACTGCTGTAGTTTGAAAAGCGCGGTCTCAGTCCAATACTAAACCTACTGGTGCTGCTGTTTCTGGAGGCTCCTTCCTCGCCGTCGACGTGGTTGTTTTTACCCGTTTCCCCTCCGTGGTTTTCGGCGAGGGAGACGTAGATGGACTTCCGGGCAAAGTGGTGGCTCTGTGAGCTTCCCGACGGGTCCAGCTCCCTCCTTTTAACGCCTTCCTCCTCCTCCCTCTGTCTTGCCACCATGTTTGTACTGCGTGGGTTAACCCCTCTCGTAATTCCTCCCGTCGGAGACCCTCTGTCAACTCTGCGGGAAGGGAACAGGTCTTTGGGCTGGCTGTGTCTCGGCTCTAATCTGCCCCGTTTCTGGTCTTCGACACCGAGGCCCCCAACCTCCTCTTCGTCAGAGTCGGAGTAATCCCCGACTAGCTTGCTAGTGTTCAAATGCGGTGCCCGACTGCCATTTAAAGACCGGGTTTTCTTCTCTGGTTCCCCTTCAAAATCGTCCTCGTCCCCGGATTCGTCGTAATCCCCCCCTTCCGCATCAGCGCTGGATCTGGCACGTACTCCCCAGCCCAGCGAGGCGCTTCTGTGTCCGTCCGGAGCCGAAGAGGAATTGTTGCTGTTCCGCGTACTTCCAGCGTCACCCTGGCTGCTCGGAGCCACACTAGAGGGTGTAAGTCTTATATTTGGTTGCTGATGAAACCCAGGGCTTCGGCCTGTCCTGCTGCCGGGGTTGAGGCCTTTCCTTTTCAGTGGTGTTTCAGCGTCAGACTCGTCGGAGCTGAAGCCGAGGACGGAGGACTTCCGGCCCGGTCTCCTGCCAGAACTCAGGTGCGTGACGTCATGACTGGCTGGCCTGGATCCCGCCGTGTTGCTGCCGCCAATTGTGTTGTTGAAAGCGCCGCTTCCACGGGTTTTACCTGGTCTGGAGCCCGGCTGTTGTTGCTCTTCACGAAGCTTCTTCAGTTTCTTAAGGTAAACTGGGCGAGTGTTCTCGGTTACCGGACCTGGGGTGAAACCAAAACGCTTTAGTTCGGAGAAAAGCTCCTCATCCGTTAACTGCGTTGACGCCATCTTGGACAAAACTCTCGGAGAAGGCTTTGTAACGGAAGTGACGTAGAGGTGAAGTGGCAGTGGATAGACGAGCTGCGTTCAAATCCACCCGTGAATGTGTTCACGCAGTCTAATAATACAGCCACGGAGCAAAACCAGTCTTTCTCTGCCTTACTAATAACTCTGCCAAACTACTTATTTATTTTTTTAAGTTTTACTCATGATTACATGTACGGCACAAAGCAAAATTTGAGATTTCGAAAATTGTACAAATCAAACGGCAGTATATTGTTCCATTAGAAAAAGGGAATATTATGAGTACCGTAACAGCAAAAATCAGTCCAATAATGAACGAAATGTTTCATACCATTAAGGTATTTAACAACTAAACGTTTAACGCTAACGTCTTTGGAATTAAACATTTGACCAACAAATAATTGTTTATCAGTTTTTGTGTTTATTGTAACATTTGCAATATCAAAATCTGTGAAGCATCATATAAGTCATTCCTGTAACACAAATATCTGCCCTTAAGTTATGTTAGTTGCATACTGAAATTAGGCAGATATTTAATACACATCACAAATAGAATATGCTAATGGTATTGAGTTCATATTTTTGTCACGATCTTTTACTTTAAATGGTGAAAATATTTTGAGTTGATTGTGTCTTTAAAGTTAACTCATACCCTTGTTACTGTCTTGCTAGTCAAAAATCAAATGCACTCCAATGAAGTAAAAATGGAAAAGAATCTCAATTATAGCTAAGGCCACAATAAAGTTTGTGAACGACAAAACACGTGTATATCATATTTTGGGTTTTTTGCTTTCATTTAACTTTTACAAGTTCACAACTTTAAGAAAGTGAGTAGTTGAGTCTTTCTTAGATTTAGTGTTAAATTTGGTTAACAGATATAATAAAGGCAACCTCGTGCCTTTATATATATATATATTACTGAACAATGCTGAATAATATTGAAAAGGGCTGGATAAACAAGTACAGAGGTTTCCAACCCTGGTCCTCAAAGCAGTGGGTCATTATCAGACTTCAGCAGACCTGGAGGATGTTGATCATCATCATCATCTGATTTGAATCAGGTGTGTTGGAGCAGGGTGACATCTAAAACATGCAGGACAGTGGGCCCAGAGGACCAGGGTTTAAGACATCTGGCCATAACATCAGTGGTATATAGCAGGCATGTCCAAACTATTCCACAAGGGGCCAGTGTGGCTGCAAGTTTCTGTTCCAAACAAGCAGCAGCACACCAGACTGGACTCAATTAATCAACTGATCTCAGTCTTCAGAGAGTTGATTGGTCAAACTGTGAACTCTTGGTTGGTTGGAACAAAAAACTGCAGCCACACCGTCCCTTTGTGGAATATCCTAAAACAGTCATGTCCAAACTATTCCACAAAGAGCCGGTGAAGGTGCCGGTTTTTGTTCCAACCAAGAGTTCTCACTTTGACCAATCAATTCTCTGAAGACTGATATCAGTTGATTAATTGAGTCCAGTCTGGTGTGCTTCTGCTTGGTTGGAACAAAAACCTGCAGCAACACAGTCCTTTTGTGGAATAGTTTGGACATGCCTGTCCTAACAGCAGCTGTTCAATTTAACCTAAAATGGACTGTACTTATATAGCGCATTTTATACACCACATGGTGCCCAAAATGCTTTACAATATCTCACATTCACCCATTCACACACGCACTCATACACCAGTAGACGACTGCTGCCAATACACCAGTGCTGCCTGACCCTACTGGGAGCAACTTAGGGTTCAGTGTCTTGCCCAAGGACACTTTGACATGTGGACAGCCAGAGCCGGGACACAAACTGCCAACCTTTCAATCATTGGATGACCCACTCTACCAACTGAGCCAGAGGTAGACAATCCTGGTCCTCGAGGGCCAGGATCCTGCATGTTTTTATTTCCCACTTCCATCACACCTGATTCAATTAATGATCAGCTCATCAGCAGGCTCTGCAGAAGCCTGATAATGATGTAATGCCTTATAGGTGTGATGTAAGAGGGAAATATCCAACACATGCAGGACAGCAGTCCTCAAGGACCATGATTGCCCACCCCTGTCCCCTGCACTAGTGCAGGCATGTCCAAACTATTCCACAAAGGGCCAGTGTGGCTGCAGGTTTTTGTTCCAACCAAGCAGAAGCACACCAGACTGGACTCAATTAATCAACTGATCTCAGTCTTCAGAGAATTGATTGGTCAAACTGTGAACTTGGTTGGTTGGAACAAAAACCTGCAGCTACACCAGCCCTTTGTGGAATAGTATGGACATGACTGTCCTAGTGGGACTAATGAAGGAATATCTTATCTCAGTGTTTCCCAACCCTGATCCTTAAGGAACACTATCTGCATGTTTTAGATGTGACCTTCTTTGAACACACCTGACAGTCAACATCAGTCTTCTGCAGAGCTCCATGATAGGCTGATTATTTGAAGCAAGTGTGGTTGGAGAGAGAAACGTGTGCCCCAAGGACCAGGGTTGGGAAACTGTCTTATCTTAATTCTCCAAGACTGGTGTTTAGAATTAAACTCAGCTGAATGAAGAGGATACAAACATTTTAATATTAAGGCTATAAAAGGAAATTAATTCCAATAAATATTAATTTCTCAAAAGCTTCAGAGATTAAGTTAAAATGTATATTTAAATATTTATTTAAACATAAAATGTCACATTCACATTTCAAAAGCTGTTTACAGAACTGGAAAGTTCTAAACGAACATAGTGTTAATCATCCAAGACCAAAACATTAAACAAGTAAATTTACAAGTAACTTCAATCTGGTGTCTTAAATTTCTCTTTTCAATAGAATTAGGCTTTCATATTTACTGTCAAGTTCTTCTTCACTGAAACTGTGCATTGTTACATTTATACAATAAAAATATATACAACCATATATGTTAATAAACTCAGGCAATGTCACTGTACTACTATAAGATAAGGCATAAGGAGAGAACATTAAGGAAATAGAAGAGAGCAATTTTTTTGCCAACACTAAAGACATTCAATAAGACGTACATACTGTTAGTAAAATATGCATTCATCTGTTTTCATGGAGCTTGTGTAGTCAAAATATCTATAAACATAAATGATCCTACTGTTAAAACTCAGTCCCTTTATTCATCCACCATAAATACTTAAGCAAACACATTTGAAAATATACATCTGGAAAAGATGAAGAGACCATTCCTAAATTGTAGACCTAAACCCCATTGAGAACCTAGAAAGTGATTTTCAGTGTGAATCAAATCAAGTCAAGCTGTTGAAATTTAGCTTTAACAGCAAAAACATGGGACTGTTGGTGAAGAACATGTATGAGTGCAGTGAAATACTGACTTCTTACTCCTTTAAAAACTAATGTATCTAAAACTTAAAAATAATGTTTGCTTGAAGTGGAGAGCATGTAGGTGTGTATGTATATATATATATATATATATATATATATATATATATATATATATATATATATGTCATATAATATATGTCATCCGTTTTGTCAAAATTGCTCAATAGCTTTCATAAGTTCAGTCCACGTAAGGATTCACCTAAACATAACAAATGTGGCAGAAGTTTCCATGTATTTCACTACAAAAATCCAAAGGCTCGGCCTACAGGTCAAGATTCTGATCATTACCGTTTGCAGTTTCAACGTTTAAAATCCAATAACATTTGTCCAAAAAAGAGAGAAAAAAGTAAAAGCTTATGCTTCATCCTACTCCTTTTCGGACATGTCATTGTTATTATTATTATTGTTGTATTGATTATTGTTGCACTTTGCACATGTTCGAAATAAATCATTCAAATCAAATCAAACCAAACCAGACATCTCATTTTCCAGGGCCGTCTTACTACTGCATGAAAATATCCATTATGGACTCAAATGTGGATTCATGTAATGCTGTAGACAAGCACAAAGTTTGTTTTTGTTTTATTTTTTCGATGCTGGTAAGTTGATTATGAATTACAAAGTTTTAGTTGGTTGAAAAGGCAAGATTCATGTGTGCTTATGTAAATTATGTATCAGATGTCAGTTTTGTACTGGGAGTCATTTATTAATGTTAGTGACTTTAATTTTGAAAGGTAACAACTGCCCACATTGACTTCAGTGTAGAGGATATGGGGTGATTTTTTTATTTTTTTTCCCCCCATCTTGACAGTCACTCCCTTGTACTTTAGTGCCTTCCTTTTGCTCTTCTACAGCAACAAGGTACAAAACCCACTATTGTTCACTCAGAAATGGTGCTCATGATAACAACCAACACCCAACAAAAAGTATTCTACCACACACTTCAAACCCTTAAACAGAGAATTTTTAAAAGCCGTCAAATGTGATTTTGGTTTTAACACAATGTTTCACTGTTAGGAATCACCTTAACGTGGGACAAACAGAATCAAACAGTGCAGTTGCTTAAACACACAAAGGCTGAGACTGGAATGATTGACATACAGATTTTCTGAAAACAGCATTATAGTTTTCAGTGTTTCTTCAAGGAGTCTAGGACACGGAGGATATGTAGGAAGAGGTTGACGATGTCCAGGTAGAGGTTGATGGAGGCCAGGATGTGTTCCTCTGGAGAAAGTTGTTTCATCAGGAGGTGTGTGTCATAGATAATGAAGCCGCAGAAGATCAGCGCTCCAGCTCCAGCCATGACCAACTCTGTGCTGTCACTGCTGAAGAAGAACTAGACAAACAACACACACACACACAGCAGGACACGCTACCATCATTATTAATATTACACCTGTGTGACATCACAATCATGTAACAGGTAACATTTTGGCTTCAAGATTAACATTCTATCACAGTAGTGACATGTTAGTGATTTTTAGGATTATATATTAGCCAACGTTGGCTCAATAATTATTTATAGATTTTTAGCATCTTTAGTTATTGTGATAAACACCCTACTGTCACACTGGGACTGTGGACTAATAAGGAATGAAGACTATTGACTATGGAATCCAGTAAAGTCCAAAAGGGTTATACCTTCTTTATCACAAGATACATTTTGTCCCTACAGAATAATGAAAGATAACATTTTTGTAATAAAGCCTGGCACAAGGGGGCACCACAAACCAGCTTTAGAAACATAGATTTTAACAGTAAACAAAGTTATAAGTTTTAAGGCCCAAAATAAACCAAATTCCTAAAGTTATGTTCTGTTCATGGGACTGAAATGAAGATAGTGGAGGTAGAAAAATTCCCCTGGTGCTTTTTTCAAATCAGCAATGTAAAACATAAATAGTTATTTATCAAATATGACAAAGAAAAGCCTTAAAGAGTAAAGCATCAATACGTTGTGCTTAAACATAATAATGTCTTTTTTATTTTGGACTTAATACTGTAGTTCTTTCTGAAATTATAGAACAAATGTTAGACCTTGAAGAGCTCACAAACTAAATCCATTGAATTCAGTTTTTATGTAGACACCCATGTAATATACTGACCATATGCTACGATTGGTTAAATCAACCAAATAAGATGATGATTTCATAAATTAGTCATCGCCTTTTAGCCTCTCTTTGTTTTGTCATGACATTGTTTTAGTTGTGTTTTTTTGTTTTTCATTGATGCATTCATTTTCAGTGCATTTTACTTTCTCTTTCTCTTCCAGCTGCATTCATTTCAATGAGATCACTGAATCAAAGCCCCTCTGTCTTTCTTTCACTCTTACAGTCTGAATCTTTCTTTCTTTCTCTGTCATACGAGACAGACAAATTGACATCGGACAGTTGGACTCACCCTCATGAACCCCGCGATGATAAGGATCCACAGGCAGGCAAAAAGACTGGAAGAACAGAACAGAGTGGATTGTTTAAGGCTGACAGTGATACAAATGGCAGCTGTGAAAGTGGAGACAGTACTGAAAATATTCACCCTGCTCCCATTTTGCTAAAGTCTCTCTTAGACTGGAAGGTGTAGGCCGTCAGTCCAGCAAATACAGCACAGGTGAGGAACAAGGCTTGCAGTACAGTAGAGTACTCATAGAAGGTCACTGTGAAGAGAAAACTACAGTCAGATGAGTGATGAAGGACCCAAATCAAACAAAAGATGGACTTTAGAAAATACTTACAAGCTGTGGCCACAGAAACAGCTTCTAACAGTGTCTGCAAATAACAAACATTTAATTTTACTATTTAATATCCATGTAAAGGAACATGTACCGAGTTGGTAATATGAACATGATAATGTAAACACTAAACAAAATACAGGAATGTATGTGTTATGTTTTTAATATGATCTCTAAACTGAGTTCAGTAAAAACCTGTTAAAGAAGATAACTATATAATAAAATGGGGATTAAAAAGAGAGAGAGAGAGAGAGTAAGAGAAAAAAGCCTTACAAATATGAAGAGCAGGTAGAGGTTGACTGGATGTTGATGTCTGTACACGGCCAAGGCCAAAAGCAGGATCAGGGACCCCAGAGCCGAAACCAGCACCACAGCAGGGCTAAGGTGGAAACCACATCACAGTCTAATAACATGACTTACACTGGGTGTACTCCTTCCACAAAAATTAAATCTTAAAACACATTTTTACTCCCTCGCCTTCGACTCAGTGACTCATTGAGTTTAGTTCTTTTATTGTATGATCTTTTTTTTTTTATCTGTATAGTTTTAGTACTTTTTATTGTATATGTACTTTCTAGTTCCATTTTTAGATTCATTTTATTGCCTTGTTCTGTTTTGTGTTTTATGCTTTTCTGTTGTCTTGTAATGTGCAGTGCTTTGTGTCAGCTGTGTCTGCTTTAAAGCACTTTTATAAGTAAAGATGGTAAAAATATTATTCATAAAACAACTACAGGAACATAATGTAAAATTGACAGAGTTGCATATAAATAGTACTGGGTGTTATTTACTGTGTTTCCCCCTACATAAATATAGTTTAAACAAATGGTGCCCAACACACCAAACCCTGCCCCCCTTGCACACATTTGACCTGGTTTTCCCTATGTCCTATCATTGCAAAAACACATTTTGGAGACTGTAACCCTTAACCTAAATTCACCAGAATTTAATGGGATCTATTCTGGACTACCTTGCACCTTTCCCGAAAATTTCATGGAGATTGGTCTAGTTGTTTTTGTGTAAATCTGCTTACAAACTAGAAAAAGCACTCAGTGTGCAGACCTCTGCCAAGACAGACCCCCCCAGACCACCACCTAAACATTTGTTGACCTCCCCATTACCACCATGCCCTGAAATTTTTGTCAAAATCCATCCATAAGTTTTCAAGTTATGTTGTACACAAACCAACAAACAAACCACCAGCAGCAAAAACATAACGTCCTTGGCAGAGCTAACAAAAGAACAAACAGACTCAAACACAATTTTATCCCTCTCCCTTTCGGGGGTATTGATGTGTATTGAAAAGTTATTGGAATTACCAACAATTTGTGCTTGAGAACAAACATGATGCATACATTTGGGATTTCTCCAATTATAAATGGGTAATGCTGGATGTTTCTAATTTAATTAGAAACATCCAGCATTACCCATCTATAAATTACTACCATTTGTCATGGTAATTAAATTACCATGACAGGTTTTTTTCACGTGATTATTTTTGATTGTAGTTATACTTCAATATCACATTTTTTCCAAATTCCATTTACTAGAATACTATACACTGCACCTATTACACAAGTAGCATAGCTGCAGAAACTCTGATAATGCCCTAAATGAAAATGTGTGCATAGACGAGTACAAGCTGTGCTGTTTGAAGGAACCACACAGATACTGCAAATAAAGAAAAACGTCATAAGGAATAGTTTTATGGTTGCCTGTGTGTTAACTGGCCAAAATACCATGTTATTGAAACTTATTTTGACATGTGGTCTTCACCAGTCTCACCTGGCATGGACAAATTCTTTGATTGTCTGAGAGTACATGAAGACAGCAGAGGTGGCTGTGGTCAGGATGATCTGCAGGCTCAGCAGGGTGTACACCTTCCGCAGAAAGTCTGTTTAACCAAACACAGCAGGATGGACAGTCATGACAAGTTGGAAGTACTGAACCATACTGAACACCAAGGCTTCAGCCGAGTTAGCGAGACCTGCTGCTCAAGTAAATGTTTCACTATGGTTAGTTATTACACTGGAGCCTTTATGGTACGTTAGCATTTTACCTTACAGTATAGCATTTAACTGAAGCAGTACGTTGAAAACACCTAACATTGTGGCGTAAACCTTTTTTAATCCAACAGTACAGCAGCGTTACTCTAGTAGAACTGTAAAACATTTAACACATTCACGTAGAGTTATGACAAAAGGTTATAAACATGACACAGGTAAAAAAAATAAAATAAAATAAAAATACTGAATGTCTTACCCATCCGTATCTGGACACTGGCGGTAGCGACATTCGTGCCATAGTTAAAGTCGTCCTCAATAGAGGACCGGGGGTATTTTTCACTATTCATCGTGTAATATGGTTATTTGTTCTGTGCCACACGGAGAAAATATAATCGCGACGACAAGAACGAAACGAATCACTCCTGTCGAAGGAACGGACTGATCTTAGATGGAGACTCAGCGGTACGTCACTCGACGTGTTTACGTAAGGGCGTAACGTGTCTTCCGCTTCCTGTTTTATTTTATTATTATTTATTTTATTTTTTTTTTAAATTGAAAATTACAACAACAAAAAAACTTACAGGCTCACAATACCAAAAAACACGCACATATAATTCTATAACTCAATGAATACTTAAGATATCACCATGAAATTACATGAGCCAATGGGGAAGTTAAATCACGCCCTTCTACTACCTGTCCATGGGTGCTAAACTCGCAAAAAATGAATGGGAGTGAATGGAACAAGTCAAGCTAAATTCCGATTCCGTTTGACAAGTGCTCTGAAATAATAATAATAAATAATATTTGATGTCACATAGGCAGTCCACCTGTTTTTGATGGGAAGCAAACGTGACGTTAGGTTAATAATCTGGCCTGAACAAGAACAATTAAACGTTTCTATGCCAGTATCTTCTCAAAGGACTTTTAAAAAGTGTTCCTGCATAATTGATTGTTTTGAGATCTTCATTGAGAGAGCCAAGAATCTGAAAGCCAGGGCACAGACTTATTCCCAGTGTAAATCCCACAATACCATGAAATATTTGATTGGGATAACTCCACAAGGTACAATATTATTTATTTCTAAAGGGTGGGGTGGCTGTGTCAGTGACAAACATATAACAAATAACTGTGGGTTTCAGAAAAAATTAATTCCTGGAGATGTGATTTTAGCAGACAGGGGATTTAATGTAGGTGATTCAGTTGGTCTCTATAACTGCACTTTGAAAATTCCAGCTTTCACAAAAGGCAAATAGCAGTTGGACCCATCAGATGTGGAATAGCGTTGTTGTTTTAGCTGTGTGTTAATCTACTTCAAACGTGTAGTTGCTACGGCATAGCATTGCATGTGCTTTTGCAAGACCCGAAGCCGGCGAAAAGCTGGTAACACATACGATGTTACGACGTGGATGTTAATAAATTATGTAGTCTTAAAGGTAGAGAGTTTAGCAGAGAGGTACTAGACCGGCTGTGGTTTTGGTCAGCAGCCTGGGAAGCAAGTGTCAGCGCGCATGCTAGCACTAAACGCTATGTTATCATCGAGCTAGCTCACCACACATGGCACTAGCCCGTTCCTCATTGCCAAACAGCCTGGTTCTAAATCGCGTTTAACAGTATTTGATGCATGCCGCAACATTGTTGACTAGTAATTATTTTTCAAACGCACGCGGCATGCACTGCAATTAGGGTTGCCAACTTTCAGATTTCGAAATAAGGAATGGGGGGATTTCGCTGGGGGGGGGGGGCTTGGCAGTGGTGTTTGGTCGAACTTCCCTCGAACTGCCATGCCCCCCACCACCATCCAGCTCAAGTTGAGCCCTGTATCAAACATCCCCGACTTGAGATTGCTTCAACATGATCAGAGGGAATTGTTTTTTTTCCCCTTGCGCTCTCTTCTGACTGCTTACGTAAAAGCCAGTTGTGCATTGTTACAGTATGACCATGATGAATGTTTTTTTTTTTTTTTAATATTCACTGAAGTATAGTGCCACAGTAAAATTGCTTAATGACAAGACATATGTTCCTTGAGTACCTTGAAATGGACCTCAAATAAGAGTACTTAGCTATGTATTGTAAAGCTTTGATTTGGTGCTTCTAATTCAGTTGTATCTCTTTATCAGGTGGTGAAAAATCATTGGAAAGCGTGTAAGAGTAACACAAGTCACAAGGTACAGTTTTTCCATGTTCTTTTGCACACAGATAAACCGTAAACACTCACTTTTTAAAACTGAACTGTCTGTGTCTACAGATGGCTATGAAAATGAGAGAATGGCGAAAACGCAAACGAGACATGGATCAACTTTTATGTTATTCTGAAATGTATCTCTTTTTTTGAATTTCAATTTTTTTTGCTTAGATGTTCATAGGCAATGTGAGAACTATAACCTGACCAGTCAGGCAGAGGATGATGATGAGGGTGTGGGTGTGGTGAAGAGGAACCGCATGAAGAAAAAACTTCCAGATGGTTTTGTAAGAAATGGTATGTTTTCTCATGCTGAAGTATTTAATACATTTGTATAAAATCTGTTAACATACCTTTGGCCTCTAATTTTACACAGCAATGTTTCTATCAGATTCCGACGAGGAAGGGCATATTGACGGGGGTAATATTTTTCTACCATGACTTTGAATTTCCAGGGAAATTCTGGCACGCATGGACCTATATTCCCTGGCCAGAAGCTGTTTAGTACTGGCATATGTCAAAAATTGAATCAGATCAGTGTTACCTTAGCTCAGTAGTGCAATGGAAATGTTTAGAGACAGCATTTTAAGCGGACTAACTTCCATTAGTCAATTTACTCCATGTGCACCAACACCATGGATTAGTATTGGGTATTGCATTGTATCCTTGCATTCTGTTTGTAAACGAGAGTGGATACAGATTCGGCACTCAACTGTTAAGGGCTTTGGCGAGCAGGAGTAAATTGATAAATATAAGTTGGTCTGCATAAAATGCGGTCTCTAAACATTTCCACCCGAGGTTTTACCAATTTTTCACATTTTGACACATGACCATACTAAACGATTTCCAGCAATGGAAAATAGGTCTATACGTGCCGTAATTCCCCTTACAATATGATGAAAATGTTGGCATGAGCATGCTTTCTTTTATGTTCTACTAAATTCAAGGTGTCAAGCTACCCAACTACCCTGCTCCACCAGAAAAGCTGCTGCCCATTCAGGACAAAGATGTAATGTCCAGTCCTGGTGGGTATTTACTTCTCCCTTTGCAATATTCACTGTACATATACACTGCTCAAAAAATAAAGAACACTAAAACAATACATCCTAAATGTCAATTAATGAAATGTTCCGGTTGAAAATCTTTATTAATCACATCGTGTAAGGTGTTGACAACAAAATAACATAAAAATTGTCAACGTAAAATTAATTTATTTACCCCTGGGGGTCTGGATTTGGAACCCTACCCAAAATCAAAGTGGAAAATCAACATACCAAGAAACATCTCTATACCTTCCGCGGTTTGTTTACCATTTGTGGGCATGATACTTCTGGTTACTATGGTAGCCCCCGTGGATTTGATTGATGAAACGTGGAGATGCAGATCGGATTTGACTACTTGCTTGTGCAATGCGAACGGTCAGTCAGAAAGAAAAATCAGATTTCTGTTGCCAGTCTGAACATAGCCATACAGGCATGAGGGGGCAACACACACTACTGAGCCTCATTTTGACTTGTCCTTAGGAATTTCCAATGAAGTTGGATCAGCATGTATTCTGATTTTCCACTTAGATTTTGGGTAGGGCTCAAAATCCAGACCCCCAGGGGTTAATAAATTAATTTTACATAGATAATTTTTGTTCTCAACATAAATATTTACATAGATATTTTGGTCTCAACACCTTATACTATGTGATTAATAAAGATTTTCAACTGGAAGATTTCATTAATTGACATTTAGGATGTATTGTTTTAGTGTTCCATTTATTTTTTGAGCAGTGTATTTACACAAAGCGGTAGTTATGGGTTCAATCATGTGTTTCAGACTTGTTTGATACAGGTGGATCAAGGGAAACGAGGGAAACAACACCGGGTAAATATTTATTAGAACTAGTGCCCATTTTTTTTGTTTACATTTCTATCATTTTCCATGTCTGAACTGTCATTTTGAACTTTAGTGTTCATCTAATCACCTTGCTATTTAATTAGGCCTTGTGAAGAACATTCTCTGTTTTTCAGGATCTCGACACTCACCCAGAAGTGAAACCATTGCACACAACCAGCGCAACAAGAAAGGCAAGGAAAACGGTAATGTTCCCCTAAACTGCTTTTCAATTATTATGAGTGGCTTCTAGGGAGGGGGAAAATCTATTCATGTATGAATTGTGATTCTTATCCTCTACAGTTCCAGATTGATTCCTACATTTCAGAGATGTATTTTTTAGCATTGCAGCAAGCTGTGTTGTGCTAGATCAGTTGCTGCAAAAACTTTTGCTTTTAATTAGACAAAAATGCTCTATTGAATGTCAAACTTTGTTTTTATCAATGACAAGACCCCATGTATTTCAGTGTACCAGAAGCGGGTGTTGGGTTTACTGATTGACCTTAAAAATCAGTATAAAATGGCACAGCCTACTACCTCTTCTGCCCATATCGAGAAGATTACCTCAATGGAGGAGTTCCAGGATGTTGAGCAACGGCTGCGTGATAAAGACGCCTTTGATGCCCTGGTAGGTTTTACAAGTCGGAAATACAGATTTAGTGCACTTGCGCACTGCTTGATTCCTCTGGGGAGCATCAGTCAATTTGTGTTGTGTACTTGGTTCAAACAGGTGGCGAAAATCGCAAAAATTGGTGGGAAGAGCACCAAGGACTGTGTCAACAAAGTTCTTGACAGGTATGTTTCAACATAAAGTAATATCTGGGTAGTATGTGCCTTTTCAATGTTTTACCTTTTTTTTGGTTGGATCTGGAAATGTTGGCATTTGGAAATGACTGCATAAATTCTAAATGACTTCAAACTGAACAGGTTTTGTCCGATTTGAAGTCAGGGAATGAGAGGGACACGTGTTTTTTCACATACAGTGTATGTAAATATACGTTTTGAACTGTATATTGTTCAAATTGATTTATAAATGTAATTTATTCCTCTTCACCAATGCCCTCATGATTCAGTTTAACATAAAGGGAAGGGGGAAAAAGGCCAAAAAAACCCTGGAACTGACCAAGACTTTCAGAGCAATCCAAGGTAAGCCTGTATTTTATGTTGGAAGAGAGAAGGTTTTGGTCCTGCTAATCTCTGAAAATTGTGACAAAACATTCCCTCCCCGTTAACATTTCAAATATAATGCCAACTGCCTATAATGGCGGATTGTTTTGTTTTATTAGTTGATCCATGAGCAACATACAGCCTTGGAGGACATTAAAAGACTGTTTGGTTACTACTTAAAGGCATGTGCTTGATTTAGTAGAATGAACATTGTTTCATTCTTTGAAAAACTGACTACATTCCATCCGAATTTCCAATTCATTTAGAGCTTTTATTTACAGATAATGACATGGTCAAAATAAAACTGAGGCAATGTTTTTAGACATCACAAAAGCCAAGGAAAACAAAATGTTCACTTAAAAAAAAACATAGTAATGTTCAGAAATCCATATTTGGTGGAATTGGCCGGAATTTTTATTTATTATTATTATTATTTTTTTAATTTAATTACTGTTTTTGAATGCTTTCCACCAATTTTTCACATTGTTTGGGATGAGGCCTGGTGCAAGAATTGGTTGATGGCTCATGACTATCCCTGTTCTTCTTGATCACATTTCTGAGGTTCTCAGCAGGGTTTGGGCCTGGAGTTTAGGGGAACATTATTGTTTTCCTTGCCTTTTTGTGGTGCAAATAAAATTGCTAAATGACAATCATTTTAATTGAAATTTGGAGGAAATGTCAGTAGTTTAAAAATGAAACAAGGCTCATTTTAGTCAAGCACATGCCTATCAGTAGTAAACTAAGAAAATAATGAATTTCCAAGTGGTCTAACTTTCTTCCAAGGCTGTATTTTTGCTTACAGATATGTAGACTTTGTGTATCAACGCAGTTTTCATTTGCATATTTCTTCTATCATCTATCTTTTTCTGCTCGCACAGATGGAGTCATGCAATTTGACACTACGGCCACAGTGGAACTCATCAGGATGTATGCTTCAGACCATTTGAAGCATGCACCGCAAAGGAGTGGGGGAGGGGGCTTCACAGCCTGTGAAGGCACCAAAAGTGATTTTTTTTTTTTTCGTTTTATTAAGGGCTAAGCAGCGAAGGGACCTTAAGTTAATTGTAGGTTTTTGTTTTAATAGGGGCCAAGCTGCGTAGGTAGGTTCTTTCTTCTCCTCTGGAAGTCTATGGCAGCCTATAGAACCGTTCACAGGAAAATGCCAAGATTTTTCTCAAGAAAGTTCAGGTTCCCAACCCTCTAGCGTCACAACCAGGTCAAATTTGCTGGTACATTTGCCAATAACTTTTGGACCGTTTGTCCAATAGATGTCAGCTATATTTTAACATGATGTTGTTTTTTTAATTAATGGAATTTGTAATTTGTCCATTGACATGTTTATATAAATAAAGAGCATAAATAAAGAGCATTGAGAATTGTTTTGTTCATTTGGTGGTCATGTTTTGTAATGATCTTCAATCATTTGCAATAAAGAGGGGGAAAAACAGTTAGATTGGATTGATTTATCATGACTAGTCTCATGTCCAGAAGGTAGGGACCTATTTACTTTACCAGTTAATTTTTACTGAAGCTTCATTTGGCTCAGCAGCAGATTAAACATGGAAATGTATGTCTTGGTATAGCCTACATTTCAAGTAGCCATCTGCTGGTGAGTCAAATAAAGCTTCAGGAAAATAAACTGGTAAAGTAAACGGGTTCCTCCCTTCTGGACATGAGACTAGTCATGATAAATCAATCCAATCTAATGTTTTTTTCCCCCATCTTTATTGTAAATGATGGCCTACCTGAGATGAGACTACAGAAATCGATCATGTCAAAAATAAGTCCCAATTTGACGTCCAAAAAACGTCCCCGAAGATGACGTCAAAATGGCTCTGCAAAATGACGTATAAAAAACGTCCACAAAGACCCTATTTAGATGCGAAATGGCCCTTAAATGGACTTACTTTGGACGTCATAAATGGACGTCCAATAGACGTCGCCTGGAGTAACAGTCTGCACCTTCAGTTGACATAAAATGGACGTCCAAAAATGACTTTAAAGAGACGTTGTATGGACATCACTTTGCTCAGTGGGTAGAACCAAAAAACCTCCCAAAACACTTTCTATCATACAAGCTATAACAATTATTGTGAGAAAAACAACAGCAACAACCACAACAAGAACTGAGAAAACTGGGCACAATGAGAGAAAACAAAGAAACAAAAACATCAAGTTAAAATAAAATGAAAGTAAAATAAAGATGGAAATAAGACCTACTAAATAAAGAACACATGAAAACATCATCACAAACAGTCAGTCCTGAAGCCTGTAGACCTCATGTGCTGTGCTATGAGAGACGGTCAGGTCAGGTGTATTGTGGGAAATGATCCAACTTTTTGGTGAAAATTAGTTTATTATTACTTTTTAATTTAATTTTCATTTTTGAGTGTTTGTGATGTAATCTCATGCAGAGTAATGTAATACTCTTTCATGTCAGTAGGTAGCAGCAGATAGCTAATTGCCTATTTGCTTGAAGAAGAGAATTATTGATGAATGCAACAGGTAGCAGAGACCATGATGGAGAAGTTTCTAAAAAAAAAAAAAAAAAAGACAGAAAGAAAGGAAACTCTGTGCTAAACTGACCCAGATAAAAGCTGTAGTCATTTCAAACATGCTTTAGACACACTTTCCACATGAAACACCCTTCACTTCAAAACAAGAAGTCATTTCAAACTCACCAATACCATCAGACAGGCTCTGGTACATCTACTCTCAGAGAACTGTTGTCTATATGTTCAGTGTAGTGAGGAATGCACAGAGTTAGGAGAAACCAAACAGGCCAGACTATAATATATATGTATGAATATTTAAAGACAATACAAGTATTTAACGGACGGTGATTGGTGGTGCAGTGGTTAGCATCCATGCCTCACAGACAGAAGGTCCCTGGTTCTATTCCCACAGCAGACCTTTCTGTGAGTTTGCATGTTCTCCCTGTGTCTGTGGGTTTTCTCCAGGTACTCCAGTTTCCTCCCACCATCCAAACACATGCACTGATAGGTTAATTGGTTAATCTAAATTGTCCATAGGTGGGAATGTATATATGTTCATCCCTGAGATGAACTGGAGACTCATACAGGGTGTACCCTGCCTTCACCCATTGTAGCTGGATTAGACCCCCAGTGACCCTAGTGAGGATAAAGCATCTCATCATTGTCTCATCATTCAGATGATGAGACAAGAAATGACTCAAATCAGTCACCATGTTTAAATAGTGACAGTTGGTCTAGTTAATATGATTCCATTGTATCGTGGGCAGTGGAATAACTATTAGTTTCCATTTGTGGTGACTGCGACTGAGATGAGGGATGAGATTAAATAAATCCTGAAACTGAGCCTGGTCTGGACCAGGTTAGCTCCACAGGCTAAATCGCCATGGTAACTTATACCAAAACAGATCCTGCTTCCCCCTATCCTAGTTTTGTGCAACAGGCCCCTACACACCAAACAAATCAATAAATAAAAATAGATAATAACAGTAATAACAACAATAATGGTAATAATGATAATCATAATAGAAAAATAAACATATATGTTTTAAAAAAAACAACGACAAATAAAACAATCAACGAACACAAGAACAAACAGCCTTCAGTTTTATAATGTGTATAGAGATCATCTCTTTAAACCTCTTTTTAAATTGGCTGATGTTTAGACAATGCACAAACATTGCACTGGGGGCAATTTACTTCATTTTTACCTGCAGATTATTCCGAGATGAAGCCGTGACAACAACCCTGTTGTATGTTTGTGGCACAAGATTATCCCTAAAACTACAGTCCTGTGGGTTTTCATTAAATGTTTCAAAAATAGACTGAACAGACAGTTTTTTCAGATTTTTCAGGTTTTTCAGATTTTTCAGGTTTTTCAGGTTTTTCAGGTTTTTCAGGTTTTTCAGGTTTTTCAGGTTTTTCGGGTCCATGTGACTGAGGTCATTGCCATATTTCAGTGTCCCTACCTCTGACAGTTTATTGTGTAAATATGATCACTGTGCCCTTATGGGAGTGGTTTAACAGAAAAATTATTGATAGCACACGCTGAAGAGCTGTTCTTGTCCTCAGAACAATGTGTAACCATAAACCTATAATATAAGTGCACATCCAGCTGAGAGGTCACCATTCTCCTTCCAGATACATTTCTGCTGAGGTAAGACACATTATTTAATTTTTTAATTAAATTTTTATTTAACTCTGAGAAAAGTTCCCATTGAGATTAAGAACCTCTTTTCCAAGGGAGTCTTGGCCAGGAGGCAGCATAAAATATAACACAGTTACTATATCCAGAGCCTAAAGTTCTTTACTGTTCCAAGAGGGGTGGGGGGGTACTCAGGGCCGGATCTAGCTCTGCCCACTTGGAGGGGCACGTGGTTTGGCAGGAGGGGCATGAACTGGGGGGTGTCAAATCCCACCCAAACCCTTAAAAGCACAGAAAACAATGCTAACTATGCCATCATCAGTTAATCAATCCATATCTATATCAATTTGATTTGTATTATAGGTTTTATATTGGATTTGGATGCCATGCCTGGCACTACCCTCTGCATTTACCCGGGCTTGGGACTGGCACAAATGCGACACTGGCTTGTGTCCCATTTGTAGCTGCATTCCTCTTTTTTTTGGTTTTGTTTTGTTTTTTGTTTGGTTTATTTTATTTTTGTGTATGTTTTTGTAGTTTTGTTTTTTTTCTTTTTTCCTATTTTGTGTATTCCTTTGTCATTCATTTATTGACATAACATATTCTATTTTAACATTTTCTGAATATTTTTTGTCTTTTTTGTTGTTTTCACAGCTTATAGCAACTTTTAGGATGTTTTTAATTTTTTGTATTTTTAATTTTATTTTTTTGTATTTTTTCTTTTAATTTTTTGTTCTTTTTATCCTTTTATGCATTCCTTTATCATTTATTTATTTAGAAGAACATATCTTTTAAATGTCTGTGTATTTTTATGATCTTTTATGTCATTTTCATATATCTTATAGCAACTTTTAGGATTTTTCTTATTATTTTTGTCTAATTGTTTTTACTTTTTATCCTTTCATGTATTTCTTTGTCATTATCTTTAGTTACAGTCTGTTTGTGTTGTTGTTCATAGCTTATTTCTATCACTTTAGCATCAGCCGTCTGTTTTTCTGTGCAAACACCCTAACAAATGTATCCATGTTTAGGCCTTTTGTTATAGCCTTCTCGTGAGTCAGAATAACTAAATCTCTTTTTCTCTTGTGAAGCATAGTGTGGCGAAAGGGGGTAAGGACAAGAGGTGGTCAAAGTACTAGTAAAAAGTCATCATGACATTTTTAAAAAGTTATAGAAATATGACATTTAAACAAAAAATGCATTATTTTAAGAGAAAAAGTCTTAATTTTAGATAAAATGTTAAAATTGTGAAATTAAAAGTAAAAAATTATGAGATAAAAATTCCAAATTGTGAGATAATAGTCATATAACTATTAACCAGTTTCCCTCCTCCACTGATTTTCCATCTGAAGCCACTTATTTTTCATACTGTCACGTCCGTTTTGTTTAAAAAACTAACAAGTCTATTCTGAGAATGTAAAGAGTATAAAGTACAGATATTTATGCAAAAATATAGGGAGTAAAAGTAAAAAGTTGCCAGAAAAATAAATACTCAAGTAAAGTAAAGATACCTAAAATATCTACTTAAGTACAGTAATGAAGTTCTTTTACTTAAGTTACTTCACACCTCTGGTAAGGACAGAAAGAGGTCTCCCATGAAGCAGAGGATATCCTAATCACAATGGATGCCACATACATGCGATGGAGCTGAGGAAAGCCTTCATTGTGCCCTTGTAGATATTGACAAATGATGGAGAGGTTTCTGGGCTGGAGACAGCGGGGGCAACTAGACTGGGGCTGTGGGGCACAGGGGTGACAACCTGTAGCGGGTGGGGAAGCACTACTGCTGCAGGAGGAGCGGGTTGATGAGCGGCGGGAACAGAAGGACTCTCACGGCCGATTAAACTCTGAGTCGGAGCTTCTGTTGCTAATACCGTAGCATTGTCACAAGTACTAGTGTTAGCTTTAGCTTTAGCAACCAGAAATCTGCGCATCGTGATCGGTAGAGGAGAGATAAGTGGAAGAAATAAAGCCAAATCGCTGCGGTGAATGAGTACAGTATGACTGTCTCTATGACGGTCAGGTCAAACTGGTGTGAGAAAGTGACAGAACTGAAGCCAAGCGAGTCTGAGAGAGGCCACGCCCTCCCTTTGCATCTACCAATCAGAAGAGATTCAGGAGAGAACAGCGCGAATATCTTTGGCTGCTGTATTTAAAGCATGTGGGATTTTTTCCTTGTCATCGCGTTTGGTAATGTTTGATAGGGGCAGGCGCGGCATCGCGTTTGGGGGGGCAGGCGCAAAATTTAGGGGGGCATTGCCCCCCCTTGCCTATGCCTAGATCCGGGCCCGGGGGTACTACATATGGAACGTAACATAGGCTTCATTTTGACACATTATTCAAACATTACATAGACTGACTGTGTATGGCAATTATTGTCACCTGACACATTTTAGATGTTTTCATTTTTACCTTATGTCTACAGTTTTATTAACAAAAATACAGATCATTTTCATCTCAATATATTAAGAACAGATTGACATTAAAGCACTGAAACAAACTGGTCTCATTCAATTCAAACTGTAAAAAGGAATAAGAAAATAGTGCATGCAGTCAGAAATACATTCTAGGCTTTTAATGTTGTAGTATGGTTAGAAATTGACATTTATGAAAATATGATTAGGCGGCACGATGGCTGAGAGGTTAGTGCTCTTGCCTCACACCAAGTGGACCTGGGTTGGATTCTCGGACCGTGCAGGGTTTCCTGTGTGGAGTGTGCATGTTTCTGTTTGTGTGTCTGGATGGGTTAGGGCGACTTCCCAACATGGAGAACGACATAAAAACAAAGTTGAAATGGTGAATTGAAGAGAGTGAACAACACTAAGGGAAAATCTCTGTTCTGGACTAAGTTTCAACTTATTAAAACGCTTCAAGATGAGCCAAACGGGTTTGTTCAGTGTGTTGTATGCAAATCTGTTCTGAATGAATGAATCCTTTATTTGAACATGGTAAAAAAGAAAATAAAACTGTCATATGACAACAAAAAAACCGGTTCATCACATCTCCAGACATTTTGAACGGGTATGTGGCAGATCCAGCAGCGGCCACAGACCGAGTTCTCAAGCTGCTGATCAAAACATGAGCCCCTATTTTAACCTGCTCTTTTATGTCCACATTGATCTGTCAGAAACCGTTATTCACAGAAAAATAGAATGCTGTTTTTTCTAACTGCAGAGCGTTATCCCATTTTCAGAGCAGCAGATTTAATTTACGAACGCACTGAATGAATATAGCGTTCTATCACCCTAAAACATTCTTATGGAAGGTTAAAACAAACAAACAAAAAAAGTCGGGCCAGGCCGGGTTCGGGCCTAAGAATTCTGAAAACATCTCGGACCGGGCCGGGCTGGGGCTCCACCCCCTCGGGCCAGGGCCGGGCTCAGGCCCAGATAATAGGCCCGTGCAGGGCACTACTTCAGATTCACTGCCGGGGACAGGCTTAACCCCACATGGGTGACGCTAAAGTCTCTCTGTTGTCAGACGGACCGGCTTTTTCTGAGTCCCTCGTTCCTCTTGTTGTTTTCTGTGAATGCAGTATGCAGCCAGTGGAGGTGACAAATGACTTTCAAAGGCAGCATGTGTTGGTAACTCGGGGTGACCCATCAGATTCCAAAAGGGGCGTGGAAAAGTGGTTTTCAGTGGAATGACACCTTTAAAGGCTTTATTTTGGATAAGTTTGACACTTTACAGATTTGGTTAAATAAGTATGATTGCATTCATGGCAAAAAAGTAGCTTTACTTTTTTACTTTTGTACTTTATTACAACCTGGGGGCCACCCAGGACACGCTGGAGGGTTTATATCTCTTGGTTGGCCTGGGAACGCCTCAGCATTCCCCTGGAGGAGCTGGCTGAGGTGAGGGAAGTCTGGGCTGCTTTGCTGAGGCTGCTGCTCCACGACCCAGACCTAGACAAAGCGGAAGACAATGAGTACAAATATTTTTTACTTTTTCCTCACACTCAGAGCCCGTGCCTTGTGCGTTCAGGTCCAGGTTCGTGAACACTTCATGTGTTCGGGTCCAGGTTTGTAACCAGGTCTTCAGATATTTTCCTTTTCTTACATTTCTCCATACTTGTCCTTGCTGGGTTTGAAAATAGATGGTGTTTTGGAGGGTATACAGTATACCGGCTTCAACGAGTATGAGATTTATTTTGAGTGATGAAAAAGGAAAATATATTTATTTAATTAATATTTTAATATCACAATAATCTTCCAATTTAGAACTAAAATAATTAAAAAAAAACTAACACAAATAAAATACACTTCAATTAAATACTTTTTTGTGATTTATTTTCCCAAACCATTCAGAGCTATAGGTTAAGAATGAAGAGCTGCAGGTTGCTGACCCGTGTAATAGTAATTGTTTAACCAGTGTATACCTTTGTACTGAAGGGGAAATAGAGAAGTATTTTAGCAGCCAAGGACATATGTTAGATAAAGATGTTCCCATCTCCAGATGGTCTTTTGTTTGTATAACCATCATGGCATATGTCTCAAGTGTGAGCAAAGCATCCTAAGGGAAACATCACACAAAGGGATATAAAAGAAGTCTCTTGTAACTATGGTCACAACATGTGATAACAGCTCCTTCTGCGTTTGTTCACACTGCTGGCAGTCCTAGAAATGTCTGTTTGCTTGAATCAATAAATGAGTATTTTAATGTAAGTATTTTCTCTTCTCATAATGATTAAAATTCCACAACAATTTATATTCAGGTTCACAGTCTATCAGTTATTGTCCATTACCCCATTCACTGGTAACACACCAAACTTCTAGTATTGCACTTTCTATGAAGAAATAAATTACTCTACTGCTACTAACAGTACTATTGATACTATTACAAAATTATGTGAAATCTATGAGATCATTTTCTTTTTGCATCAAAACTCAATTGTCAATGACTGAACACACTGTTCACCAAACTACATTGCATTCTGATATAAAATAAAATACCATGTAATACTGAAAATAAACTGGTAAAGTCTGTGTTCTTTAGCAATACAGACACAGGGTACAATACACTCACTGAAAATTACTTACTGAATCATACATTTGTTCCATAAAAATGTAACCGCCAAAGTAAACCTATTAGAAAACACATGATATTAATTTTATTGAAATAAAAATATTGATATGTAGCAGAACTCAGAATGCACTGTTTCATACCGAAATGCATTTAATTGCAATTTAGCGGCCAGTGCAAAGACAGAGCTGTACTGGGGTGTAAATTCAAGATCAAAATTTGAATTTAGCAAAATACAACAAAGTATTAAAATAAAAACAAAGTAATCAAACAAAACATGTTTCATACTATGTGGAAATCAGAATGAAAACAATTAAAACTGAAACTGAAAAAATATTTTACTACACTTATTTTCACAATATATTTTTGTATTTTTCAAAATCAAAACTTGAACTTTCAGTTTCAGATTTAATTTTTTCAGTACAAAACTTGTGGCCCCAATATATCACCAGCTCAAAACAACTTCAAAGATATACCTGTAAATGACAATTAATGGTCAGTACACCACGCTATGACTAATCACGGCAAAAAAATTCTTAAAACTAAATAAAAGTAACTCATCTCCATTAGAGCTGCAAGAAACAACTATTTTAATTGTTGACTAGTTACTGTCTATTGAAACGAATAGTCGACTAATTGAATAATTATAGATTTTTTCTTAAATTTAGCATGAAGTTCATTTAATTATGTGGCTAATGATAATGAAACACAAGAAAGATGCGTACAAGGAAAAATACATCTTTTATTGAACATACTGCAGATTTATTTAAAAAAAAATTATTAAATAAAAATGTCCTATTTCAAACCAATTAGACACAGTGCTGGGTGTGCACGTCTGCCTCTTTTGCAGGAAGGACTTCAGGGCAGAGCATGAACTGGGCCTTAAATGTCAGACCCGAGTCTGGTCCGGCCCCGATTCAAATGATAACAATTATGCCTGAACCCGCTGGGTCTCGTTGGCTTGGGTCAAATATTCCCAGCTCTAGTCCATGATGCCTGTCTTCTTCAGAGTGCATGCATTTAATTTAAAATATGTTTGTCAGGCATAACACTCAAGCTCTGTACCCTGTACCCTGTCTGGACCTGTTCCTGAAGTGACCTCATCACACCATTCCACCATGATTAAATCACCATGAAACCATAGATGCCACTTCTCTTTAAAAAGTCTCTGAACCATGTGGCACAGGTTCACCTTAATGACCAAACCATCTGTGAAATACTATAATTATCATTAATTATGCTCCATATTGTAATGGAGGTGAACCCAAATAAGCCTTATGGCTCTTTTCCTGCCTCCAGAACATTTATTATTTACAGGTTATTTACTTCCTGTATTCTGTTTTATTCATCTATTTGGTATTTACTTTATGTATTCTGTTTTTACATGCACAAATAAACTAAACTAAAAACTAAATGACGGTCATTCTTCTCTTTTCCTTAAACAGCCTAACACATAGGTAAGGGTTTGTCTTCTTCTGACTTCTCCACATTTGTTAGATAGTGACAGAATTCCTCCACACTTCCTACTACTGTTTGGCCCTGGAACACCTATTCATACTCGGACATAGGCCACATTACGCAGTGTGAACACATCTGTAAGGAAGGAATAAATGTACCAGAGTACAGTATGGACTCAAGCACAGTGTGTGAAAGTCTACTACATGCCTTTGTATATCAGTGATGTTAGTGGCCAGTACATTTCTTTAATGCAGGGGTCTCAAATTCATTTTCTTCAGGGGCCACATTCAGCCTGAATTTATGTCCAATGGGCCAGACCAGGAAAAAGAAAACATAATAACCTGTAAATATTGACAACTACCGGTATACATTTTTGTCATTGTTTTAGTGCAAAAAAACACCCATTACATTGAGAAAATATATTTATAAATAATCCAAATATTAAAAAAAGGAAAATAACGGCAATTTTAACAATAATCTGCCTCGACTTATCATTAGTCCATGTGTTTTTTTTTATAGATCAGTTCTACAAAGACACTAAACATTTAGTAACAGAAGCAGAACATTTTCTTTAGATATTTCAGGTTATTCACATTTTATTGTTACAGGATAGTTTGTAAATGTAAATATTTTTGTTTCGGTGTCAGGGTGCTGTTCGCCCCGTCGGGGAATATTTTTCTGATAGTAACTCGTGGGCCATGCATGATCCCTTGCTAATCATATCGACTGAGAAATACTTACCCTGCTGTTTTTTGGGGGCGAAGTCCTTTCTATTGATATTTTTAATCCAGACCTTCCAAACACCCTCTTCCTCCACAGGTGAGTGGTGCAGACTGTATGCTAAACAACATGTAGCCTACAGTCCTGTGTGTCCCACATACTGACTTCTTCCATATTTTCTGTTTTCTCTTGGTGTTGTAGCATCCAATGACGGCACATATCCTCCCAGATCCATAGCACTAGTTGTTGACAAGTTTTCCCTAACCATTTGTGCACCTGCTATTAGCTGAATTCTCTGTGCATTGCGTCCGCTGCCTCTGTTGGTTATTTCTTCATATCTGGTCTTTGTATGTATGTGTTAGAGATGTGTGGTTGAACTACACACCTGCGGGTGGTGCGGATCAACTGCGGATCAGGTGGATAATGTGACAAAAAATTATATTTTGATTAAATTCGGGCGGGTTGTGGTTGAAGCACTCAAATAAAGATAGCAGGGGAATAGAGATTTTAAGAAGTGGTTGCAGATGAAAATACATGTCATCTGTGCATCTGTAGTGTATGTAGTGTGTGTGTGTGTGTGTGTGGGGGGGGGGTTGTCTCTATTTTCAAGTAAAGACTTGGAAGGAAGTCGCGCTTGGTTAGAGTTTCATATACTTGTGAGAGTTCAGACATGGAAGTGTATGTCAGAGTCATGAATAAAAACATGTTCGATTCAGTAAGCTGTGTCGGCCAACAGTTTATTTGACAGTTAGTACCATCTTTGCCAAAAGTATTGGTCTTGATCAGGTATTTTAAAACCTTGAAGGGGGCAGTGTGGTTACATATATCGACTGAAGAGGGAATCCTACCACCTTTTTAGGTAATGTGTGAGCTCCCTCCTTTTACCCCTCACTTTTTAAAAGGACGTAAGATGCAGGAGTTGGGGGGCAGTTTGTCTGTCTGTCTGTCTGTCTGTCCTTTCTGGTCTTTTCCTGGCCTTGCTGCTCTCTCTTCAGCCTTTCCCTTCTTATCTTGTGTTTGGTTCATTCTCTGGGCCTTCACTCCTTAGCTTCACTTGTCTCTACATTTCTGTGTGTGTGTGTGTGTGTGTGTGTGTGTGTGTCATATCTCAAACTGGGAATGGAAGAAATGTACTTCATTCTGCTTGTTGTGTTTGAACAATATATTTGGATACTAAAGTTAATATGTCATTTTTAGAAGGTCAGTCCTGCTATCACATTAACATTTTATATCAGTTGTTTAGGGCTGACTTCAAGGGTTACAATATAGATATGTGAACATAATCACAACTACCCTTCTTTTTTTCCCAGTACATTACAATCATATGTTATGCTGCAGCCAGAAATCCCCACTAATCATTCATCATGAAGGTCAAAGCTTTGAAAGAGAGGATGATCAGCTTTCTCTATTCCAAGTATGGCATCATCTTCTTCATTTTGGTCGGGTTTATCATCACCATCATCCTGCTACATGACACAGATCTCCCTGAGGTAAGAACTTTAACATTAGAGATCAGTTTACCAGAAACTGTTCTCAAATTCTTCAGTCTCAGGACAACAATAGTGCAAATTAATTCTTATCTTCGTTCTAAAGACATACACATTTCATTTGTTCTCCTTTATTTGCTACAAATTCAAGTACTACACTAAAATAATATATGTTGAACTTAGGTAAAAAGTGGTTTCAAGTGGTTCCACATAACTTTGTTGTTCAGCTCATCCAACCGTTGTCAAATAGCACATGGGAGAACTATTTCAGGGCTGATGTCGGGGTTAACTCCCTCTGTCAGCAGTGGAAGCATCAGACTTGGCTTCTTGGTCTCCGACAACGGCTTGAGTAAAATGTTAGACTTAGACTTCCTTTATTGTCATTGCACAAGAATACACACAACAGTGGGATTTTTGGCAACGAGACGTCGTTGCTTGGCTTCCAGAGTACACCTACTACATAAATAAGTAAAAAGCATCTAAGGAACAGAGTAAACAGAATGAGTAGTCCAATAAACAGAATGAATAGTGCAAAAAAAACATAGTAAGTAGTGCAAATATAGGGGGGGGGGGGTCGTTTCACAACCAGGAGGTAGATTTTTTTGTCCATTTTATGTCATGGACATTGTAAACTTCATGTGTTAGTCACAATAACTCAACCTTGTTGAGAGTTATTGTGACTAACACGGAACAAAACACTCTTATTCTGCTAAATCAAACTTTAAAAAAGTTCAAATTCTGAGATAAAAAGTCTAAATTATGCAATTTAAAAGGCCAAATAATGCAATAAAAATGCATAATTATGTGATAAAAAGTCAGAATTCTGCAATAAAAGCCAAAATTATGTGACAAAAACTCAAAATTATGCAATGAAACGTCAAAATGATGCAATAAAAAAGGCCAAATAATGCAATAAAAAGGCATAATTATGTGATAAAAAGCCCAAATTCTGTGATTCTGAGATAAAATGTAAAACTTATACAATAAAAACAAAAAATTATGTAATTAAAAAGTCAAAATTCTGCGACAAAAAGCCAAATTTATGCGATAAAAAATATCTAAATTTCAAGTCAATAAGGACTACCAAAATAATGCATATATAAGGCACACTGTGGAGTCCAGAAAATACAGTAGCTTAATATTTTAATTTTGTGGAACTCGGTGCCCCCAAGACATATGGTGGCCTTGGCATCCACCTGGTCTGTCTATGTCAGGGGTCTGCAACCCTGGTCCTAGAGAGCCGCTATCCTGCATGTTTTAGATGTTTCTCTCTTCCAGCACACCTGACAGACATTATCAGTCTTCCACACAGCTTGATGATAGGCTGATCATCTGAATCAGGTGTGTTGGAAGAGGGAAACATCTAAAACATGCAGGATAGCGGCTCTCTAGGACCAGGGTTGCAGACCCCTGCTTATGTCTATTGTAGTGTAATACATTTGTGGTCCTGCTGCAAACAAATGTTCCATTTGGGACAAACAATAAAAAGAAACTGAACTGAATACATGTAGAAATGCAGACATTGACAGACATTGACATTGAGTGCTTTTCTAGTTTTATTACTGTGTCTATCATTGGCAGTGTATAGATACAGCTGTAACAAAACAGAAGAATTGTGAATATTAATGTATAAATTGTTGAATTTGAAATACAGACCAAGCTTAAAAAAATAAAAAGAAAGAGAATACAAATCTACACATATATGGTACTTACAGGTGCATCATAAGTGACCAACATAGAAATGGAAACTGATGAGTCTGCAATTTAGTGTTTAGTGTTTTGTAGTTTAAGCAAACTATGGCATAGAATAGAATAGAATGGCATAGAATAAAATGGAGTAGAATAACGTACAATAGAAAAGAGCAGAATAGAATGGAATAGAATAGCCTTTATTGTCATTCTTCAAGACAAATATTCATGTCGTGCCCCCCCACCACCCACAGTACAAAGGGTAAAAAACAGTGTGCCATAAAAGACTGAAATAGGTAGTAAAGCTCATAGATACTGTTTACCCTCATCAGCTGATTGCTCACATGTTTCTGTTCATTGCTTCCTGTTGATTAAATCTTCTTAACCTGCTTTTTCTTCTACCTCCTGCAAACCACCCCTATGATATACACCATTTGTCTCAGTCATGCTGTGCTACTATCCTGACTGTGTTCTGTTCATGCAGTTGTTATGTCCCTACCGTCTAAACCACAGGGGGGAAGTAGGAAGGTGTCTTCCTGTCTCAGTCTTTCCTTGTATGTCTGTGGTCAGGGCAGAGAAGTCCCAGATCAGAGCCACCAAATATAATTTATTACAAATTAAAAATAAACAAATAAAACAAAGAGAAAGTAACTAGAAAAGCACTGGGAGAGTGCAGACGTCCACCACTATTATGTATTGAGTTAAAACCAACCCTATCTCCCAATAATCCTTCAAAAAAGTCCGGGGTCTAGACGGTGATCCGGATCAACCCCAAAATCTAATCACTTGTTGGTTTTGTCATTCTGGACAGTCTGTGAGGATGTAGTTGAACTCCGTCTAACTTTTTGAGTTATGTTACTAACAGACGGACAGACAAACCCAATAATTGCAGAGGTAACCATATCCATGAGCCAGTTTATATACCAATTGAGTTATATTTATTTATGTTTGTGCATTTATGGGCTTATGTTTTTGATGACTGTCAATTCTGCAGTCCTTTATTAGTCTGGAAAGGAATCTGCAGACTTATGTTTTCCTGGCATTTATCTATTTGTCTGTTTGTTAGAAAGAACACTCAAAAATGAATGGACAGATTTAGCAGAAATGTTCAGAAAATGTTGATACTGGTGCAAGGAACAAATGATAACATTTTGATGGTGATCAGTGGAGGTATATATGTGTGTGTGTGTGTGTGTGTGGGGGGGGGGCATGTGTGGAAGTGAAAACTATTGCTCATTTAGGGAGGGGGGTGATATCTGCCTTGGCACTGTCTAAGTGCTTTTCTAGTTAGCCTATCCAACTTCTTAGTAAATCATGATTGATTTTGTTTTCATGCGAGTAGAGTTCTACAGCAAGCTGAATGTGAGCTTGGTGCAGACATATGTGGCACCAATTTACACCCTAATTCATCAAATTGTAACACGTTACATTATTTCCTAAGTAACGTTAATGGTGATGCAGTTATGGATAAAGTAATTACGTAATTACTCCATCACTCGAAATGTAACTGCATTAGTAACACTGTTATATTTTAACACTGTTATTCCCAGCATTGGTCAAAAGTAACACCTGCAGTCCAGCACATGCAGTGTAACACTTCACTAAAAAACAAAAAACAAAACTATGTTCAGTTGTTTATAGTGACCATGTCAACATTGTTTGGACATCCCTAGCTCACTGTCTAGAACAGCAGGTATAACATGGTTCTTGATTCCATAAGTTCATTGTGTTGATGAAGTTTTGATTGTAATCAGATTGTGCTTGTAAAAGGCTCACTGCATTTAAAATGGATGAAGAAGAAGCTATTGATAGGACATCCATGCATACAGTTACAATACATTTTAGTTTCCACAAAAAATTCTTAAGAAATCTTTGGACTTTCTATAGTTGATCAGTAGTTGTTGGTGGAGGTCATTGATGACTGGGACATGAGTGAATCATACCAAGCAGCAAAAGTCAACATCCAGGCAATAAACGTCATTAACAACTGTGCAGAACGTGGCATCTATAGGAGACCTGAGAGCCACTAGCAAGATGTTCTCCAGGTTGTAGAAAAGGACAGAAAGAGAAGCCCAAACTTCAGTAAAAGAAAAACCTCGGTCTGTTGTAAGTAAAAAAAGTATCTGTGAATTTTGTCAGCTAGCAATTATCAATAAAATCAGTTATAATAATTTACAAGTTTCTGTTTGTTCTTCATCGCTTGAATGTATACACAGCATATTCATATTATTGTTATAGTAATGCCAGAATGGTATCGATATACTTTTATGTTTGGTAAGTTGATCAGGGATGAAAGTGACAATGGAAAATAAGATTTAGATTCAGATGTCTTCATTTATCCCCTAGTGACAATTCGGTTTGCAGACAATTTGTCGCAGCAGCATTAAAAACAAATTCCACACTTAGGCTACGATCTGTCAGTATTCAAAACAGCTAAGAAAGCCCAGCAATAAATAAATAAAATACAACAGTGACAATAATAATAATAAATTTTATTTGTAAAAATGCACTTTACATTTCGGGAGAAATCTCAAAGTGCTACAGAGAGCTGCTACACAGCAGCCAATAAAAACAATACATAAATACAATGCAAAAAAAGACATGTTACATAGGATTTAAAACGGTCAAACAAATAACAGTGTTAACTGAACACAATGACAGTGCAACATTGTCATTAGATTCATAAATACATTTTAAAAACAGAGAAAAAAGATCACAAATGTATATAAAAAAATATTAAAAAACACGCAGTTTATCCTACCTTACATATTAGCACTATCCAGTAATTAATTATAAATACAAGTTATTTCCCCAAAAAAGTAATTGCGTTACTAACTGCATTACTCCACTTGCAAAGTAATTAGTTTCCAGGAAAAGTATTTTTGAGTTCCTTTTTTTATTTTTGCATGAAAATGTCACAGAAACGAAACAGTTTAACAGAACAGTTCACAGGGTATCTATCCTTGTTTGCTCAAAACGTAAACTAAACACAAAGATAGAACTTCGATAGCAGCTAGACTGGGACAGTAAGTTCACACCAAATGCACGGTGGATGAGTTGTGTGACATGGGCTTTGGCACGATATAATGACGTCATCGACACACGTCTGCGAGGACATAGCTAACTCATGGTCCGGTCAAAAGTAGTTCCCCCAAAAAAGTCCTGGAAAGTCCAATTGGGGAAACACGCCTGTAACGCATCACATTATTTCTCGATTAACGGTAACAGCGATACAGTTATGGATAAAGTAATTAAGTAATTACTCCGTTAACCGAAATGTGGCTGCGTTAGTAACTCTGTTATAATCTAATGCCATTATTCCCAGCACTGGCACTATCACTGTCGTTTAAAAGCCTGGTAACAGATGGAATAAAATAATTTGCAAAGCAATTTGTTTTCCTTCTGGGAGCAAGATAACACCTCCCAGAAGGCAAATTTGCTATAGAGCGCATGGTCTGGGTTTTCCATAATACTCCTGGCTTTGTGGAGCACCTGCCTACTCAACAAAGAGTATACATTGGTTGTGTGCACACCCATGACCCATGACCAAACTAAGAACAAGGAGACACAGACAAATTAAAATGAAGACTGGGTTTATTTTCCCGATAAAATGACATCAATTTAAACAAACATGGGCTGGGCCCAAAAATAACTGAACAAAAAAAAAACAACCAGACTTAAATCAAAAGGACAAGTAACACAAGTGAGCCACCATCACCAAACACACAAAGGAATATATACTGGCTGATCAGACCAACTGAACACATGAGGGGAATACAAACAGTGACACAATGACAAAAACAACAACTAATATTACAAACACCAAAAATACTTAATTAGTCAAAATAAACATAATCTACTAAATCTCAAAAGCTAAGTAAATTAATAATTCAAACTGAAATACTTAATCTAAACTAAAGTAGATCCTTTCAAATCACCCCCCTGAAGTGGCAGCAGTTGGGCTGCCCCAATTAGCTGCTCCTCCTATATAATGGCTGTGTGTGGGCGTGGCTTCTTTCTTCACCCAGACACCAACAGAATCCAGGAGCTAACACCATCTTCACCAGCTGCCCCTCTACACTGGTAACTCAAAACAACCCACTGTACCAAAAGTTAACTAAATGGGTGCACTCCAAATAGAACTAATGTGTACTGTAAAATAACCTATCAAAAATAAAAATGTATAAACAAATGTGTGTGAACTTATTTGTGTACTTTAAAGCTAATATAACTGAATAAATGCAAAAAATATAAAGTGTAGGTGCAGAGGGTTAGAGACTTATGGTGTGGACGCGGCTGTGTCCATCACACAGCCCATAAAACCAAGATGGAAAAGAAAAGATTAAAAGACTCTCAATAAAAGAACGATAAACACAGAAAATTGGTTTAAATAAATAAAAAATAAACAAGGAAGGTCCATTAAAAAGATATGATATACTCTGCAGACAGGTTGTAATGGCATATTGAACTAGCCACAACTTCTGAAATGACAATTTCACACAAAAAAAGGAATTCTAAATAAAAACAACAAACTGATTATTGTTTGATGCAGTTACAACATACATGTGATCATGATAGCTGAGTTTTTAGTCTGTCCTGATCCATCGTGTCCTCTGTTATATTTTTGTATAACTAGTGACACCATGAACAGGTGAAATTGCGGAAATACTGAAATATACCCCGAAAATGGTTAAATATTGTGTATTTTTAAACTGTTGGTGGACCCAGTAAACACAGTTTGATTTGAACCTAATTTTACCTTGTGGATTAATTTGATTTGAACAAAATTACCCCAGGGACAGATAAAAAAATCGAGGGCATTGTGTGCACCCTAGCGTGGTTACTGTCTCTATAATAGTCTTGTCTCATCTTTCACATGTCATTCAAATGTATGATAAAGTAGCAGTAAAGTGAACACCGACATTTGAATCTTGAATCTCTTCCCTCTCTCCTGCCAGTTTCATCATAACATAAAGACAGCCTTCTCAGGAGGTAAATCACATCCTGACCTCCAGTCTAACTTCTTCAGCTTCCAGTCATATGGTGGGGGGAAAACTCAGGTGGAATATGTGGAAGAACAGCACCTCATCGACTCAGTTACTTGGCCTGAAACTCCAGTGATTCTACCTAATTTTACCCTAAAGCAGACCAGCAATCCTGCCCACAGCACTTTCACAATTCTTCCAGGAGGAGGGGAGTGGCATGTGGGAGATCAGCTGAAAATTATCATTCATGTGAAGGATTCTGAAGGCCATCCAAAGACGTCTGGAGGAGACTTTATAGTGGCTCGGTTACACAACTCAAAGCTTGGTGCAGGTGTAGGTGGGCAGGTGGTGGATCATCTCAATGGGTCTTACCTAGCTGTGTTCCCTCTACTCTGGAATGGAAATGCAGAAGTTCAGGTAAATATGACGACAGTGAAACTATAGTGTGTGTGTTTGGAGACAGTATTTTGCAAGTCAAATATGGATTCTGTGATCCCTTTTATTAACTCTCCTGAGCAGAGACAAAAAACAAATAACACTGGTCTACAAGTAAAATGTTTCCACAATAAAACTAAAGAAATGTTCCCACATGTGTGTTACTGATAAAGAAAACTCAAGTCTTAAATGCTGGTTGGCTTAAGTTTCCAAGATAAGTTTGGAGTCAATATGTTTTAGTCCAAAGGAATATTAGTCTCAGATCTACTTCAAAACACTGTCTGCACATTATGATCCATTCACTTTACAGGTTCTTTCTAGTAGAATGTTTACTAATCCATTGTATACATGTACATAAACCAGCATATTCTCCTGAGACCCAGCAATGCATTTTTGTCCTCTGTCGTGGACATTTTACTGCTTTTTTTATATTGGGCACATGAAAAGATGCTTGGGGATGGCTTGGCTAAACATAAATAGAATAGAATAGGCAAAGACGATTATCCTATGGCTAGACATTTCAGCGAATACCATGACAGAAATGACACATTTCTTAAAATACAGGGTGTGGAGCATGTTAAACCTTTAGTGGGTGGGGGTAGATTAAAGAAATTAAATCAGAGAGACCTTCTGGATTCATCATCTCGAGGCTATGCAGTATCCTGGTCTTAATTTCACTTGTTTTCTATAATAGAGGCCGATGCATTGTCTCTCTAGGTTTTTTTTTTTAGGTATGATATGTATGTCTTACACCATTCTAAGAAATGTTTTGTGATAGGTTACTAAGGGGTCACATGACCCCGATGTCATTTTATATGTGAGGCAATACTCCTGTGTCTATTGACTAAGCCCTGAGGAAGACCTGTGTGGTCAAAACATGTCAGCTTTTTTTTTATCCTTATCTAGCCGTGTATTATTGAAGGCTTTTTAATTTACTTCCTCTTTGTTCACTCAGAGTTGCCTGGATTAATCTTTGTTTAGAATGAACTTAACCCCGTTATCCAAGAACAGCCAATATACTACTTATGTAAGACACTGCGACTTTCTTTGATTGTACTTTTACTGCTTTAATGTTGTCCACTACAAAGGACATTTCATTAAAAAAAATTAAAGATGCATCTGAAAAACTGTTGCAAAAAATCAATTACTTAATGTAAAAAAAAGTCAAAACGTGTGTGTAATACCACAACATAATATATATTAAAAACATGAGCTAACCAGCATTTCTGTCACTTGTTTTCTGATTCATTTTATTAAAATATGTAAGATTTAGCACATTTAATGTCTGAAGCTTTCTAAAAAAAAAAGTGTAGAGCAGTATAATGTGGATGGAACTATCTCTTCAGGTGACACTGGTTCACCCCAGTGA
Organism: Siphamia tubifer; assembly: GCA_020466265.1. NCBI lineage: Eukaryota > Metazoa > Chordata > Actinopteri > Kurtiformes > Apogonidae > Siphamia > Siphamia tubifer. The sequence continues at coordinate 25,287,250 of CM035794.1, read as the reverse complement.
GGCTATCACAGTTCTGCGTAGACTGAACAGAGAGCTGCCAGACAGGGTTTATTTCCGAAGCATCTTCCGTTCAGGCTCAGTGTCTGAAACCACAATCTGCAACATCTTCCTGAGACCAACCAAGCAGCCGATATGCAACTACACCGACCTCCGTACAGGGGAGCCATGGTTCTGCTTCAAGCCAAAAACCCTGAGCTGTGATGCCAGGATCAACCACTTCAGTGGTACTTTCAAAGACAACCTCAGGAAAAATGAGAACAAGCTGTTTCAGAGGTTTGTTTTTGGTTTTGATTTAATGTCTACAGTAAAAAGTGAGATATAACTACAACACTACATTTATAGGCTTAAAAAACAGTTGCTTTGCTTTTTTCACTATAAATGACAAATATAAGTTATGTATAATGTACATAATCTATTTTTCATGTGAGTTTTTAAGCATTTTCACTCAGATATTTGGGGTCAATGACAAAAATATGTATTTGTGTCTTTTCCTCAGTGGTGTCAACATGAAAGTCTTCATTAAGGCTGTAGGTTCTTCCAGTGTCCTGGTGTTGCCCAAAAAGGAAGGCAAGTTTTCTTTTAGGAAGATGTTTTAAAGAAGTGTACTGGAGGAACTGACATCACTTCCAACTGTTCGTAGTGGGCTGCAATCTAATTTTTGTAGGAATAAAGAGATGTCAAACATTAAATCAATTGATCCCTAAAAAATGGTAACAAAACACAAATAGAAAATAACAAATGCAGTAAATATTGTCAAAGGAGTGGGCAACAGTAAAACTTTATCTAGTCCCACTCCTCTCCCGTGTGAAATTAATTGTTATTTACAGATAAATTCACACATCCATAGATTTACCTATATGTGTGCATTTATGAAAGAATACATATGGAACATTTTCAGGATGTCTTGGAGTGTCACAAAGAACAGATGACTACCGGTAAATGTTGGTGGTGATCTGGAAGAGATTCTGGATCTTTGAAATTTGACATTGTGGTAAAGAGAGAATAAATTTCCAAGTGATCCAGAATCCAGGATCTCTTCCAGATCATCACCTGAATTGAATGATTTGTTCTTTGTGACACTTCCAACACATCCTGAAAATGTTATGAAAATCTGTTCAGAACATTTTGTATAATCCTGCTGAAAGTCAAACAAACAAACTGACTTGAATTTAATACCTCTTTGGCTGAGGTCATTAAGTAGTAAACAAAACGTGTTTAAAGGAGTATTTCAGTGGATTTCAACATTCAGATGTATTGCTCAATCTACCCTTGTTAGTAGAGAAGACGCATACATTTTTGATCCGACCCTGACGGAGCTCTTGACCAGAGAAGTAAGCAGGGTGACAAACACTGAGGGTGTCATTTTCCATTGTGTTTAACTACACCAAATATCACCCCAAAAAATATGCAACATCAGCAGACACCTATAGGAACATGACACAGTAGCATGCATGATTGGAAATGAGTAGAAAAGTTACTCAACCAGTGTGTTTGTATAAGCAGCTACATATCAGTTTGTTTACTGAAGTCCAAACAAGTCGATTAGTCAAGCTTGGACATACTCTCTATATGTCTAGTTTTTTATTAGGGAGTCATACGCGCTACTGTGCTGTGTTGCTACACTGTAAACCTGAATAAGTTAGCAGAACTCCAAAAAATTAAGGCCATAGATTGCCTCCATTATTTTAAGTTGATGAAACGTAAAAATACAAGTTTACAGAACTTAAAAATGTAGATGTTTATTAAAGTATACTTAAATTAAAACATTATTTATTAACTTAGTATTCTAAGGTTCTGTCAGTCCTACTGGGAGACTAAGTCAGGGTTCAGTGTCTTTGTCCAAGGACACTTGGACATGTGGACAGACATAGCTGGGTCATGAACCTCTGACCCTTCAGTCATTGGACGACCCGCTCTACCAACTGAACCACAACCGCCCCTGAATAAAATTACTGTGTTTTGTGATTGTAATTTTTTTGCTGTGATAGATATTAGTGGTTATTTGCACTGATCTGTAATTATATTTCATCATCTACTACATCAGTTAAGTTTTTTTTTCAATCATCCTTGTTTGAAACAATAGAAATAACAGAACAATATCATTCTCAGCATTTAATGACTTAATTCCACTCAGTTTTACCTCATCTATGTTTTTAAGTTATGTTCACTTATATCCACAATAGTTCCCCTTAATAAAAAATATATTAGTTGGAAGTACTTAAAAAGAAGAATATGTTACAGCAACTGAAAACATTTGAGTTAGTAGTAGTATTTATGAAACTTTGAGTATTAACAACTGAATATATTTAATTATTCTGAACGTTCAGGTTTACAGTGTAGGTATGTGCTGATGTTGCATATCTTTTGGGGTGATATTTGGTCTATGTTAAGACATTTAACCACAATGGCAAATTAAATTATTCCATTTGTGTTCGTTTCCCTGCTTAATTCTCCTTAAGGAACTATATAGACCTATATGTATGTAAATATAGTGATAAATATATGGGTGAAGATGTGCTAAACAGTTTTGATGTATGTCAAGGACAATAGGATTGCGTCTGGAGATAAGTGTGTACTAAACATAAGTGAAGTGAATGTTTTCTTCTTGTGAAACTACTGACAATCAGTTGATGTTAATAATTAGATGACGTCAAGGAACTGGTTGGAGCAGGTTTAATGTGTCACCTGGTAACTGAAAATGGACTATAAAAGATACATGTCAAAATAAACTGAGCCTTTTCCTACTGAATTTCTGGTTGTGATGAAATTCTTGATCCATGACGAAAATCCACAACACTCTTCTCAAGAACTCTGTCAGGGTTGGATCAAAAATTGACACGTCTTCACTACTAATAAGTCAAGAGTAGAGTGAGCGATACAGTTGAATGTTGAAATCCACTGAAATTCTCCTTTAAAAAACCAGAATATATTTGACACTTTAGAGTTTTGTGGTTTGATGACAGATGTGCACACTCCTTACTTTAACCCTTTGATCCATCCTGGTCACTCCAGTGGACAGTTGTTCTACAGTTGTTCTCTTGTATATTCATGCTTTTGTTGTTTTAGTTCCATATCAGTCAGTTCATATCATTACTGTAACTGGTCTGTTCTTAATACCTGATCTGCACTAACATGGTTAAGTGTAAATCAATTGTTTATTGTTATTAGACTGTAATTAACAGTCTGCATTAAAAATGTTTTATTTCATAGTGTTCTGATATTCTGTTTTAAATACATGTTTCTTTGGTTCAAAGTTTAAACACATGTTGTCCAGCTGAGTGGACATTACTGATATAGATTCATTAAAAAGATATCAATCACATTTCTTTGTTCTTGCCTAAAGAGGAATAAAAACACTTAGGATAACATTTTTCGACTAACGTTCTCATAATTCATGCATCAATAATAACAAAAAAATAGACGGTAGGTCGAGAGGGCCCTAAACTTGTTGACAGGCAGACAAATAAAAATGGCCACTTTGACCTTTTTCTCCTGTTTAGGTAAAAATGAGACAAAGAACAGTGTTGAAACACCTGGACCTTCTGGCTACTACTACCAGCACATGTGGCGAACACTAGGTGGTACCCCAGTCCAACAGTTCAACAACCCCTCTGCTGTTATTCAGTGTCTGAAAGGGAAGGTGGTCCACCTGTATGGAGACTCCACCGTCAGGCAGTATTTTGACTATTTCAGGACTAATGTACCAGGTAGGAGATTCATAATGATTTATGACAACAGCTGGATTTGGTTTCTAACTTACTATGTGTTATTTCTGTTTCCTCTGACAGATGTGAAAGAGTTTAACTTACACAGTTTAAAACAATCTGGACCTTTCATGGCCTTAGACTATCCAAACAACATCATGGTGACTTTCCGCTGTCATGGACCTCCTATCCGTACTACTGAGGTTCTAACCAGCCAGCTGCGTTACATCGCCAATGAGCTAGATGATATGGTTGGAGGAAATAATATTGTTGTAGTTTTTGGCATCTGGGCTCACTTTGGTAGTTTTCCCATTAATATCTACATTCAGCGGCTGCAGGTCATTCGTAGAGCAGTGATTCGCCTGCTGGACAGAGCTCCAGGTACACTGATCATCATCCGTACTGGAAACCTTAAACAGCTGACACTTGTTGGGAGTGTGATCAACAGCGACTGGTACTCACTGCAGCGGGACAAGGTACTCAGGGCAATGTTCAAAGGAGTGGATGTGCATCTGGTGGATGCCTGGGAGATGGTCCTGGCCCACCATCTGCCTCACAACCTCCACCCACAACCACCTATTATAAAAAACATGATTAATGTCCTCTTGTCCTATATTTGTCCTAAAAAAGGTGGTTAGATGTGTTTCATGGACAGGGCCATTTAAGATTCCACCACCAATTATTTGGCTATGTCGGTAGTAAACAATCAACAACGGAGGTACAAGGTAAGCAATAAAACAATAGAAGAAACAAACAAAAATGTTAACAGTACAAGTACAAAATGCCATTTTTTTCTGTATTCATGTGTTAAATTTCGAAATATGTACCCACATCCACTGAGATCTGAGTGTTTTCTTTGCAAAAATGTTTCCGACATACACATATCAGTGATGCGTGGGCGACCGCTTTGTTAACTAGCCTACCCGCAACTTGGACCGCGAGAAACATATTTGAGAAGGACCACCCGCTTCTGGACTCACATTTTTAAAAAGTAGTCAATAGTCTTTATGAACATCACATGACCTTACTCACATACCTGCATTTATTTCTGTGTTAAAATTCAATGTTATTGCTTGTAAGTTAATATGTTGAGAAAATATGTTATTCCTGCTTCATCATTCAAAAGTTATCAAAGCACAGCATCTAAACCAGGGGTGGACAACCTGTAACACCCAAAGAGACATTTGAACCCAGTTTCCACAGAAAAGAAAACACTGGGAGCTGTTCATCATCTTCAGAAATCTCAGTGAATGTGTCCCAAACCTGACTTTTTTTGTTTGTATATTTCTGGAGCTTCCATTTTCCTAACTTGACTTTCTCTCTTGCTCCCTCCATACAGTAGGATACTGACAACGTTGTATGTCACCTTCACAGATATTCAGTTAATAGTGTATTTACCAGGTTATTTTAATGTTTATCTCAAATGATAAGTGATATATATATACTCAAAACTGTAGTAATTAAACCAAGGTTGATAATCATAAATATAAAGTAACTGCACTGTGACTGCTGGATGACAATGCAGCATCTGGTGGAAGTACAGACATTTGACACAATATATATTTGTGTCAAATGTCTGTGTGTGTGTGTGTATATATATATATATATATATATATATATATATATATATATATATATATATATATAAAATCAATCTTGGTTTAATTGCTACAGTTTTGGAGTTTTTTCAGTATGAAGTTAAGACTATTTGTATATCATGCTGACTTGGGTAAAAGTTATAATGTGTTACTGTACTTTTCTGTTGTGTATCTGTAAGGTTTTTCTGTAAATATTTCATGAAAATACTTGAGATCAAATATAATTTTAGGCATGTCAGAAAACTGTTTCCGCTATAAGCAGCTGTCTTGCCATATATAATTTATATACTGGGTAGTAATCATTTTCATTACATGCTGTTTAATACAAGTTGTCAAAGCTTTTTTTTTTTTTTTTTTTTTTTTTTCCAAAAAACACTCCTTTTATCTTCATTTATCAGGAACAGCAACGGTCTTCCTTGGTCAATTTGACCCAGTGCTTTTTAATTATCCAAAAGATGTCAAGAATCAAAACCATCCTAACAAGCACTGTTAATATATCATTAATAATTCCATTATTAACTATTCTATCAATATTTGGTGCAGTGGTGTTTCTAAACTTAACAGGTAATGGTTCACTTGTTTTTCATTAAAAAATACATGTTAAACCTTTTTTGTTTGTTTGTTTCACCACTTCATTACTTTTGAAAAACCAACATATAAACCATAACATTATAACATAACATGTCTCACTGTTGTAAAGAAAGAAATAGTCTGACATTTCTGACACCCTTTTACCTCCATTTCCACTGCTGGGTCAAATTGATCCGAAGAGTATTTATGTGATGAAAAACATGAAAGGGGTGATCACAAATATGAGATGAACTATTTTAATATTATATATTAATGACATTAATTAAGGTTAGCAGAAGTTTCATACTGGAAAAATGTTAACTATTTTTCTTACATGTTCAAACTTTAAAATGCCAGTTTTATCCATAACATAACAGGAGCGTTAATAAACAGACAAAAAACTGTTTTTTAATGGAATGAATAGTTGTATAAACTATTATATAAAATAACATTATATATAAAATGTACAGTCTGGGTGGGGAGTACCTAAGTTTCCCATTAAGAAACACTGGAGCAGAGGTGAAGAATTCCAGTTACAAGTGGAATATATTCAATTCAATTCAATTCAATTTTATTTATAAAGCCCTAAATCACAACAAAGTCGTCTCACAGGGCTTTACAAAAACACAATCAACTACAGAGATACATGAAAAGTCCCAAGCATCCCCTGTCCTTAGACCCTCCTTCTCGGCAAGAAAAAACTTCAAAACCCAGTGGGAAACAGAAGAAATCTTGAGGAGAACCACATTGAAGGAGAGATCCACTCTCATGGACGGACAGGCTATAGATGAACGTCCATTTATAAATGAAGGATGGGGGGGCTGGTCCAGACAGGCAGGGGCGGGGGTTAGGGGTCACAGGTCGGCACAGGCGAGACACTGCAGATCCTGTCGTCCATGGCTCCCGCGCAGACACTGTTTGTTTGTTGTTTGTTTGTTTATTAGATAAGGAATTCTAAATGGAAACCATATCAGTTTGAGGCGTCCGTCCTCACATTAAAAATCTCTTTACATTTGGTAGATTTTAAAGAGGTGGGTCTAGAACATTCAGTTCAATGCCCACAAAGAAGGTCCTCACTAAAAGCTATGAAAGGAGGTCAAAGTGTTGCTATCCAATTAGTTCTTTAGAACTTCTGTATGTGTTGCTTGCTCTTCAATAAACACTTCTACTTCATCTTCTCTAGATTCTGATTCTTGGACTCTCATGTTCAGTTGAGGATAAGTTTTTATATATGTAACCTTTCCTGTATCGACCATATTTTTTATGCTTTTAAGTTTAAAATAAGTAAAATATTATTTCTAGCATATTCAAATACATCTGCATAATTTACAGCTCCACAAAAACAATAACTTGTTTTTGTTTTGTTTTGTCAGTGTTGTCTAAGTGAAAACAGGGTATACTGTATGATATAATTTTCTGCTGACCATGAAAACAGCAAAGGCTAAAGGTGCCATTTAACATCAATATCAATGTCGGGAAGAAGAAACACAAGACATGTCTTCACATTAAGACACACGAATGCTAATTATACTGGAATCCAACAACACATGTTAGTGTTTGGTTTGGTATACATGTATCAGTTAACAGAGAAGTAAAAGCCTCCATTATTGTCTACTGATAACTATAATAACATATTTTTAATACATTAATATTATAATTGATTTTATAACACTGAGGCATTTTTGTACCTATGCAAAGATGCAAAAAGATCCTATTTAAGTGACATGTAAGAGAGAAGCTGCAGCTGCAGAGTCTGTGGAACATAGTTTTTAATTTGTGTGAATGGAGACTAAACCTGAACACAAAACAGAGATGACACTGCAAAAAACAAAAATCAAATAAATAATATTATCTACAGTAGGTTAACAACATTGTACACAGTAAATTTTGCAGTGTTAAATCCACACTTAGAGAGTTTATTTAACTTCTTCTAGAGTGTATTTGGTCCCATTGTCTCCAAATTAACACTACAAAATCTACATCTACCTGGGAGTCAGAAAGATGGATTGATTATGCACTGGTCACTGTATTGACAAAAAAAACCCTATTACAGTTACCCTATTACTACTTACAAAAGACCCAGTTAATAGAGTAATCCAAATAACTAAAAATCTTTATCTCAAATTTTCGTCTCTGAATATGAAAGAAAATTACATTTGCAAAAGGAAACTGAAACCCTAGAGACATAAATATATACATTACTTTACGTAACTACATAATGTATGTAAATATGTCATGTACATACTGTACATAGCATCCCATTGGCTATGAGGGAGCTACCCATGATGCTTTTGGTGACCTTTGACCCTCATTCATCACAGAGTTACTGTTGTTTGGTGAGTTTTTCCAGTGTATTCGTTGAAACTTTATTACAGTGCGTATTCATTATTAATCATGAGCCCAAAGAAAGTGATTCCCGGTGCCAATGAAAAGAAGGAGCGACTGCATCATCAATAGAACTGAAGCAGGAGATGATTAAAAAAATAGGAAAGTGGAACGTGGTCTCAAAGAGTGGTAAGAGGTTTGACTGACTGTCAAACCTCATCAGCTGATTGCTCACATGTTTCTGTTTGATGCTTCCTGTTGATTAAATGTCCTTAAAGTTATTATTGTAACCTGCTCTTCTTTCTGGCTTCTGCAAACCACCTCAACCTCAGCTTCTCCCTTTGACATGCAACATTTGTCTTAATCATGTCATACTATTATTGTGATGTTCTGCTCTGACCTGCTCGGTTACAGTCTTGTTTTTCTGCCCTTGTTTTGTACAATGGAATCACAGGGAAAATACAGTTAGAAGGTGTGTTGTTGTTTCCGCCTTACCAAGTATTGGTGTGGTCAGGACAGGGAAGTCCCAGAATAGAGCCGTACCACCAAACATTTATTGCAAATTAAAAAAAAACAAAACTGAAATCAAATCAATATATGTACTAAGTAAGTTTAATATACTATAGAAATAATATATTTTTCATATGAAATATGTGTTCACAGTTTGTTGGGTCAGGAATTTGATCAGGCAGGTGTTATTAAGTCACATTGCTTGTAAGTAAACAGGACACATTCCAGTGGTAGAACCTGTTTTTAAGACACTCCAAAGAGAAACAAAAAGAAAACATATCTGTGAAGAGTATTAAAACCACATTAAGAAGAAGACACATCTAATTTGAAATATTTTGAAAGTCGAAGAGTAAAAAAAAATTCCACAAAAACCCCCAACATAACATGGTGAGAAAATGTCAAATTTTAGTTGTCATTTAGCCTCTGCTATATTTCTGCACAGGGAATGAGAGCAATTAAAACACAAGACTTTGTTTAGTGTAAATATAATTTGTTCTCCTGACATTAGGACTTTTCCCATCAAAATATATATTAACACTAAAACTTTACACCATGTGGTTAGCACCTGTTCCTCATAGACAGAAGGTCCCTGGTTCTATTCCCACACCAGACCTTTCTGTGTGGAGTTTACATGTTCTCCTCGTGTCTGTGTGGGTTTTCTCCAGGTACTCCAGTTTCCTCCCACCATCCAAACACATGCACTGATAGGTTAATTGGTTAATCTAAATTGTCCATAGGTGTGAATGTGAGACTGATTGTTTGTCTATATATGTTCAGCCCTGAGATGAACTGGAGACTCATACAGGGTGTACCCCGCCTTCACCCATTGTAGCTGGATTAGGCCCCCAGTGACCCTAGTGAGGATAAAGCGGTTCAGATGATGAGATGAGGCTTTACACTATAATTGTGTATATCTGGGACGGCCATGGCTAAATTGGAAGAGTGGGTCATTCAGTAATTGGTGGTTTGAATTCCACTCTGTCTTAGTCAGTCTGTTGTGTCTGTGTGGTCTTGCGGGCCCGGATCTAGGCATAGGCAAGGGGGGGCAATGCCCCCCTAAATTTTGCGCCTGCCCCCCCAAACGCGATGCCGCGCCTGCCCCTATCAAACATTACCAAACGCGATGACAAGGAAAAAATCCCACATGCTTTACATACAGCAGCCAAAGATATTCGCGCTGTTCTCTCCTGAATCTCTTCTGATTGGTAGATGCAAAGGGAGGGCGTGGCCTCTCTCAGACTCGCTTGGCTTCAGTTCTGTCACTTTCTCACATCAGTTTGACCTGACCGTCATAGAGACACTCACACTGTACTCATTCACCGCAGCGATTTGCCTTTATTTCTTCCACTTATCTCTCCTCTACCGATTTCTGGTTGCTAAAGCTAAAGCTAACACTAGTACTTGTGACAATGCTACGGTATTAGCAACAGAAGCTCCGACTCAGAGTTTAATCGGCCGTGAGAGTCCTTCTGTTCCCGCCGCTCATCAACCCGCTCCTCCTGCAGCAGTAGTGCTTCCCCACCCGCTACAGGTTGTCACCCCTGTGCCCCACAGCCCCAGTCTAGTTGCCCCCGCTGTCTCCAGCCCAGAAACCTCTCCATCATTTGTCAATATCTACAAGGGCACAATGAAGGCTTTCCTCAGCTCCATCGCATGTATGTGGCATCCATTGTGATTGGGATATCCTCTGCTTCATGGGAGACCTCTTTCTGTCCTTACCAGAGGTGTGAAGTAACTAAGTAAAAGAACTTCATTACTGTACTTAAGTAGATATTTTAGGTATCTTTACTTTACTTGAGTATTTATTTTTCTGGCAACTTTTTACTTTTACTCCCTATATTTTTGCATAAATATCTGTACTTTATACTCTTTACATTCTCAGAATAGACTTGTTAGTTTTTTAAACAAAACGGACGTGACAGTATGAAAAATAAGTGGCTTCAGATGGAAAATCAGTGGAGGAGGGAAACTGGTTAATAGTTACAGTATATGACTATTATCTCACAATTTGGAATTTTTATCTCATAATTTTTGTACTTTTAATTTCACAATTGTAACATTTTATCTAAAATTCAGACTTTTTCTCTTAAAATAATGCATTTTTTGTTTAAATGTCATATTTCTATAACTTTTTAAAAATGTCATGATGACTTTTTACTAGTACTTTGACCACCTCTTGTCCTTACCCCCTGTCGCCACACTATGCTTCACAAGAGAAAAAGATATTTAATTATTCTGACTCACGAGAAGGCTATAACAAAAGGCCTAAACATGGATACATTTGTTAGGGTGTTTGCACAGAAAAACAGACGGCTGATGCTAAAGTGATAGAAATAAGCTATGAACAACAACACAAACAGACTGTAACTAAAGAAAATGACAAAGAAATACATGAAAGGATAAAAAGTAAAACAATTAGACAAAAATAATAAGAAAAATCCTAAAAGTTGCTATAAGATATATGAAAATGACATAAAAGATCATAAAAATACACAGACATTTAAAAGATATGTTCTTCTAAATAAATGATAAAGGAATGCATAAAAGGATAAAAAGAACAAAAAATGAAAAGAAAAAATACAAAAAAATAAAATTAAAAATACAAAAAATTAACATCCTAAAAGTTGCTATAAGCTGTGAAAACAACAAAAAAGACAAAAAATATTCAGAAAATGTTAAAATAGAATATGTTCTGTCAATAAATGAATGACAAAGGAATACACAAAATAGGAAAAAAGAAAAAAAACAAAACTACAAAAACATACACAAAAATAAAATAAACCAAACAAAAAACAAAACAAAACCAAAAAAAAGAGGAATGCAGCCACAAATGGGACACAAGCCAGTGTCGCATTTGTGCCAGTCCCAAGCCCGGGTAAATGCAGAGGGTAGTGCCAGGCATGGCATCCAAATCCAATATAAAACCTATAATACAAATCAAATTGATATAGATATGGATTGATTAACTGATGATGGCATAGTTAGCATATTTTTCTGTGCTTTTAAGGGTTTGGGTGGGATTTGACACCCCCCAGTTCATGCCCCTCCTGCCAAACCACATGCCCCTCCAAGTGGGCAGAGCTAGATCCGGCCCTGTGGTCTTGCCTTTGGGTGAGGTTGAAACTACGTGTAAAAGTTGGGGAAAAAAAAAAAAACCTATCCAGGAATTCACTTGAGTCTTTTATTCCAAAGGTGCAGGGTAAATCATCACATTGTAGCACAAAATAAAACTCCTTAAACTCAGGTAGGCTGTCTAACTATGCAACTTCTCACGGTAGAAAACTGTGTGCCTCAACACCCAATTAGCAAACAGGTGCACAAATGGGTGGCCTGCACAGGTGCACAAAATGGGTGACCTTTGTACCAAATTAGTGAGTGTGCCATCTACTGGCATACAGCAGAACAATAATTGCAAAAAGAGCCATTTGGCCCATACAGTGTCCTTAGCCAAGACACTTCACCATCCTTACCTCCAGTGTCAAAATGGCTGCCACGCTTCTGTCAGTCTGCCCCAGGACAACTGTGGCTATGTATGTAGTTTACCACCACCAGAGGGTGCATGTGAGAGCGAATGAATAATGGGTCACTAATGTGAAGCACTTTGAGTGGCCAAAAAAGCACTATATGAATCCAATCCATTATATCTTAAACTAATACTATTATTTAACTGCTTTTTTCAAGCCCAGCCCAAGAAACTCACTAAAAACCAGAGGGGCACAAGGTGAGTTTCAATATGAAGTCATTATCTTACTTCTCATATAAGCTCGGCCTCTAGGCATAAATATCATCATTATTTTGCTGTTTTGTTATGCTATGTTAGGGTGATGACAGACTGGTTTTGAATTTAATTTTTGTTGAGTATGGGGCCATTTATTATTTCTTGGTTTATTCACTAAAATAGAAAATGTAGGATTTATAATAGGCATAACCAATGTTAATTTGTTCTATTTAAGGAATAATATTTATCAATGATGATGTGTTGTTTTTTTGTTTTGTTTTTTTACATTGCTACATTATTTCGTAGCCTCTTGATAATTTATTTTTTACAACCTATTATATTAATATTTATTTTCCAGGTGTCAGATTCTCAAGCTCTGTCAACAATACCTGAGAGTGAGACCAGGGATTGTTGTACAAAACGATGTAGAGGTTATGACTCCACACTGGACTTGTATGGTAGGGTTGGGAGAGAACTGCAGTCATATTGCTGCAACACTTTTTACAATTGAGGCTGTAATAAAAAGATAAAGGAGACACCATGTACGTCATTACCCTGTGTGTGGTCAGATTCATCTGGTGGAAAGGCAGACTTTGCTGAAGGGTATGAGATTGACTTTCACAGTGTCCTGAACTGGAGTTGTACCAACTCCGACAGTCACGAGAGATGCCTCGGCTCTTCCAACACCTGAGGAAAATGACGTTTTCTATGACCAGTTGATGACTACTGGGGTTTGATATGCAGTCCTTTCACTCACTCCCAAGCATACTCCAAATTTCATGCCTAAATGGGTGTTGCTTGAAATACCAAAACCATTAAGTGAACTCAATAATGAAGTTTGGGAGGATGAATTATCCTGAATTAAGCCAAGCTTGCAAGGAAATGTTCCTCACTATACGAATTACTCGTGAAAAGGTAATACTGTTATCTGTTATCACCTCATAAATGTAATAATTATTAATTCAAACCTGTTGTTATGATGAAGACTGTGTAATGTTTACAATGAATATGAAAGTGATATTATTTTGTATACAACAATGAGTAGTACATGTATTCAATATATTTACTCACTTACTCCCTTACATGTATCAACTCCTCTCTTTCAGGCTCATTTAATTAAACAGGAAACACGGAATCAGGCAAAGTATAGAATTTGGTTTGATCAGAGGTCAGGCCGGATAACTGCACCTCAGTTCAAGTCAGCGTGCAGGACAGATCTAACCAACCTATTCATTTCTCTAATTAAATGGATCTGCTATCCTGATACTTACAAATTCTCTACAGAAGCAACAAGGTAAATTTCAAATAACTTGCTACATCCCTATCAAGCTAATCTTTAATTTTACAACAAGTTTCAAAGTACAATATGTACACGGTGATTAGTGATTGGTCTGTCAGATATTATATGTAATTAAAATCAGAATTGTGCATGTTTTAATCAAAACTAATAATTGATAAATAAAATCTCTAACCTTTGCTGCGTGTGATTATGATTACAAATAGCCAATGATTTGCATGAGTTAATATGTTGTTATTGTGTAACACTTTTATACTCAAGGGTGAAATAATGGTGTTAAATAATGGCTCCAAACGATTCAAATCTCGCAAAAGGAGTGGCAGCTCCTTCTCTCAAGGAGGGTAAAGGTGGTGCACCAGTCTCCAGTTGTGCTATTACGTGTGTGAGAACAGGGTCAGCGCGTTGCTTTTCAGCGATTTCAAGCGGCCTCAGCTGAAGGACCACCGAAGAGGCAAAGTGCTCGTCAGCAGCATAAGTATCCGGCAGACTGTCAGCGGACATGGACAATGAGTGGACAAGAGCATAGTCTGGAGTCTGATCAGGAGCACTACAGATAAGTTGCCGATCACAAAGAGCTTGTACTGTGTGTGTATCAATGGTTATGACATGGGAACTGTCAAGGTGTTGTTCTGTGAATCTGAGGATTCTTTCCTTTTCTTTTTGGGACATTAGGTCAGTAAAAAGTTCACCATGGGGTCGGCGCGAAAGACCATCTGCATTTTGCTTGCCAGCCCGGTACACAATCTTGAAGGTGTAAGTAGAGAGGGCAGACAACCAGCGGTAGCTTGCGGCGTCAAGTTTGGCAGAAGTGAGGAGATAAGTCAACGGATTACTGTCGGTCACGATGGTGAAGTTTGTTCCATACAAATAATCGTTGAACTTCTCTGTGACAGCCCATTTCAAGGCCAGAAATTCTAACTTGTGTGCTGGGTATCTGGACTCACTGCGTGACAGGCCTCTGCTGGCGTAAGCAATAACCCTCTTCTGCCCATCCTGCTCTTGATATAATACAGCACCCAGCCCAGTAGAACTGGCGTCAGTGTGTAACAGGTAAGGCTTCTGTGGATTGGCAAAGGCAAGCACTGGAGCAGAGGTAAGTTTCCCTTTTATCATCTCGAAGGCTTCCTGGCAGGCAGTTGTCCAGCGACCTCCAAATGGTTCTTTTGGGTTAAGGTACTGTTCTGGTTTGACCAAGGGCTTCAGTTTCTTTTGTGCAGGTGGATAGCCGGATGGGAGTTCATGGAGAGGCTTTACGATAGTGGAATAATCTTGAACAAATCTCCGGTAATATCCGGCAAATCCAAGAAACGATCGGAGTTCTTTTAAGTTTGTGGGCACTGGCCACGATCTCAGAGCTTCGATTTTATCGGGGTCCGTTTCAACACCATGTTTTGAGACAACATGTCCGAAGTAGCGTACAGAAGTCTGAAAGAAAGTGCATTTTTCTACAGATAGTGTTGAGGATTAAAACATTAATACATGTAACATCACAAAACACAGCTGTAGGAAGGGGCAAATGATTGACTACAGCAAAAGGGTTGTAAAAATGCTAAGAATGTAGTGGCGCCAGGTAAATTTAAAATGTCAGAATACAGGGGGGTTGTGAGGTCAAAGGCCGTGATACACCTTGCTCATGTGGATCCTGAGACATGAGTAATGGATCAAAAACCCAGCTGCAAGGGGTCTTTTATTTTCCTTTTTGTCAGTCATAAGTCAAAAAACAACTAGACGGTACGGCATCAGCCTTTATTCTCTGTCATAAGTCAAAACAACTAGACTGTACGGCACCAGCCTTTATTTTTCTTTATTTTTCTTTATTTTCCTTTATCTGTCATAACGTCAAAAACGACTAGACTGGACGGCGCCAGGGGGCGTAAATCTGGACATCAAAAGAGAAACCCCGTCCCACTGTACGTTAAGAAAACATTCAGCGGAGACAGAGCAAGAATAAAAACTTACCGGCGGAATGATTGACAGTGGTTAGCTAAGATAGGAGGGGTCTAGGGGCGTGGATAGCTAAGATAGGAGGGGTCTAGGGGCGTGGATAGCTAAGATAGGAGGGGTTTAGGGGTGTGGTTAGTCAGGGCCCCAGAAAAGGTATAAGAATCAGTGTGGGTTCTACCGTACGCTAGGTTGTCTCTGTCTCTCTCTCTCTTTCTCTGTCTCTGTCTCTCCGTCCGTGTGCCTGTGTGTGTGCGTGTGTGTCTCCGTGTGCCTGTGAGTGTGTGTGTGTGTCTCCGTGTGCCTGTGAGTGTGTGTGTGTCTCGAGACAAACCTCACGGAGTGTTTAACTTGTATTTTGCAAAATAAACACTTGTCTGGACCAAAGTCTGTCTTTGCAGCTATTTTGTGCCACCCGAGCACCTGTTACTATTTGTAATACAGTGTATATTTTAGTTAAAAGTATAGACTACCACAGCCCAGCATAATTTCACGACTTGAAGATTTTCTTCAACATTTGGCGAGCCAGCTCACAGGAGGGTACGGAAGAAAATTGCCTGCAACCATTGGGAGTCGCTAAGAGGAGAAGAGAGCCACACCCAGGGCCCTAAATCCACCAAGGAAAGGTGAGATACAATCTTTTTATACCAAATTAAAAGGGTGTGTCTCCCAAAATCCTCTGTGTGACTCTTTGGTCGCAGGTACTGTCAACCCGCCCTAAAAAACCTAGAAAGTAATTGTTAAATAAGTAATTGTTAAATATTGCATTTATATACGTTGCCATCACAGCCTTTGGTCCAGAATATGTAGTGTGAATGAATGTATGTGCTGATATATGTTGCTATTACAGTCTTTTGTCCTGAATATAAAATTGTGCATGAAAGGATGATGTGTTGATATGGATAACAAATGTGACAGATTGATATTTAATTGTTTGATTTATAAGTGGATATGTCTAACGTTAATCTGTGGAAGTTACATGATATATGTGTTAGTTAAGCATGCTAAAACAACAACAAGAGTACCTATTGGAGACTTTTAACAGTAGCCATTAAACAGGTTACAAAGGTATAGTGTGATAGCTATTGATAAATGAATAGTCAGAAATAAGAAACGTGTAAAAGTAAAATCTATGCCAGAGAGGCGATAGATTAAAAGTAATTAAAAAGTGATCATCGTGCCCTCTCAGGGATGATCAGAAAATAATACTGGACAAAAATAGAAATCGTTGTGCCTACTCAGGAGCGATCTTTTGTCAAGAACAGGGAAAAGTAAAATCTATGCCAGAGAGGCGATAGATTAAAAGTACTTAAAAAGGTGATCATCGTGCCCTCTCAGGGATGGTCGTTAAGTATAATTAAAGTACCGCTCGGACAGAAATAGGAATCGTTGTGCCGACTCAGGAACGATCTTTTGTCGAGATAAGGGAAAAAGTTAAGGTACCATTGACAACGAGTGTCAGAAAGATAGGATCCAAAAAACAAGACTGAGAAGAAGCCTTGTGAGCAATAAAACCTAGGTAAAGAAGCTGAAGAAAAAATATAAAAGGCCATTGTAAATATTAATGTAAATACACACATAAACTGTATAATTAAATAATAATAGTAACTAAGTGTGTACGTCATGTGTGAAGAAATACTGTAAGAATGTATAATCAAGCAAAAAATAATATGTATAAATAGTAAGGTGAGAAAATAAAAATACATAGTGTGTAAAAATAAAAACTAACAGTGATACACCAGTACAAAATAAGACCTAATAATAGGCCTCATTAAGTTAACACCAGTATATAACTAAATAGCCCAAGAAGGGCTCTGTGTTGAGGAAAAAGAGGAAAATAACACATGTGTGTCGATCAAAAGTAAAAACCTAACTGTATGTGTAAAGAATTTTTTATAAGGACAATTAGAGACAAAAAGTTAGATCCAAAAGAAAAGTCCAATTAAACGAAAAAATAATACAAGTCCAAAGAAAATATAGGAAAAACTATAAATAATTTTACAAAAAACAAATTACCGGGCAGTGGCTGATACACCGTGACCACAGGTACCAGGTAAGAACCTTTGAATCTTACTACAAGGTCATGCTGCTCAGACACTGCCCGGTGGTCCGAATAACACCTTCGAATGAATGAATATTTGTAAATAACACTGAATTTGGGAGGAAAGGTCCACTCACCAACCGGTAAAAATAAGAGAAGAGCTCTTCTGTTTTACTTCTTGGTGATTACTAAATTTGACCCGGGTCAGAAGGAGTGATTGGCTAAAGTAGTGTGTAGGGTATATGAGGGTTTTGAGAATGTGTGTGAGAGGGCTGTGAAGGTGGAGAGAGACCCGTGCTGCGGGTCAGAAGGAGTGATTGGCTAAGGTAATGTATGTGATTTATGAAGGTTGTGAGAGTGCGTGTCTGTGAGAAAGAGGTGAAGACGGAGTGGGAGACCTGTGCTGCAGGTTAGAATCTGTGGTTGGCTAAAGTAATGTATGTGGTTTTTGACCTGTGCTGCAGGTTAGAATCTGTGGTTGGCTAAAGTAATGTATGTGGTTTTTGACCTGTGCTGCAGGTTAGAATCTGTGGTTGGCTAAAGTAATGTATGTGATTTATGAAGGTTTTGAGATTGATGTCTCCAATACTAAAGATTGACCAAGCAGAGTAGGCTAAGACAATAAGCAAGGTACCATATTATTCTTACACATATACTAATATTGATTGAAGTAATAAGAAAATATTAACAATAAAAGAACAGTAAAGATGGAGTGAAAGCAGAAATTCTAATGAGGCTTATTTAAAAGTCTCTACCTAATACATAAACATTGTAGAAATTCTATAATTAATGAAGATTAGAATAACATATGTATAAAATAAAGATAAAAGACGAATAAAAATAGTTATATAAACAATTATGCAAAAAATCCAAAACAAAACATGCACAACATGCATTAACTTAATTGATATCCTTAAATATTTTGAAGGAAATATCTGTGCTATTTCAAAGAAACATGTGAAATTTGGCTTTATAATGAAACTGAGCTGTTAATGTCACACATGAGGCAAATAAATATGTTGATTTGAGTATTGTATCTATGAACCATAGCATTAGTAGTAAAATATTAAAAGAATTGCTCAGATAATGTATGCTGATTAGACTAAATATTTCTATATCAGAAAATACAAATTTGGATATTAATTTGAAAAACATTAAGTCCATTTAGTTTGAGAAATAAATTAGCAGAGGAGGTTCATTCTTTAGAGCGGTAGAATGGATTTAAGGACAGTTTGAAGTCATATAAGTTAGATATAGGAGGTAAGATGGACTCAACAAAAAGACGACAAGCTTTTGACGACTGCATGACCAAAATGACTATTTTTATTTTTTATTTTTAAAGTGTCCAGTGGACTTAAAGACGGCGATAATGACAAAGGACATTAGAGATAGTAGTTAAAGAATAAATAAATAAATAAATAAAAGCATTAGACATTGAGTGCAGAAACATCCTATAAGTATAAGTACTCTTACAGACTATGCAAATCATGCCGTGCATGATGACAAAGTGACGGAATAATGATAAGAAAGGCCATTAGAACAGCAGACAATATACATATGGAGACAGAGGGAGAGTGAGAGGAAGAAAACAAGATTAAGAGGAAGAAGTAGGAATAGAAATTTCCAAAAATGAGGGACAAAGCAAAGTAGAAGAAAGATTATGGATGTCGATAAATACAACAAGAAGGGCTTTTTATCATATTTTAATGAACTACATAAGACTTTAACAACAACAACAAAGAAAATGTAGAGATTCTAATGTGTAATAAATAAATATATAAATATACCATCTGATAAAAGTAGAAGTACTGATTCAACAAATTCAGTGATGAAGTTTTCTTTATTTTGTTTTTGTTTGTTTTGTTTGTTTGTTTGTTTGTTTTTTTGTTTTTTGTTTTTTTTTACAAAAGAGTGTTTAAATGTTTTGCTTTGAGCTATTCATTGACCAATTTGAATTCTGAATTCAAGAATATACATGGACATTGATAGAAATTTAGATTGTGTGTTGTTTAAGGGATATAACGCCTTGATGTGAGTTCAATTAAGAAGGTGCGGAGACGCCTTGATGTGAGTTCAATTAAGAAGGTGCGGAGACGCCTGTCTGTGAGTCAATTAATAGGTATAACGAGATACCTGAGTTGTCATAAGGTGTGGGATACACCTGTGATGGGAATTTTGGTTAATAGGTATAACGAGATACCTGAGTTGTCATAAGGTGTGGGATACACCTGTGATGAGAAATTTGGTTAATAGGTATAACGAGATACCTGAGTTACAGAGATATGACAGAGACAGTTAGAGAACAATACATTTGAGAAGAAATTGTTGTGTGTGTATGTATGTATATGTATGTGTGTGTATATGTATATGTATATATATATATATATATATATATATATATATATATATATATGTATATATATATGTGTATGTGTATGTATGTATATGTATATGTATGTATATGGCATAAGTATTAAAAAGATATCTGTTCCTAGGAACAAGTGTGTGATTGAGTGGTTGAAGGTGCACCTATTTGTCTTTGTTTATATATGTGCTTGTATGTTCGTATGTCTATAAATCTATGTCTGCATGTCTATATGTTCAAATTGTTCTTTTCTCTGAGGCATGAGAATGGGTGTGAAGAACTGATTAGAAGTCCGGAGAAGAGGGCTTGTAATACTGTTTTGATAACATACTTGTGTGTGTGCTTGTGAGTGAGCAAGAGAGAGAGAGGGTGTGATGAGCGGATTAGAAGTCAGGACAAGGGGGGCTTGCAATTCGTTATTTTCAGGTTTAGCGTGTGTTTTGGGTCACAGAGGACACGAAATCGGTGAAAACTGTGGAATTACGTGTTACGTTTAAACAGTTTGCTGTGTACTTTTGTCTAAAAATAAATAAAATAAAAGGGGATTTGTTTTGCACCTATGGCCGTAGGAGCAACGATGTGTGCTGAGAATGGTTTAAGTCTGTAGGGTTTAATTAAAGTTAAAACATATAAACAGAAAAACAGCTAAAAAGGAAGTTATAATATGAAGGACCTTAAATTTATAAACCAAAAGTAAAAATGTCTAAAACCAGTAATCAGTCCAATAATGGTTCTAGGGGTAAGGCACTTAGAAAAGAAAAAAAGACATTAAAATTTCAGGTAAATGGCACAAACGGACCAGAAATCTACAGCCATGCTGGCCAGCAGAGGAGTCATTTGACGTAAGTTTATGTGAAATTATGATACAACGCATCAAAGATTACAAAATTAAAGACAAAAGCAAAAAAAAAAAAACCAACAAATAAAATAACTATTGGTCCCTTTGTATGGTTTAAAAGTGACTTTCTGACATCTGTAGTGAACACAAAGGTGTCTATTAGAGGTAAAATTCAAAAGAATTAAAATATATAAACAGAAATATAATGAAAAAAGGAAAGTTAGAATATACAGAATCTTGGAATTATTAAGAGAGGAGCTGATTAGGACTCAGATGGAGTCAAAGAAAGAATCAAGAATAGATTTAAAGAAATAAATAATAACTAATAATAATAACTAAAACAATTCAAAATTTCAAATAGAATAAATAATAATAATTTTATATTTCAAGAACAACAAAAGACACTAATGTTGGTTGATACTGGAGCAACTGACACATGTGTTTGGGTGAACTTATTCAGTGTGTGTCTGTGTCCTTCTACTTTGTTGTGTTTTGTGGAATGATAACAAAAGTGTCTGTGAGAGGAGCAGAGGAGAGGTTAGCTTAAGGTTAGCGAGAGAAGCTAAACAAAAAAGAGTGGGATCCCAGGTGTGTGATGGATGGAGGACTGAAGTTGGGGAATGATCAACCTACGGACCAAAGAGGTCGTATCCCTGTTGGTAAAAACAAAAACCAAAGGACAGGGACCAACAACGGCCTCTGTCCCACACCACTGAGATCTACATCTGAAGGGGAACCATGATCACACTCTGTGTGAGAGTTTTAATGTGGGGTTAAAAGGGTTCTTGGTCTGAAGCTCACATCACCTACACTACTGTATGTGCACAATACAGTAGGGTAACATTTAAATTCATAATTAGACTAAATTGGGTCCTACTGTGGGCTAATACATAAGTGGGTGGTTTCTAACATTCTTCACCAAGGGTGGAAAATCGAGTCTGGGAAAAATGTCCCAATTGATGTGAGTAATCGACCAAGTAAGGGTGACCTTTGGAGAGGTTCAGATTTTAAAAGATAGGTTTAAAATATGGGAAAGGTTTTCAATTCACTGATTAAAACAAAGTGGGATTTCCCAAAATGTGAACTATAAAAATTAAATGAAATAAAAAATGTGGAAAAATCAAATGAAAACTCATGACTAAACTCATGACATTGTGAATCTTGTAGTTGGTCAGATGTGATGCAGACTGATTAAAGTCTTTATCGGAAGGAATTACTGATTTTGCGCGGCGACGTACGGTGAATCACGGTGATAAACGGTTGCGTCATTTTTATCTTAAGATTATTTTGACCCAGATCGACGTGTCTGGAAGAGGAATGTTCCACCATGGAACATGAATAGATAATAACTAATAGGCGATTTAGCAAATACATGTCCTTGGTTTATTTAATATAACTCTAGTTGCATTAACAGAAGTCTCTCTCTCTATAAGATTCACATGTATGAGTAATAAACACATTAAATGTCTTAATGGGTCTGAGTGTTAAATATGATCAAATGCTCAAAAATGATGAAGTGAAAACTAAATGTGGGGAAACAGTAAGGCTTGAAGATAAGATGGGTAAATGGAAAAATAGAATAATAAAATAATAAGGTGACTTTAGACTTAGACTTAGACTTCCTTTATTGTCATTGTTACAATAAACATGTTTACAGAACAACGAAATTGTATTTCCGGTTCTTCCTTAAGGTGCACTTCAAATTTAAATATTAAAAAATAAAGAGTAAACTTTGTAGAATACAAATGTACAGAGTGTAAACGTTGAGGTAGACTTATTCAGTGCGGTATACATAGTATACAAGTAGTCACCTTTGCTGGGGTGCAGGTGTGTTCAGGGCAGTTATTGCTCTGGGGTAGAAACTGTCTCTGAGTCTGTTGGTGCTGCTGCTCATGGCTCTGTACCGTCTGCCTGAGCGCATGAGTCTAAAGTGGCAGTGTCCTGGGTGGGAGGGGTCTTTTAGGATGCTGTGGGCCTTCTTCAGGCAGCGGGTGTTATAGAGTTCAGTCAGGGGGGGGAGGGGGCATCCGATAAGCTTCTGGGCGGTGTTGATGACCCTCTGGAGAGCCTTCCTCTCTGCAGCCGTGCAGCTCCAGAACCACACGCAGATGCAGTAGGTGAGGATGCTCTCGATGGAGCACCGGTAAAAGGACACAAGCAGCTCCTGTGCCAGGTTGTTATTCCTGAGGACTCTCAGGAAGTACAGTCTCTGATGTGCCTTTTTGATGGTCGTTGTGGTGTTGGTGCTCCAGGTCAGGTCGTCGTTGAGGTGGACGCCCAGGAAGCGGAAGTCAGATGCCCTCTCCACGACGTCTCCGCTGATGACCAGGGGCTGAAGGTCTGTCCTCTTCCTCCTGAAGTCGACAATCAGCTCCTTGGTCTTGGAGGTGTTAAGGGCCAGGTTATTGTCCGCGCACCACCCTGCCAGCCTCTCCACCTCGTCGTGGTATGCCGACTCGTCTCCTCCTGAGATGAGCCCCACCACGGTGGTGTCATCAGCAAACTTTATGATGGAGTTGCTGGAGTGTGCGGGGGTGCAGTCATATGTGTAGAGGGAGTATAGGAGGGGACTCAGCACGCAGCCCTGTGGGGAGCCGATGCTGAGGCTTAGGCTGGAGGAGGTGTGGCATCCCATCCTCACCCTCTGGGGACGTTCCGACAGGAAGTCCAAGATCCAGCTACACATGGGGCTTGGAATTCCCAGGTCTCTCAGTTTGGCCACTAGTCTCTCCGGGATGATGGTATTGAAGGCCGAGCTGTAGTCCACAAAGAGCAGCCTTGCGTAGCTCCCCCTCTGCTCCATGTGGCTCAGGGTGGAGTGCAGAGCTGTGGCGATGGCGTCCTCCGTGGACCTGTTGGCCCTGTAGGCGAACTGGTGGGGGTCAAAGTCGGGGGGTAGGGCTGAGGTGATGTGTGCTCTGATGAGTTTCTCAAAGCACTTGGTGAAGATGGGTGTGAGTGCTACCGGGCGGTAGTCATTCAGGCAGCTAATATTGTTCTTTTTTGGCACCGGGATGATTGTGGAGGTCTTCATGCATGGTGGGACGACGGCCTGAGAGAGTGATTGGTTGAAGATCTTGGTGAAGACTCCAGCCAGCTGGTCTGCACACTCTCTCAGAACCTTTCCTGGAACACCGTCTGGGCCTGTGGCTTTCCTCGGGTTCACTCTCCTCAGCATGCCTCTCACCTCGTGCTCCTCCACTGTGAGAGTGTGGCTGCTGTGGAGCATTGGTGGGGTGGTCAGAGTGGGGGGTTGTCTAGGGGGTTGTCGAGGGGGTGTTGAGGTGGCTGTCGGGAGCTGGGTGTTGAAACGAGCAAAGAAGTCGTTCAGCTCCTCTGCTCTGGAGGCGTCACCGTCAGCCGTGGGTTTGGTGGATCTGAAGTTGGTCAGGTGCTGTATTCCCTGCCATACTTTCCTGGTGTTATTGCTTTGTAGGCAGTCCTCGATCTTGTTCTTGTAGTCTGCCTTGGCCTCACTGATCCCTCTTTTTAGCTTGGCTCTGGCTGCACTGTAGAGCGCCTGGTCTCCTGTTTTGAAGGCTTTGTCTCTCTCTTGGAGTAGAGCTTGCACTTCTTTGGTCATCCAGGGCTTCCGGTTTGGGTAGACACGGACCCGTTTGTCCTCCGTGACCGTGTCTATGCAGTGGGTGATGTAGCCTAGGACTGCTGTTGTGTGTTTTTCCAGGTCTGTGTCTTCAAAGACCGACCAGTCCGTTTCCACAAAGCAGTCCTGAAGCCTCTCCATGGCGCCCTCCGGCCATGTTTTCACAGATCTTGTTATGATGGGGGCGCTCTTCCTGATGGGTGTATATGCCGGTGTTAGGAGCAGGGACATGTGATCAGACTGATCCAGATGAGGCAGCTGTCTGGCTCTGTAGCCATTTTTGATGTTGGTATACACCTTGTCCAGTGTATTTTCTCCCCTTGTGGCACATTTCACGTGCTGGTGTAATTTAGGAAGCACTGTCTTCAGATTCGTCTGATTGAAATCCCCTCCTATGATGTGGACGGCGTCGGGGTATTTACTTTGTTGTGAGCTGATGGCGTCGTGCAACAAAGCTAGCGCCGAGTTAGCATTAGCATCGGGAGCTATGTAAACAGACGTGATCAGGACGGCAGAGTGCTCTCTGGCCAGGTGAAATGGTCGGCATTTGACCGTCATATACTCGAGATCTTGGGAGCAGTGGCTGCTTACCAGCTTGGAGTCTGATGACCAGTCGTTGTTGACGTAGATTAATAATCCACCGCCTCGCGTTTTCCCCGTAGTCGCGGCGTCTCTGTCTCGCCTGTGCGTCGTGTAGCCCGTTAGCTCAATGCTAGCGTCTGGTATGCTAGCCGTTAGCCAGCTTTCTGTTATGATCAGAGCACAGCTGTTCACCGTCCTCTGTTCAACACGGAGCCTTAGTTCGTCCATTTTGTTTGCGATCGACCTCACATTAGACAGGAACAGGCTCGGTATCGCTGGTCTGTGTGGGTCTCGCTTCAGTCTGTTTAGCGGACCTCCCCGGGCTCCGCGACGCTTTCTCCGCCGTCGGCTCTTGATGATAGGGAGCCACGGTGAGCCGGGGGGTCGCGCTAGTTCCGTGGGGATGTTTTCCCGGCTTATAAAATCCGTTGAAATGGTCCGTTCGTGCTTCAGACCTATTTCCAGCAAGTCTTGTCGGGTGAAGGTGATTTTCGCCCAACAGGTAGTCCTCTTGGTTAATAGTTGGTTTGAGTTGAACATTGGAATAAACAGAGATAAGAGACAGAAATGTTCAAAACTTTGTTTAAAACTATGGCTAATGCAGAAAGTTTGTTTTTTTCACACACAGGAAAATGCATCTAGTGCGTCACCTTTGCTCCAAAACCCCCCTCCCCTATCTGTCTAAAGCTCACAGCTCTGAGGTGTCTTCCAGCTCCAGTGCAGTTCCTTCCTGAAAGATGAAAGGCCACACCCACCAAGTGTCCGTCACAACAGAGGGCCCTGCAAACGCGCTCCCTCCCCCTCTGTTGCATTGGAACTCAAGATAAAGGCAGCTGGGGTGAGAATGTGACTGAGTACAAATATATGAAAGACTGTTGTATGTGAATGTCCACCAGACTGTGAAGGTAAAAACATGGAAGACCTCGCATGTCCCATGGTGAAAACTTTGGTCGGGATGGTCCAAGTCTGATGCATCAACACAAGAAAACGTCGAGACAAAGGAGACCAATGGACAGAAGGAGCAGAGAAATGGACAGAGACAATGAAACCCAGGAAGTGACCAGTGTCAGCAACAGCCTGGAGCTGCAGATGATGATTCCTGAAGCAACTAGACTGTGAGGCACCTGCAGCCACACCCCCTCCCCCTCCCCTTTTGGAGCAGAGGCTTACACATGCTTACTAACATATCTTATGTATTGCAACGGCACATCCGCTGTCTGTACTGACGTCACACACCTTCGCCAAAGACACATTAGCATGTTTTACAGCTGCTAAAAACATCTGTAGTTTTATGACATAATGACACTAGTTCTTCATGACACATTCAGGAACTGTGTATTTGGTTTTATCAAAAGTAGCAGAGTTTATCTCAGGAAAACTGAGATAAACTCTCCCTTTTCTTTAAGGAAAGAAAAAAAAAAATAAAATAAAATAATTTTAAAATAGAAAGGATGTTAATCATTTAAAGGTTATTTCATTAACCCATTCTTATGTTCATTATATGATACTTTTACTTTTATTTTGGTTTCAAACAGCATGTCATACCTTTTAAATCTCCTGGACAGAGATTTATTGGTTACCCTCAGAATAGAATAAGAATAGAATGCCTTCATTATAAAGAATAGAATGCCTTTATTATAATGCTGATGCAACATGAAATGTCTAAATCTCCATGCATGCATTAAAATCTGAATCTTAGCTGGACACACATAAGCAGAAGTGTTGTCAGAAAAAAGGAAAAAAAAGAGACGAAATCTTAGATTATATGTCACTAAACTGCATTACATTGCACCCAATGTTTGTTTTGAATAGAATAATAGAATAGAATATTTCCGAATGGAAGGGGGATGGTTGACTTCCCAGGATCCAACCAACCCACCTTATATGGTCTGGTATTAGATTTACCACATGGTTCATTATCTATAATTTAGGGGAAAGTTGGTCCATTGGTTTTGCTGGACGATCAATGTTGTCAATGTCTAATGGGTAACTTATGACCATGGGGGACAACACCCATGTACTTTGGGCTAATTACATGGTTTCTAATTATTTATTAAGTATTAATGGTTGCATTAAACCAAAATGACTTTTCTGGGAATCAAGATAAGGGTTGGTAAAAATACTAATTAAATTATATCTCAAACAAAGAGAGAGAGAGAGAGAGAGAGAACTAAAAACAAAACAAAGCAAAACAAAACGGGAAAAAACAAACAAAAAAAAAAAAAAAAAAACCAAAAAAAAAAAAAAAAACACAACAGTCAGTTGTGACTGTAAAGTGATTTTTGTAGAATGCAACCATTTGATTTGGTCAGTAGAAATTTATCAGTGTTATGCCTCAGATCCATCTGTTACACACAAAATCCAACATGTTTGATTTTAATCTTAAACTGGTCTGAGCTGAACGTAAATACTATATAGATCTATTTTACAGAAAACAGGATATATCATCTAGTCCACAGTGAAACTTGTCATTGATGTTATGACAGTAGATTTGAACTCCTTCCTTTGTGCTGGAGTCAGTGTGTTTGTTTAACCAGTTATTTTCTATAGAGGAAAGGGGATCCCCTGACAATTATCATAGGGTATTGTTTTTTGTTTTTGTGTATTTGTTTGTTTGTTTTGTGAGTGCTCTGTTGTGTTGTGCCATGGCTGTATGTGAGAAGGCTGTCACATGTGTGTGTGTTTTGTGAGTACCGGTATGTGTGTGTGTGGTTATCATTACTTAACATAAGGGGGCGTGTCCTAGGGTTAAGTGTTCTATTTATGAAGTATAGTTTATGCTTAAGATTTAAGCTTTTGGTCCCAGGGTGAGAAGTGTTTATGAAGCTAAAGTAAATACTGGATAGAACAGATACAGTGAAGGAACACATTAGTCGAAAGCGGAGGTGTCGAGCATGCGGCCCGGGGGCCATACCCGGCCCGCCTGGTGGTTCAATCCGGCCCTTTGGATGAATTTATGAAATGCAAAAATACACTAAGGTTTAAATCATTTTAGTTAATGGTTCACATTTTTTACTAGTTCGGCCCACTTCAGATCAAATTTAGCTGAATGTGCCCCCTGTACTGAAATGAGTTTGACACCCCTGGTCTAAAGTGTCTTTTGAAAGTTATGGACACTGTCTTGGTATTTTCTTACGGTTAGATTTGTGTGCTGTGGATTAGTTATAATCTAACACTTTCGTGGTAACCCCCCCCTACAGATTTCCAGGTCTGAGCGGATGCTGGGTGGACAAGGACACCGCCCCTCCTTCAGAACTCACTTGTCTCTGTGTTCTCTCCCAGCCTTAAGTAGATATCTCAACAGGAACCATGGCCCAAGTCCAGACACAGGTTCCTGGTGTTCTCTTCAGTCTGGGGACTGGATCCCAGAACGACACTGCAGACAGAAAGCATTGGAAGCAGCCAAGGACCTGTCCAGGTTCTCCTGACGATGCACACGGTGTTCAAGTGGTAGAACCAGCCACAGGAGCCAGCACTGGAAAGGGTTTAGAGAGGACCACCAGCCAACCGGAAGGAAAAGGACATGGACGTCCTAACAGGGGACGAGTGAATAAGTGACATGACAAGCCACCATCTGGCGTTGGAGACACCAGGAGGACGACGTCATCCTTTGGCATTGCACACATATACACTAACAAGGCACACTGGCGGTGATAGCAAACCCAGTGACGTCTCATACATGTTGTCCTTTGCCTGGTCGCTGGCAAGTGACTGAAGACCCCCCTGGCCCATCATTTACACTGATTTGAAAATGGTCAGCACCACGGCCATAAACAGAGGAGACTGTACCTGATGGTCATTGTCTCAGTTGAGACCATCTGGTCTGAGAAAGGACATGAAGTTGTCCCCTTTTCAATGGACGCCATCACATCACTCTGGGATGGACAGTATTAAGGAGATGAGAAATGATTCACTATCACCATTACACTGATAATGCATGGTGGAAGAAGACGTGTGATTGGACACCAAGAAGAACGGACCTACTATTGACGGACATAGGCGGAGCTTATGACACAAATGTTGATTCATATGTGAGATGTTTAAGGTGTTTAATTGTGTTAATTAATCAAAGGGGGGAATGGGACGGACATGTTACTTTGACCTGACTTTACTTCATAGAAATAGCCGTAGTCATTAACTGAATCAACAACTTAGTATAGATATTGACATGAGGAAAAGGCTTCTGGTATACTCGTACTAGGTACGAACATTTAAAAAACTGTGGCTTCAGAGTTATATTATTTTAGTTAATTTAATGACAGTGTTGCCAGATTGGGTTGAAGTCATTTCCACCCGAGCGCGTTACTGAAACTCACCCACTTCAGAAAATGCGCTCAACAACGTCTTCAAATGAAAACTTTTAAAATTGAATAAACATGCATTCAAATGAAATGACAGTAGACTATCGAACGTATAAGACCTAATGGAATATTCTACTTTATCTTAGACAGTGCCAGGGGAAATGTTAAAATAAAGGTCACTTATTCTCAGGTTTAAGTGTTGAAACCACCTAGACATTATATGAAACAAATGAGAGATGAACATGTCCGTAATTCTAATTGGAACACCCAACTAAAAGGCTTCTGGGATTGGTGGAGTAAATTAGGATGGGGAAAATACTTACAGGCTATAGGGATGGTGATAGGGGGAATACTGTTGCTGGTATTAGTAGTAATTTGTTGCATTGCACCATTGCTGCGTAACATGATCACTAATCTATGCCATTCTATAACAGGACAGTACCCAATAATACAGATACAGTTTGATGCAGAACAACTAGATCCCACGTATATAGGAGAGAATAGATATATAGCAGATAGATATCTATAACAGAAATCACCATCCACTCTCCGACTGGTACCCGGCATCAAATTTTGTAAATAATAATGTATGTGTAAAACTTAACATGTAATCAAATCTGTAAAATGTGTAATTATGACAGAGGTACATCATATGATATAAACTGTAATAATAATAATAACACATATCTCCACCACAGACTGAGCACACAATGGCGGAAACTGTCTTAGACATGGACTCTTGGAGGGACCTTGACCCAAATGGACCCGGAAGTGTACACACAACCCCAGACATACGACTTGTAGGTGTAGACATACACACCCTCAACAGGTCATCTGTGCTCGCTGAGGGAGGACCAGATCAGGAAGACGAACCGGGCCCATCGAACCAGGCAGAGACCAGACCACAGTGGTATCGAAGCCAGCCAATGCCGCAGGATAGTCGGGAACCGCTGAGAGAACAACCAGTCCTCATCCCCTGGACACCAGTCATCAGCCCACCAGAGCAGCGCTTCAGCCCTGAGAGTCCGGAGAATCCAGCAGACCGAGGGATCCCACCAACAACCATCAGAGGACAGCATGTCGTGCCAATAATGCCTACCATCAGAGAGGAACAGCGTTGTCCAGAACAACCAGACGTCAGCCATGAGGATGCTCTACACATGAGCAGATTCCTGACACGTCCATACAGTCAGTACACCAACCCCAACGATCTGCGCACTGAAGTTGCCAGAATGTCTACTGCAGTATTCATCGCCCTGCTGCGAGGACTGTCTCCATCGGCTCAAGCAAAGATAAGGCGGATAAGACAGAATGAGTACTGCCGCAAATACTCGGGAAAAGTCAAGCAGCAACGCAGAGAGAACGAACAGTTGATTATGCGGCTGCAAGCTGAAAACGACTACTTAATGCAAGCAGAAGAAAGGCAGCGTGACAGAGCCGAGTCACTGCAAAGACAGGCCACCCAACTACAGGCCGAACAACTTCAAATGAAAAATGCCCTGCGACTCCTCAACCGCACTAATGAGACTCTGATCCACTTCTGTCAGAATCGACTAAGGAACCAGACCGCTGCTATACACGGACTAGAGGCCCTAATGAGGGAGAACATGATAAGAAATGTTTCACCTCCAACTCCTGGACAAAACAGTATGACCCAGACAGAACAGTTGTAAGATAACTCATCATGAACTTTGATAACCCAAGACGACATGGGACAGATGGAGGACGCAGAGGTGATACCTTATTACGACAGATGGACACAATGGACAACATTGCGTGACTACGTATGATGCTGTCACACATATTTACTGTAAGAATTATCACTGATGTTATTATGAAAAATTATTGTTCATGTTACTCCATGTTAGCTAGTTGGTGTACTCAGTTGCATGTGTAATGTTTGATATTGTAATCCCGTATTACTCCGTTGAGTGTTCAGTGCATGTTAGTTATTCTTATTTACTCTCATTGTTTATGTGGTAATGTGCAGTTAGATATAGTACCTATAATCTGTGTGGTGCGTAAAATTTTAGATGTGTGGTCCTTGTCAGTACCAAAGGGGGGATTGTTGAGGATTAAAACATTAATACATGTAACATCACAAAACACAGCTGTAGGAAGGGGCAAATGATTGACTACAGCAAAAGGGTTGTAAAAATGCTAAGAATGTAGTGGCGCCAGGTAAATTTAAAATGTCAGAATACAGGGGGGTTGTGAGGTCAAAGGCCGTGATACACCTTGCTCATGTGGATCCTGAGACATGAGTAATGGATCAAAAACCCAGCTGCAAGGGGTCTTTTATTTTCCTTTTTGTCAGTCATAAGTCAAAAAACAACTAGACTGTACGGCACCAGCCTTTATTTTTCTTTATTTTTCTTTATTTTCCTTTATCTGTCATAACGTCAAAAACGACTAGACTGGACGGCGCCAGGGGGCGTAAATCTGGACATCAAAAGAGAAACCCCGTCCCACTGTACGTTAAGAAAACATTCAGCGGAGACAGAGCAAGAATAAAAACTTACCGGCGGAATGATTGACAGTGGTTAGCTAAGATAGGAGGGGTCTAGGGGCGTGGATAGCTAAGATAGGAGGGGTCTAGGGGCGTGGATAGCTAAGATAGGAGGGGTTTAGGGGTGTGGTTAGTCAGGGCCCCAGAAAAGGTATAAGAATCAGTGTGGGTTCTACCGTACGCTAGGTTGTCTCTGTCTCTCTCTCTCTTTCTCTGTCTCTGTCTCTCCGTCCGTGTGCCTGTGTGTGTGCGTGTGTGTCTCCGTGTGCCTGTGAGTGTGTGTGTGTCTCGAGACAAACCTCACGGAGTGTTTAACTTGTATTTTGCAAAATAAACACTTGTCTGGACCAAAGTCTGTCTTTGCAGCTATTTTGTGCCACCCGAGCACCTGTTACTATTTGTAATACAGTGTATATTTTAGTTAAAAGTATAGACTACCACAGCCCAGCATAATTTCACGACTTGAAGATTTTCTTCAACAATAGTTTCAGCTCAAATTCCTTGAGGCGTTTCAGGACTTTCATCAATCTCTCCTCATGTTCCTCTAGCGTTGGAGCAAAGACAATGAGGTCATCAATAAACACAAGAACTTCTTTCAAATTCATTTCTTCAACGCATTTCTCCATTAAGCGCTGAAACGTGGACGGCGCATTGGTAACCCCTTGGGGCATTCGATTAAACTCCCAAAACCCAAGTGGGCACACAAAAGCCGTTTTACATTTGTCCTCTTCATCCATTTCTATTTGGTAGCAGCCCGATTTTAAGTCCAAAACTGAAAACCACCGAGATCCGGTGAGTGCTGTGAACGTGTCTTCAAGTTTAGGTAGACCATACGCATCCTTGATTGTTTGCAAATTGAGTTTTCTATAATCAATACAGAGCCTGACACTGCCATTCTTTTTCCTCACGACCACGACGGGTGAGGCAAAAGGTGAGTCCGTTTCTCCGATTACTCCAGAATAGACCAACTCCTGTAGATGTTTCCTGACAGCATCGAGGTCTTGAGGGTGTATGGGTCGAGGTCTCTGTTTGAAAGGTGTTGGATCAAGGAGCTTTATTTGATGCTTTCCACGGTCTGTTCTGCCAAAGTCCAAGTCATGTTTT
The DNA here is from genome assembly GCA_020466265.1 of Siphamia tubifer. NCBI lineage: Eukaryota > Metazoa > Chordata > Actinopteri > Kurtiformes > Apogonidae > Siphamia > Siphamia tubifer. The sequence continues at coordinate 25,254,243 of CM035794.1, read as the reverse complement.
GCAAATACTTCAGGGATGCTATTGAGTTTTGCAATAATTCTGTTCTTCCACTCAGATGTGAGAGGAGAGTTTTCAAAGTTGTACTTTAACAAGGGCTCTGTAGAGGTGGATAATGTGGTTTCTGGAGTGGTGTGTGTATAGCACATAAAACAGATTGAAAAGCACTGATTTCGGCAAGCATAGCTCGAGGAGGAAGCATGACCTCATGGTCAGATTAATTTTTTACAGGGACAGGCAAAAACACTGGGTGTTGGCCAGAAAAATCAAGTAGACAAGACTTGATCAGTAAACCACCAGGTAAGTGGAATGATTTAGGATGTTCAACCATCACTGTTTTTTCAGCTTGCAGGGAGTGGGAGACTGCAATACCTTCCAGAAGGACGGTTTCGCCAGCTGGAACGATCTGTGAAGTTGTACTATGAAGTCTGACCAGTCCATGGTGATCCTCGCTGCTCATTTTGTGTCTGTGTTCCAGTATTTTATGGACAGCACGGTAACCATATGGAACAGGTTGGAAATCAACACTTTGCTCACTGGACATTGCATATACTGTGTCAAGGGTGTTTGTCCCAATCAGGATGAATGAATGGTGAGCCTTGATGTCAGGCACCACCAGAGCCAATGTGGCCACATCTATCGGAGCTCCCAAAAAGTCGGGAGGAAACATGATGTCAAGGTGTATATAACCCAGGTAAGGTACTACTTGGCCGTTTGCTCCTTCAACTTCGAGAAGGTCTTCCAGAGGTTTGAGTTTATGTTCTGATAGATGAGCGTTGTAAAATGACTCCGGGATGGTGGTGACCTGTGAGCCTGTATCCAGCAGACAGTTGATCAGTGTTCCTTTAATGAAAATTTGAGCAGTGCATTTTGTACCAATGAGGCCTTTTGGAAGTGAGTTGAAGTGCTTTTGTGTTCTGCTTTTGGGACACATCGTTGAAGCAGCCCCTGCTTGTCCCGCAGGAGAGGCTGATTCTAGTTTGACGGTTTTTGATTATTATTGTCATCCCACTGTTCCCGTCGTTGCTGTAGACATGATTTTTTCTGTTTCACCAGAGCTGGGTTTGCTGGTTGATTGCAGGAAGTAGCTATGTGGCCATCTTCTCCACATTTGAAGCAGGAACCGGCTCTGGGTCTTGTGTTTTGTGCTCTGCCACTTGAGGATTGAGGTGAAAACGGCTTACTGAAATTGCTAGACTTGGCAGGGGTGCGGGCGGTCTGTGCAAGCAATGCTGACATTTGTTGCTGCAGCTTATCCACTTGTTTTCTGAGCTCATTGATTGAAGATGTGTCAGTATCATGGCTGCAGGAACAGGTTTGAGCATGGAGCGCTGCACGTTGCTTGGAAGAACCCATGTGTTTCTTCATCAAACTCTCCTTCGCCAACTGTCGATCTTCAGTTCGCAGTAGAAGAAGCAGCTGTGCAAATGTGGGTGGATTCTCTCTTCTTTGCTCTAGTTGTAGCTTGGTGATGATATCATTATCCCAGCACCCTCTGCAGAATTGCCTCAATAAGTGTTTGTCGGTGTCTGAGGCTGCAACTCCGCCTCTTAACAACTGGATTTAATGTTAATAGTAAGCGTTGAAGACAGCTAGAGGATTTTTCACCAGGGTTCTGAAGAGCATTTAAAAACTGAACGAACAATTCTTCTCCATCTTGAACAGTTGAGTATGCAGAGTCCAATACCTGCAGGTAAACAGATGGTAATGTGTCTGGCTTCAGGCCCTTCACAACATCAGCAACAGGAGACAACACACTTTCAATGATTTTTCTGGTGATTTGGACTGGAGGTGCATTTTACATCAGCCATCAGTAGTTCAATGTGTGACCTCCATGTTTCGTAGTCCGTTTCATTTGCAGGTTTCGGTACTTTGCCGGAGAATGGGCGAAGTCTCAAGATGGGTATTGAGTGACATGTCAGCTCATCTGCTCTCACAATATGCTCTACAATGACTTTTTGTATTTCAGGTGGATTTAAATCAGCTTGAGTCTTTGAGGTGGAGCCAGTAGTCTCTGCTGGTCAGATGAGGTTTCAGTTTGTGGTTGAGCTGTTGCTCCAGGTGAGGCCACCTGCTGGCCAGGCAGGTGAATTGCTGGGTCCACACTTTGCACTGACAAAGCTCCCTGTTCTTCAGGACCACAAGATGGCTCCCCTTCCAAAGTTGACAAGTGCTGATTTATTTGAGAGAGCACACCTTGTAACACATTCTCAAATTTTTGTCTACTCCGTCTAGCAAATAATTTTAGTTCATTCATGTAATCAGGGGGAGGGCCCCCGACTGGGACTGTGCTTCCTATTTGCGGAAGTGTAACGCAAAATTTTGATTCAGGGTCACGCTCTGAAATATGCGTATACGGCAATGTTTTAGTGAGCTCCGCAATAGAAGAATTACATCTATATTCGACGACCAGGTTTTTATAATAAGGGCAAGTTTCATCATCAACCATTAGTTTTTTTTAAATCGACCATATTGTTTCAAAAACTCAAATATTTCATCATCTTTACTTGTGTGAGTGACACCAGAAACAATGACACTTCGTGCAATATCAACCCCAGATTTTTCAAAAAAATCCATAATTAAACACCAAAAATGCAATATTCACTCATAAGCAATATATTCAATGTACAACCAACTTTTCATGCACTACCAAGCTCCTGGCTGGCTCGCCACGTGTAACACTTTTATACTCAAGGGTGAAATAATGGTGTTAATTTAATGGTAAGGCTTAGTTTAGCAATGGATATGACTATGTGACTTCACAGAAAAAACATGGTTCGGAATACAGGAGCGTGGAGCAAATGAAAGGCAGGAGACATTGAATATAGGTTAAAGAAAAGTGTATTAAATGATGCAAATAAGGCACAAAGGTACACAAACAACAGTTCAAATGGAAAACAATTAGGGGAAAAAACCCTTGTAATGTTGATTAAACAACAAAATAAATAATAATATTACTGAGTGTTCCTCAATTATGACTTGGGTAATTCACAGTTCAGTTTCTGTTATTCTTTCACAGTTCAGTTTTTTTTTCTTTTTATAGTCCTTTTGGTAAAAGGCTCAAATGTTCTAGGAAGGGAGGGAAAAAAAAACTGTCCAACGCAAAATGTCCGGAGGCACCCGGACAATTCATAAGGTCCTACCGGTAAAGGCTCGCCACCTCTTACAGAGGAATCAAAGGTTGATGAGGGGGGGGGAAAAACCTGACCTAAAAAACAAGGTCACACAACAAAAAGAAGCATCAGTATCATTTCCTTCATATAGTTACATAATACTTGTATGCACTATAAATGCATACATAATAAATACATTTCAGTTGCGCAATAATAATAATAAAATAATAATAAAATAATTGAAATATTTATCTCCGCCTAATGATGCGTATTCATCACATTGCACTATTTAACAACATTCTTTAATTTAAAAAAAGTAGCCAGAAAAATGGCCAAACAAACTTTTATACTTCTACTTTAAAATGTGAAGCATTTTAGACTCCAATTATACCGGCATATAATTGCCATCTATTTAATTCGCTAACCCGGAAGTAGCGTTGACTGCAAATCTATCGGTTTCAGCGATGATCATGTTACTTCTGCCGATGTCGGACTGCCGTTAAGACAGTTGGGCAACTCACCGTCGTTGAGGGTTTATTTTGAAGCTTTTTCCAGAGTTTCCTGTTTGACTTGTTCGCTCATTTGCCGTGAGACAGAGTCCATAGCCGGAAAAAGTGACAGGTGTCCTTTGTGGCATCCTTTTTTATTATAGCTCCTCCTTGTGGCTAACCCAATCAGGTGCGATAGGAGTCACAGGGATGATTGGGGGTGTGGGAAGCTAATTATGGAACATGGGTTACAATTGCATGATTAAACATCAGGATAAGACAAAATTAGGTAGGTTACAATGTTTTTTTAATACTTCATTATTGCTAGAACTTGGAAGTTTGATAATTACCAGTATGCTAAATTGGACAATATTATACCTTTTTGTAGGTCCTTATAGATACACCCCTAAACATCAGTCTGATCTAATTATTTCATTTTACCAGTCCTGTCCTGAATTTCATAAAAATGTAAATAAATAGCTTGTTTCAATTATCCAATAAAGTAGGATGAGAAATAGTTATAGTGAGAAAGATTCAACTCTTGAAAATTCTTTACTCTCTGTACTAAATACTTCACTTAAACTGTCCTTGATTATATAACTACCTGTCATTAAGGTTAATATTTAACGGTGAAAATATGTGAAATATTTGATAATTTATGTTATAATTCTTGGTTCTTCCAGATATGGCTGTGTATGAGGAATTGATCAAGGCAGAGAAAGTGAGGTGTCAGAAGCCGGCCTGTACATACACCCTGATTATCCCTTTTTGGGAGCATCACCAGATGGCTATGTTAAATACCAGTGTTGTCCTCACATTAAAAATCTCTTTACATTTGGTAGATTTTAAAGAGGTGGGTCTAGAACATTCAGTTCAATGCCCACAAAGAAGGTCCTCACTAAAAGCTGTGAAAGGAGGTCAAAGTGTTGCTATCCAATTAGTTCTTTAGAACTTCTGTATGTGTTGCTTGCTCTTCAATAAACACTTCTACTTCATCTTCTCTGGATTCTGATTCTTGGACTCTCATGTTCAGTTGAGGATAAGTTTTTATATATGTAACCTTTCCTGTATCGACCATATTTTTTATGCTTTTAAGTTTAAAATAAGTAAAATATTATTTCTAGCATATTCAAATACATCTGCATAATTTACAGCTCCAGAAAAACAATAACTTGTTTTTGTTTTGTTTTGTCAGTGTTGTTTAAGTGAAAACAGGGTATACTGTATGATATAATTTTCTGCTGACCATGAAAACAGCAAAGGCTAAAGGTGCCATTTAACATCAATATCAATGTCGGGAAGAAGAAACACAAGACATGTCTTCACATTAAGACACACGAATGCTAATTATACTGGAATCCAACAAGACATGTTCGTGTTTGGTTTGGTATACATGTATCAGTTAACAGAGAAGTAAAAGCCTCCATTATTGTCTACTGATAACTATAATAACATATTTTAATACATTAATATTATAATTGATTTTATAACACTGAGGCATTTTTGTACCTATGCAAAGATGCAAAAAGATCCTATTTAAGTGACATGTAAGAGAGAAGCTGCAGCTGCAGAGTCTGTGGAACATAGTTTTTAATTTGTGTAAATGGAGACTAAACCTGAACACAAAACAGAGATGACACTGCAAAAAACAAAAATCAAATAAATAATATTATCTACAGTAGGTTAACAACATTGTAGCATCTACCTGGGAGTCAGAAAGATGGATTGATTATGCACTGGTCACTGTATTGACAAAAAAAACCCTATTACAGTTACCCTATTACTACTTACAAAAGATCCAGTTAATAGAGTAATCCAAATAACGAAAAACCTTTGCCTCAATTTTTCGTCTCTGAATATGAAAGAAAATTACATTTGCGAAAGGAAACTGAAACCCTAGAGACATAAATATATACATTACTGTACGTAACTACATAATGTACGTAAATATGTCATGTACATACTGTACATAGCATCCCATTGGCTATGAGGGAGCTACCCATGATGCTTTTGGTGACCTTTGACCCTCATTCATCACAGAGTTACTGTTGTTTGGTGAGTTTTTCCAGTGTATTCGTTGAAACTTTATTACAGTGCGTATTCATTATTAATCATGAGCCCAAAGAAAGTGATTCCCGGTGCCAATGAAAAGAAGGAGCGACTGCATCATCAATAGAACTGAAGCAGGAGATGATTAAAAAAATATGAAAGTAGAATGTGGTCCCATCACTGACTATCAAACCTCATCAGCTGATTGCTCACATGTTTCTGTTTAATGCTTCCTGTTGATTAAATGTCCTTAAAGTTATTCTTCTAACCTGCTCTTCTTTCTGGCTTCTGCAAACCACCTCAACCTCAGATTCTCCCTTTGACATGCAACATTTGTCTTAATCATGTCATACTATTATTGTGATTAGAGTCCTGCACTGGAGCCCGAGGGCCCGAGGGCCGGGCTTCGGGCCGACGACCGTATAATTACCTCGGACACGGGCCGGCCCGGGGATCGGGCACTTTTATTTTTCAATGTAATTATTTAAAAAAAAAAACCTGTGTTGTGTTTAAATGGAAACAATTGAACGCAGCAGCTGCTGCTCTCCCCGGCACCGGCACCTCCCTTATATGGGCATACGGAAGCCTCCCTCACTATCCGATTCGCGCGACTTCCCGACATGGAGAACGACATAAAAACAAAGTTGAAATGTTGAATTGAAGAGAGTGAACAACACTAAGGGAAAAGCTCTGTTCTGGACTAAGTTTCAACTTATTACAACCCTTCAAGATGAGCCAAACGGGTTTGTTCAGTGTGTTGTATGCAAAGCTGTTCTGTCATATGACAACAAAAAAACAGGTTCATCACATCTCCAGACATTTTGAACGGGTATGTGGCGGATCCAACAGCGGTCACAGACCGAGTTCTCAAGCTGCTGATCAAAACATGAGCCCCTATTTTAACCTGCTCTTTTATGTCCACATTGATCTGTCAGAAACCGTTATTCACAGAAAAATAGAATGCTGTTTTTTCTAACTGCAGAGCGTTATCCCATTTTCAGATCAGCAGATTTAATTTACGAACGCACTCAATGAATATAGCGTTCTATCACGCTAAAACATTCTTATGGGAGGTTAAAACAAACAAAAAAAGTCGGGCCGGGTTCGGGCCTAAGAATTCTGAAAACGTCTCGGGCCAGGGCCGGGCTCGGGCCCAGATAATAGGCCCGTGCAGGGCACTAAGTCACCTCACACAATGCAATTTGTATAATCAACTATAGTTATATTTATATTTACTTTATATTTACTACAAATGCAGTATTCCATATGATAATATCTCCTAATCATGATAGTTTATATTAATTTATCACAATAATATCCTATTGTATGTATCCTTCTACATTATAACTGAATATTCACTTCTTCATATAATGTTCTGTATTTTGTTATTATACTAATTTTCTACATCCTTTTAAATGCACAAATTGAAAACTCAGATCATCATGCTAACTAAAGATATCACAGTGAAACACAAGTAATGAGAACACAGTAGACACAGTACCCACTAAACATTGGACGTCGTATAGACGTTGAAATTATGTCTAAATCACGTCCGTCAGTCCATGACCGATTTTGGACCTCAAAATGACGTCCAAACTAGGTCCATAATTTGGACGTCTAATAATGACCCCATTTGTACGTCAAAATGAAGTTGAAAATTTGGACGTCGGTCTTTTGGACATCTTTTGGACGTCACATTTTTAGACGTCTAAAACAGGTTAACATGATTTAAATGTATGAAATAATAATTATTTAATTGCTGTTAAATTCAAGAACTTGGGTGGGGGAAACAGTGGTGACTGAATTTGGAGATAAATCTTAATTGCAGATACAAAGGCATTCTGGAGAACAATGTTTTAGGTATATTTCATTACTTGAAAACAGGGTTCCACAATGTAAAATTCTGTCCCACCAATTACCTCCAAAAAAGAAGAGTGGCATACGTCATCATAACGTGTATCCTAGAGCCACCCCCATTGGCTCAGCCGGTGGAAGTATCATTTGAATTGTCCGCTTCAAGTCTGCATACCTGAGAACCTCCATCGACACTTTGTACACTGCCATTGTCTACTAGATTGCAGGTAAGTTCATTCTGCCCATAGACCTCCTAGTTTATGTTCATCGTCATTTATGAATATAGCAACGATACTCAAGTTGGAATATCATATTGACAGTAACACAATTTAATGTTCACAACACTTTTCTTGTTTAGTGGAGGACCAGTTTTTACTGGCCGGCTCTACCACTTTCCTAAAAGTTCTGGCAAGATACACTGTATATAAAACAATTCATTAATACATTGTCTACATGTATTCTATGAACAAACACTTCCTGCTCAGTCCATACAACAAAGTCACAGTATTTAGCCTCTGACAGAAGCAACTGTAGTTGCATTTGATAATAATAAGCACGGTGCTTATTTACCTGGATTGTCCCTTCTTCTGTTTTGTCCAGACACAATGGTTTTCTCTTTGAGGCTTCATCTAGCGATTGTTCCTTTAGAGAGAAGGGACATTTAACCTCAAGGATGCCCTGGCCACAACACTGGTATTTAACATAGCCATCTGGTGATGCTCCCAAAAAGGGATAATCAGGGTGTATGTACAGGCCGGCTTCTGACACCTCACTTTCTCTGCCTTGATCAATTCCTCATACACAGCCATATCTGGAAGAACCAAGAATTATAACATAAATTATCAAATATTTCACATATTTTCACCGTTAAATATTAACCTTAATGACAGGTAGTTATATAATCAAGGACAGTTTAAGTGAAGTATTTAGTACAGAGAGTAAAGAATTTTCAAGAGTTGAATCTTTCTCACTATAACTATTTCTCATCCTACTTTATTGGATAATTGAAACAAGCTATTTATTTACATTTTTATGAAATTCAGGACAGGACTGGTAAAATGAAATAATTAGATCAGACTGATGTTTAGGGGTGTATCTATAAGGACCTACAAAAAGGTATAATATTGTCCAATTTAGCATACTGGTAATTATCAAACTTCCAAGTTCTAGCAATAATGAAGTATTAAAAAAACATTGTAACCTACCTAATTTTGTCTTATCCTGATGTTTAATCATGCAATAACAACATATTAACTCATGCAAATCATTGGCTATTTGTAATCATAATCACATGCAGCAAAGGTTAGAGATTTTATTTATCAATTATTAGTTTTGATTAAAACATGCACAATTCTGATTTTAATTACATATAATATCTGACAGACCAATCACTAATCACAGTGTACATATTGTACTTTGAAACTTGTTGTAAAATTAAAGATTAACTTGATAGGGATGTAGCAAGTTATTTGAAATTCACCTTGTTGATTCTGTAGAGAATTTGTAAGCACCAGGATAGCAGATCCTTTTAATTAGAGAAATGAATAGGTTGGTTAGATCTGTCCTGCACGCTGACTTGAACTGAGGTGCAGTTATCCGGCCTGACCTCTGATCAAACCAAATTCTATACTTTGCCTGATTCTGTGTTTCCTGTTTAATTAAATGAGCCTGAAAGAGAGGAGTTGATACATGTAAGGGAGTGAGTGAGTAAATATATTGAATACATGTACTACTCATTGTTGTATACAAAATAATATCACTTTCATATTCATTGTAAACATTACACAGTCTTCATCATAACAACAGGTTTGAATTAATAATTATTACATTTATGAGGTGATAACAGATAACAGTATTAACCTTTTCACGAGTAATTCGTATAGTGAGGAACATTTCCTTGCAAGCTTGGCTTAATTCAGGATAATTCATCCTCCCAAACTTCATTATTGAGTTCACTTAATGGTTTTGGTATTTCAAGCAACACCCATTTAGGCATGAAATTTGGAGTATGCTTGGGAGTGAGTGAAAGGACTGCATATCAAACCCCAGTAGTCATCAACTGGTCATAGAAAACGTCATTTTCCTCAGGTGTTGGAAGACCGAGGAATCTCTCATGACTGTCGGAGTTGGTACAGCACCTCCATTGTTCAGGACACTGTGAAAGTCAATCTCATACCCTTCAGCAAAGTCCGCCTTTCCACCAGATGAATCTGACCACACACAGGGTAATGACGTACATGGTGTCTCCTTTATTGTTTTTATTACAGCCTCAATTGTAAAAAGTGTTGCAGCAATATGACTGCAGTTCTCTCCCAACCCTACCATACAAGTGCAGTGTGGAGTCATAACCTCAACATCGTTTTGTACAACAATCCCTGGTCTCACTCTCAGGTATTGTTGACAGAGCTTGAGAATCTGACACCTGGAAAATAAATATTAATATAATAGGTTGTAAAAAAAAAAAAATAATCAAGAGGCTACGAAATATCGTAGCAATGTAAAAAAAAAACACATAATCATTATTGATCAATATTATTCCTTAAATAGAACAAATTAACATTGGTTATGCCTATTATAAATCCTACATTTTCTATTTTAGTGAATAAACCAAGAAATAATAAATGGCCCCATACTCAACAAAAATTAAATTCAAAACCAGTCTGTCATCACCCAACATAGCATAACAAAACAGCAAAATGGTGATGATATTTATGCCTAGAGGCCAAGCTTATATGACAAGTAAGATAATGATTTCATATTGAAACTCACCTTGTGCCCCTCTGGTTTTTAGTGAGTTTCTTGGGCTGGGCTTGAAAAAAGCAGTTAAATAATAGTATTAGTTTAAGATATAATGGATTGGATTCATATAGTGCTTTTTTGGCCACTCAAAGTGCTTCACATTAGTGACCCATTATTCATTCGCTCTCACATGCACCCTCTGGTGGTGATAAACTACATACATAGCCACAGTTGTCCTGGGGCAGACTGACAGAAGCGTGGCAGCCATTTTGACACTGGAGGTAAGGATGGTGAAGTGTCTTGGCTAAGGACACTGTATGGGCCAAATGGCTCTTTTTGCAATTATTGTTCTGCTGTATGCCAGTAGATGGCACACTCACTAATTTGGTACAAAGGTCACCCATTTTGTGCACCTGTGCAGGCCACCCATTTGTGCACCTGTTTGCTAATTGGGTGTTGAGGCACACAGTTTTCTACCGTGAGAAGTTGCATAGTTAGACAGCCTACCTGAGTTTAAGGAGTTTTATTTTGTGCTACAATGTGATGATTTACCCTGCACCTTTGGAATAAAAGACTCAAGTGAATTCCTGGATAGGTTTTTTTTTTTTCAACTTTTACACGTAGTTTCAACCTCACCCAAAGGCAAGACCATACAGACACAACAGACTGACTAAGACAGAGTGGAATTCAAACCACCAATTACTGAATGACCCACTCTTCCAATTTAGCCATGGCCGTCCCAGATATACACAATTATAGTGTAAAGCCTCGTCTCATCATCTGAACTGCTTTATCCTCACCAGGGTCACTGGGGGCCTAATCCAGCTACAATGGGTGAAGGTGGGGTACACCCTGTATGAGTCTCTAGTTCATCTCAGGGCTGAACATATATAGACAAACAATCACTCTCACATTCACACCTATGGACAATTTAGATTAACCAATTAACCTATCAGTGCATGTGTTTGGATGGTGGGAGGAAACTGGAGTACCTGGAGAAAACCCACGCAGACACGAGGAGAACATGTAAACTCCACACAGAAAGGTCTGGTGTGGGAATAGAACCAGGGACCTTCTGTCTATGAGGAACAGGTGCTGAACAGGTGCTAACCACATGGTGTAAAGTTTTAGTGTTAATATATATTTTGATGGGAAAAGTCCTAATGTCAGGAGAACAAATTATAATTACACTAAACAAAGTCCTGTGTTTTAATTGCTCTCATTCCCTGTGCAGAAATATAGCAGAGGCTAAATGACAACTAAAATTTGACATTTTCTCAGCATGTTATGTTGGGGGTTTTTGTGGAATTTTTTTTACTCTTCGACTTTCAAAATATTTCAAATTAGATGTGTCTTCTTCTCAATGTGGTTTTAATACTCTTCACAGATACTATCTACATGTTTTCTTTTTGTTTCTCTTTGGAGTGTCTTAAAAACAGGTTCTACCACTGGAATGTGTCCTGTTTACTTACAAGCAATGTGACTTGATAACACCTGCCTGATCAAATTCCTGACCCAACAAACTGTGAACACATATTTCATATGAAAAATATATTATTTCTATAGTATATTAAACTTACTTAGTACATATATTGATTCGATTTCAGTTTTGTTTTTTTTTAATTTGCAATAAATGTTTGGTGGTACGGCTCTATTCTGGGACTTCCCTGTCCTGACCACACCAATACTTGGTAAGCCGGACACAAGAACACACCTTCTAACTGTATTTTCCCTGTGATTCCATTGTACAAAACAAGGGCAGAAAAACAAGACTGTAAGCGAGCAGAACAGAACAGAACAGAACATCACAATAATAGTATGACATGATTAAGACAAATGTTGCATGTCAAAGGGAGAAGCTGAGGTTGAGGTGGTTTGCAGAAGCCAGAAAGAAGAGCAGGTTACAAGAATAACTTTAAGGACATTTAATCAACAGGAAGCATCAAACAGAAACATGTGAGCAATCAGCTGATGAGGTTTGATAGTCAGTGATGGGTATTACCGCTCTTTCCACTTTCATATTTTTTTTAATCATCTCCTGCTTCAGTTCTATTGATGATGCAGTCGCTCCTTCTTTTCATTGGCACCGGGAATCACTTTCTTTGGGCTCATGATTAATAATGAATACGCACTGTAATAAAGTTTCAACGAATACACTGGAAAAACTCACCAAACAACAGTAACTCTGTGATGAATGAGGGTCAAAGGTCACCAAAAGCATCATGGGTAGCTCCCTCATAGCCAATGGGATGCTATGTACAGTACGTACATGACATATTTACATACATTATGTAGTTACGTACAGTAATGTATATATTTATGTCTCTAGGGTTTCAGTTTCCTTTCGCAAATGTAATTTTCTTTCATATTCAGAGACGAAAAATTGAGGCAAAGGTTTTTCGTTATTTGGATTACTCTATTAACTGGGTCTTTTGTAAGTAGTAATAGGGTAACTGTAATAGGGTTTTTTTTGTCAATACAGTGACCAGTGCATAATCAATCCATCTTTCTGACTCCCAGGTAGATGCTACAATGTTGTTAACCTACTGTAGATAATATTATTTATTTGATTTTTGTTTTTTGCAGTGTCATCTCTGTTTTGTGTTCAGGTTTAGTCTCCATTTACACAAATTAAAAACTATGTTCCACAGACTCTGCAGCTGCAGCTTCTCTCTTACATGTCACTTAAATAGGATCTTTTTGCATCTTTGCATAGGTACAAAAATGCCTCAGTATTATCAAATTAATTATAATATTAATGTATTAAAATATGTTATTATAGTTATCAGTAGACAATAATGGAGGCTTTTACTTCTCTGTTAACTGATACATGTATACCAAACCAAACACTAACACTAAAGATAAACAAGGTGGTTTACATACATCTGTATACACAAAACCAACAGACAGGAATACTATTTTACATGCAAGAAGTTTCCATCCTACTTGGCTTAAAGACAATGTGCCTTATGGACAACTTCAAAGGGTGAGGCGTATCTGTGACCAAGATTAGGTATTTGAAAGTAATGCTCAATAAATGATGTGTAGGTTTGTAAAGTGTGGTTATAAGAACACCTCCCTTCAAAAAGCCTATATACAGGCTAAACACATGGACAGAGCATCATTATTGAGAAGAAAGACAGCTGTACAACCTAAGGATAGATTAATATTTGTCACAAGATACAGTACAGAGGCTCATCAAATTAAACAGACTATTAATAAGAATTGGGGAATCATCCAGAGTGATGAAGAATTAAGACCCATCTTTCCTGACCCTCCCCTTGTAACTTTAAGAAGAAGCCCGACCTTGCATGACAAACGTGTCCACAGCCACCTAAAACCAGACTTGACACAAAACAGTTTGTCTCAGATGCCTATTGGGTGTTTTAAATATCATCATTGTAATCACTGTCCTAATGTTTTACAAGCCCAGATCATTTCATTAACTGGAAAACTACATTTGTCATTTATAGGTTGGAGTGCCCCAGTTGTAAAGTGTTCTACATAGGTCGAACTAAAAGACGCTTACAAGACAGACTGGTGGAACACAAATATGCAATTTGTACTGGTAATTTAAAATACCCTATGGCAAAACATTACAGTGAACACCATAATAATGATCCAACTTCTTTACAGGCTGTTGGTATTGAACATATCCCTTTATCCCTTAGCTTGGGTTATAGACAGAGAATACTGAATCAGAGAGAGACTTTGTGGATTGATAAATATCCAGGGTTGAATGATGACCTTGATTTTAGCGTTTTCCTCAGATTTTTATTGCAGATTTTTAATTTAGGTTTTTAATGGAGATTATGTATTTATTTTATATATATATATATATATATATATATATATATATATAAAATAAATACATAATCTCCATATCTCCATATATATATATATATATATATATATATATATATATATATATATATATATATATATATATATATATATATATATATATTTTATCATTTTAAAAAATTTTGATTTTGGTTTTACTTTTTTATTGTGTGTTGTCTTTTTCTTCTTGTTAACTTATTTTTAACTTTAAATTTCATTTTATGGCTTAATCACTTTTTTAAGGATGACACCTAGTGGAGGTTTTATATATTACACTGTTTTATATACTACACTTCTTACCTAATTAGAACTGTTATGTGTAGGTTTGTGATTGGTTGGCACTGTTTTAAATACCTCTTCCTGCTTTGTGGCAAGTCTGACTCCCTGATGAAGGCTATGATGCAGAAACGCGTTGGGGTTTTTATATGATTTTTATAGGTTTTTGTAACAAAGCAAAGTTAATAAAGGCTTTTTTATCTTCACTTATAAGAGAGTGCCTTGGAATTTTTCTTTCTTTTTTGTCTTGCTATTTTCCTATCCAATAGAGCACCTCTAATTATTATTACTTATTTTGAGTCCAGGTAGCGCTCCTTAAGCAAACATTTTTAGGTTCTCCACAAACATGTCTTGTTGGATTCCAGTATAATTAGCATTCATGTGTCTTAATGTGAAGACATGTCTTGTGTTTCTTCTTCCCGACACTAATATTGATGTTAAATGGTACCTTTAGCCTTTGCTGTTTTCATGGTCAGCAGAAAATTATATCATACAGTATACCCTGTTTTCACTTAGACAACACTGACCCCTACCTGCTAAAACCCAAAAAAAGGAAACTAACAAAACAAAAACAAGTTATTGTTTTTCTGGAGCTTTAAATTATGCAGATGTATTTGAATATACAAGAAATAATATTTTACTTATTTTAAACTTAAAAGCATAAAATATATGGGCAATAAAGGAAAGGTTACATATATAAAAACTTATCCTCAACTGAACATGAGAGTCCAAGAATCAGAATCTAGAGAAGATGAAGTAGAAGTGTTTATTGAAGAGCAAGCAACACATGCAGAAGTTCTAAAGAACTAATTGGATAGCAACACTTTGACCTCCTTTCACAGCTTGTAGTGAGGACCTTCTTTGTGGGCATTGAACTGAATGTTCTAGACCCACCTCTTTAAAATCTACCAAATGTGAAGAGATTTTTAATGTGTGGACGGATGCCTTAAACTGATATGGTTTGCATTTAGAAATCCTTATCTAATATATTCCACTTGTAACTGGAATTCTTCACCTCTGCTCCAGTGTTTCTTAATGGGAAACTTAGGTACTCCCCACCCAGACTGTACATTTTATATATAATGTTATTTTATATAATAGTTTATACAACTATTCATTCAATTAAAAACAGTTTTTTGTCTGTTTATTAACGCTCCTGTTATGTTATGGATAAAACTGAACATGTAAGAAAAATAGTTAACATTTTTCCAGTATGAAACTTCTGCTAACCTTAATTAATGTCATTAATATATAATATTAAAATAGTTCATCTCATATTTGTGATCACCTCTTTCATGTTTTTCATCACATAAATACTCTTCGGATCAATTTGACCCAGCAATCGAAATGGAGGTAAAAGGGTGTCAGAAATGTCAGACTATTTCTTTCATTACAACAGTGAGACATGTTATGTTATAATGTTATGGTTTATATGTTGGTTTTTCAAAAGTAATGAAGTGGTGAAACAAACAAACAAAAAAAGGTTTAACATGTATTTTTTAATGAAAAACAAGTGAACCATTACCTGTTAAGTTTAGAAACACCACTGCACCAAATATTGATAGAATAGTTAATAATGGAATTACTAATGATATATTAACAGTGCTTGTTGGATGGTTTTGATTTTTGACATCTTTTGGATAATTAAAAAGCACTGGGTCAAATTGACCAAGGAAGACCGTTGCTGTTCCTGATAAATGAAGATAAAAGGAGTGTTTTTTTAAAAAAAAAAAAAAAAAAAGCTTTGACAACTTGTATTAAACAGAATGTAATGAAAATTATTACTACCCAGTATATAAATTATATATGGCAAGACAGCTGCTTATAGCGGAAACAGTTTTCTGACATGCCTAAAATTATATTTGATCTCAAGTATTTTCATGAAATATTTACAGAAAAACCTTACAGATACACAACAGAAAAGTACAGTAACACATTATAACTTTTACCCAAGTCAGCATGATATACAAATAGTCTTAACTTCATACTGAAAAAACTCCAAAACTGTAGCAATTAAACCAAGATTGATTTTTATATATATATATATATATATATATATATATATATATATATATATATATATATATATACACATGCAGACATTTGATACAATAAATATATATTGTGTCAAATGTCTGTACTTCCACCAGATGCTGCATTGTCATCCAGCAGTCACAGTGCAGTTACTTTATATTTATGATTATCAACCTTGGTTTAATTACTACAGTTTTGGAGTATATATATATATATATATATATATATATATATATATATATATATATATATATATATATATATCACTTATCATTTGAGATGAACATTAAAATAATCTGGTAAATACACTATTAACTGAATTTCTGTGAAGGTGACATACAACGTTGTCAGTATCGTACTGTATGGAGGGAGCAAGAGAGAAAGTCAAGTTAGGAAAATGGAAGCTCCAGAAATATACAAACAAAAAAAAGTAAGGTTTGGGACACATTCACTGAGATTTTTGAAGATGATGAACAGCTTGTACCTTGTACCTCCGTTGTTGTTTACTACTGACATAACCAAATAATTGGTGGTGGAATCTTAAATGGCCCTGTCCATGAAACACATCTAACCACCTTTTTTAGGACAAATGTAGGACAAGAGGACATTAATCATGTTTTTTATAATAGGTGGTTGTGGGTGGAGGTTGTGAGGCAGATGGTGGGCCAGGACCATCTCCCAGGCATCCACCAGATGCACATCCACTCCTTTGAACATTGCCCTGAGTACCTTGTCCCGCTGCAGTGAGTACCAGTCGCTGTTGATCACACTCCCAACAAGTGTCAGCTGTTTAAGGTTTCCAGTACGGATGATGATCAGTGTACCTGGAGCTCTGTCCAGCAGGCGAATCACTGCTCTACGAATGACCTGCAGCCGCTGAATGTAGATATTAATGGGAAAACTACCAAAGTGAGCCCAGATGCCAAAAACTACAACAATATTATTTCCTCCAACCATATCATCTAGCTCATTGGCGATGTAACGCAGCTGGCTGGTTAGAACCTCAGTAGTACGGATAGGAGGTCCATGACAGCGGAAAGTCACCATGATGTTGTTTGGATAGTTTAAGGCCATGAAAGGTCCAGATTGTTTTAAACTGTGTAAGTTAAACTCTTTCACATCTGTCAGAGGAAACAGAAATAACACATAGTAAGTTAGAAACCAAATCCAGCTGTTGTCATAAATCATTATGAATCTCCTACCTGGTACATTATTCCTGAAATAGTCAAAATACTGCCTGACGGTGGAGTCTCCATACAGGTGGACCACCTTCCCTTTCAGACACTGAATAACAGCAGAGGGGTTGTTGAACTGTTGGACTGGGGTACCACCTAGTGTTCGCCACATGTGCTGGTAGTAGTAGCCAGAAGGTCCAGGTGTTTCAACACTGTTCTTTGTCTCATTTTTACCTAAACAGGAGAAAAAGGTCAAAGTGGCCATTTTTATTTGTCTGCCTGTCAACAAGTTTAGGGCCCTCTCGACCTACCGTCTATTTTTTTGTTATTATTGATGCATGAATTATGAGAACGTTAGTCGAAAAATGTTATCCTAAGTGTTTTTATTCCTCTTTAGGCAAGAACAAAGAAATGTGATTGATATCTTTTTAATGAATCTATATCAGTAATGTCCACTCAGCTTGACAACATGTGTTTAAACTTTGAACCAAAGAAACATGTATTTAAAACAGAATATCAGAACACTATGAAATAAAACATTTTTAATGCAGTTTTTTTTTCAAGAAGACACTGTTAATTACAGTCTAATAACAATAAACAATTGATTTACACTTAACCATGTTAGTGCAGATCAGGTATTAAGAACAGACCAGTTACAGTAATGATATGAACTGACTGATATGGAACTGAAACAACAAAAGCATGAATATACAAGAGAACAACTGTAGAACAACTGTCCACTGGAGTGACCAGGATGGATCAAAGGGTTAAAGTAAGGAGTGTGCACATCTGTCATCAAACCACAAAACTCTAAAGTGTCAAATATATTCTGGTTTATCAAAGGTGAATTTTAGTGGATTTCAACATTCAACTGTATCGCTCACTCTACTCTTGACTTATTAGTAGTGAAGACGTGTCAATTTTTGATCCAACCCTGACAGAGTACTTGAGAAGAGTGTTGTGGATTTTCGTCATGGATCAAGAATTTCATCACAACCAGAAATTCAGTAGGAAAAGGCTCAGTTTATTTTGACATGTATCTTTTATAGTCCATTTTCAGTTACCAGGTGACACATTAAACCTGCTCCAACCAGTTCCTTGACGTCATCCAATTATTAACATCATCTGATTGTCAGTAGATTCACAAGAAGAAAACATTCACTCCACTTATGTTTAGTACACACTTATCTCCAGACGGAATCCTATTGTCCTTGACATACATCAAAACTGTTTAGTTGACCCATATATTTATCACTAATGCGGAACCCTACAACACCTTCAACTCTGTGGGTTCTGACCACCGGGTGGTATCCATGAGAGTGAGGTTGAGTCTAAGGATCCCAAAACCGAGCCCCAGGATACGCCATGACTGGAGGGCATTCTCTGCAAGCCCAGAACTACAAGCCAGATACACAGCAGAGTTCAAGGGCCGCGTTCAACTGCAGGATGTGAGGGAGGAACCGGGCGCAGGGTACCTGAAATTTGTGGAAGCCCATGAGGCAGCAACAGCGAGGTGTGTACCGGTGATGCAGAAGGCCAGAGGCCCCACAAGATCCAAACACCCGGATGTCATAGCGGCACGTCAGAGAGCGGAGGAGGCACGCCGCGCACTCGATCAAGAACCGTCCGAGGAACAGCGCGAGACACTGAAGGAGGCCAAGCGTCTACTCTTTGCCGAGTACGACAAAATCAAGGGGGAGGAGCTAATGCAGAAAATCCGCAGAGTGGAAGCTGCTCATGGAGAATTCCAGTACAGCGAGTCATGGAGGGTGATCAATGAGATGTGTGGAAGAAAAAGACCGAAAGAGGGACAGGTGGCAGGAAACAGTCCAGACGAGAGAGTGAACACCTGGTTATCTCACTTCAGAAACCTCCTTGGCACACACCAAGCAGTGGAAGGTGCTGAGAAGGAAATACCTGCAGTCCTAGAGGATCTCAACATCGATGACGGCCCTTTCACAGCAGGGGAGTTTGCCTCGGTCAAAGCCTCCCTAAGGCAGGGGAAAAGTGCAGGGCCGGATGGCATTCCACCGGAGGTAATTAAGAACTGCAATCTTGATGACGTCATCCTGGAGATCTGCAACCAGGCTCTAATGGAAAACATCATGCCAGAAATATGGTCTCTCTCTCACATCATCCCAGTACCAAAATCCGGGGATCTCTCAAAACCGGACAATTACCGTGGCATCAGCCTAACCTGTATTATTGCGAAAATGTTCAACTGAATGATACTGAACAGGATAAGGAGCGCAATCGACCCCCACCTCAGGGATAACCAAAACGGATTCCGAGAAGGAAGAACCACCTTAGCCCAGATCCTCGCCTTACGAAGGATCATTGAAGAGGTAAAGAGGAACAACCTGGCAGCAGTGCTATGCTTCATCGACTTCAGGAAGGCCTTTGACTAAGTCCACAGAGGAATGATGATGAGAATACTCAAGGCCTACGATGTTCCTCCGAACCTGCTCCGAGCCATTGGGACCATGTACACGGGAACGAGAGCTCGAGTGACGACGCCGGATGGTAACAGCGAGGAATTCAACATCCAAACCGGAGTGCTGCAGGGAGACACCCTAGCCGCCTTCCTTTTTATAATAGTATTGGACTACGCTCTGAGACAGGCTATTAAAGGCAGGGAGCAGGCGCTCGGCTTCACTATCGTGCCCAGAAGGTCTACGAGACACCCTGTGGAAACCCTCACAGACCTGGACTACGCTGATGATATCTGCCTGCTATCCGACAACATAAGGCAGGCACAGGCTCTCCTAGCCAGAGTGGAGCTGGAGTGTGCTGAAGTTGGCCTCAGGCTAAATGCAAAGAAGACCGAGGTCATGACCTATAACATCCCCAAAGAACATCTGCCCCTAACAACAACAGAGGGTACTGCGCTAAGGGAGGTCAGCGACTTTGGATACTTGGGCGCATGGGTCGGCTCCACAGAACAGGATGTTAAAGTGAGGAAAGCACTTGCCTGGAGTGCTCTTAACGGCATGACAAGTGTATGGAAATCCAACCTCCCCCGGCACATCAAGATCAGTTTCTTCTCTGCAACCGTGGAGTCCGTTCTCCTCTATGGCTGTGAATGCTGGACACTAACACAAGCCCAACAGAAATCCCTGGATGGATGCTACACCAGAATGTTGCGTGTGGCACTGAACATTATCCAGGGCGAGCACATCACCAACAAGTGTCTGTACGAGGCATTACCAAGTGTGTCAGAGAAGGTAGCAGTAAGGAGGATGAGACTAGCTGGCTACTGCCACCGACACCAAGAACTCCCAGCCAAAAAGCTTGTACTGTGGGAACCAACACATGGGCATCGATCGAGAGGACGTCCCATGCCAACCTTTGTGGACGTATTAAAGAAAGATTCTGGTGCAAAGAGCACAAATGAGCTGGCCAGATGTATGGAGAACCGAGATGACTGGAGACACCGATGGAGGACTCGTCTGAGGACGACGTAGAGAGAGATATTTACATACATATAGGTCTATACATTTCCTTTAGGAGAATTAAGCAGGGAAACAAACAAATGGAATAATTTAATTTGCCATTGTGGTTAAATGTCTTAACATAGACCAAATATCACCCCAAAAGATATGCAACATCAGCACATACCTACACTGTAAACCTGAACGTTCAGAATAATTAAATATGTTTAGTTGTGAATACTCAAAGTTTCATAAATACTACTACTAACTCAAATGTTTTCAGTTGCTGTAAAATATTCTTCTTTTTAAGTACTTCCAACTAATATATTTTTTATTAAGGGGAACTATTGTGGATATAAGTGAACATAACTTAAAAACATAGATGAGGTTCAACTGAGTGGAATTATGTCATTAAATGCTGAGAATGATATTGTTCTGTTATTTCTATTGTTTCAAATAAGGATGATGGAAAAAAAATAAACTTAACTGATGTAGTAGATGATGAAATATAATTACAGATCAGTGCAAATAACCACCAATATCTATCACAGCAAAAAAATTACAATCACAAAACACAGTAATTTTATTCAGGGGCGGCTGTGGTTCAGTTGGTAGAGCGGGTCGTCCAATGACTGAAGGGTCAGAGGTTCATGTCCCAGCTCTGTCTGTCCACATGTCCAAGTGTCCTTGGACAAAGACACTGAACCCTGACTTAGTCTCCCAGTAGGACTGACAGAACCTTAGAATACTAAGTTAATAAATAATGTTTTAATTTAAGTATACTTTAATAAACATCTACATTTTTAAGTTCTGTAAACTTGTATTTTTACGTTTCATCAACTTAAAATAATGGAGGCAAGCTATGGCCTTAATTTTTTGGAGTTCTGCTAACTTATTCAGGTTTACAGTGTAGCAACACAGCACAGTAGCGCGTATGACTCCCTAATAAAAAACTAGACATATAGAGAGTATGTGCAAGCTTGACTAATCGACTTGTTTGGACTTCAGTAAACAAACTGATATGTAGCTGCTTATACAAACACACTGGTTGAGTAACTTTTCTACTCATTTCCAATCATGCATGCTACTGTGTCATGTTCCTATAGGTGTCTGCTGATGTTGCATATTTTTTGGGGTGATATTTGGTGTAGTTAAACACAATGGAAAATGACACCCTCAGTGTTTGTCACCCTGCTTACTTCTCTGGTAAAAAACTCCATCAGGGTTGGATCAAAAATGTACGTGTCTTCTCTACTAACAAGGGTAGATTGAGCAATACATCTGAATGTTGAAATCCACTGAAATACTCCTTTAAACATGTTTTGTTTACTACTTAATGACCTCAGCCAAGGAGGTATTAAATTCAAGTCAGTTTGTTTGTTTGTTTGACTTTCAGCAGGATTATACAAAATGTTCTGAACAGATTTTCATAACATTTTCAGGATGTGTTGGAAGTGTCACAAAGAACAAATCATTCAATTCAGGTGATGATCTGGAAGAGATCCTGGATTCTGGATCACTTGGAAATTTATTCTCTCTTTACCGCAATGTCAAATTTCAAAGATCCAGAATCTCTTCCAGATCACCACCAACATTTACCGGTAGTCATCTGTTCTTTGTGACACTCCAAGACATCCTGAAAATGTTCCATATGTATTCTTTCATTAATGCACACATATAGGTAAATCTATGGATGTGTGAATTTATCTGTAAATAACAATTAATTATTTACTTCACACGGGAGAGGAGTGGGACTAGATAAAGTTTTACTGTTGCCCACTCCTTTGACAATATTTACTGCATTTGTTATTTTCTATTTGTGTTTTGTTACCATTTTTTAGGGATCAATTGATTTAGTGCTTGACTTCTCTTTATTCCTACAAAAATTAGATTGCAGCCCACTACGAACAGTTGGAAGTGATGTCAGTTCCTCCAGTACACTTCTTTAAAACATCTTCCTAAAGGAAAACTTGCCTTCCTTTTTGGGCAACACCAGGACACTGGCAGAACCTACAGCCTTAATGAAGACTTTCATGTTGACACCACTGAGGAAAAGACACAAATACATATTTTTGTCATTGACCCCAAATATCTGAGTGAAAATGCTTAAAAACTCACATGAAAAATAGATTATGTACATTATACATAACTTATATTTGTCATTTATAGTGAAAAAAGCAAAGCAACTGTTTTTTAAGCCTAGAAATGTAGTGTTGTACACAGTAAATTTTGCAGTGTTAAATCAACACTTAGAGAGTTTATTTAACTTCTTCTAGAGTGTATTTGGTCCCATTGTCTCCAAATTAACACTGCAAAATCTACAGTGTAGTTATATCTCACTTTTTACTGTAGACATTAAATCAAAACCAAAAACAAACCTCTGAAACAGCATGTTCTCATTTTTCCTGAGGTTGTCTTTGAAAGTACCACTGAAGTGGTTGATCCTGGCATCACAGCTCAGAGTTTTTGGCTTGAAGCAGAACCATGGCTCCCCTGTACGGAGGTCGGTGTAGTTGCATATCGGCTGCTCGGTTGGTCTCAGGAAGATGTTGCAGATTGTGGTTTCAGACACTGAGCCTGAACGGAAGACGCTTTGGAAATAAACCCTGTCTGGCAGCTCTCTGTTCAGTCTACGCAGAACTGTGATAGCCTCACTGGGGTGAACCAGTGTCACCTGAAGGGATAGTTCCATCCACATTATACTGCTCTACACTTTTTTTTTAGAAAGCTTCAGACATTAAATGTGCTAAATCTTACATATTTTAATAAAATGAATCAGAAAACAAGTGACAGAAATGCTGGTTAGCTCATGTTTTTAATATATATTATGTTGTGGTATTACACACACGTTTGGACTTTTTTTTACATTAAATAATAGATTTTTTTGCAACAGTTTTTCAGATGAATCTTAAATTTTTTTATGAAATGTCCTTTGTAGTGGACAACATTTTTTATTTTTCATTTCTCCAGTAAAACAGTAAAAGTACAATCAAAGAAAGTCGCAGTGTCTTAAATAAGTAGTATATTGGCTGTTCTTGGATAACGGGGTTCAGTTCATTCTAAACAAAGATTAATCCAGGCAACTGAGTGAACAAAGAGGAAGTAAATTAAAAAGCCTTCAATAATACACGGCTAGATAAGGATAAAAAAAAAAAGCTGACATGTTTTGACCACACAGGTCTTCCTCAGGGCTTAGTCAATAGACACAGGAGTATTGCCTCACATATAAAATGACATCGGGGTCATGTGACCCCTTAGTAACCTATCACAAAACATTTCTTAGAATGGTGTAAGACATATATATCATACCTAAAAAAAAAAACCTAGAAAGACAATGCATCGGCCTCTATTATAGAAAACAAGTGAAATTAAGACCAGGATACTGCATAGCCTCGAGATGATGAATCCAGAAGGTCTCTCTGATTTAATTTCTTTAATCTACCCCCACCCACTAAAGGTTTGACATGCTCCACACCCTGTATTTTAAGAAATGTGTCATTTCTGTCATGGTATTCACTGAAATGTCTAGCCATAGGATAATCGTCTTTGCCTATTCTATTCTATTTATGTTTAGCCAAACCATCCCCAAGCATCTTTTCGTGTGCCCAATATAAAAAAAAAGCAGTAAAAGTATTGTCCACGACAGAGGACAAAAATGCATTGCTGGGTCTCAGGAGGATATGCTGGTTTATGTACATGTATACAATGGATTAGTAAACATTCTACTAGAAAGAACCTGTAAAGTGAATGGATCATAATGTGCAGACAGTGTTTTGAAGTAGATCTGGTAGATCTGACACCAATATTCCTTTGGACTAAAACATATTGACTCCAAACTTATCTTGGAAACTTAAGCCAACCAGCATTTAAGACTTGAGTTTTCTTTATCAGTAACACACATGTGGTAACATTTCTTTAGTTTTATTGTGGAAACATTTTACTTGTAGACCAGTGTTATTTGTTTTTTGTCTCTGCTCAGGAGAGTTAATAAAAGTGATCACAGAATCCATATTTGACTTGCAAAATACTGTCTCCAAACACACACACTATAGTTTTACTATCGTCATATTTACCTGAACGTCTGCATTTCCATTCCAGAGTAGAGGGAACACAGCGAGGTAAGACCCATTGAGATGATCCACCACCTGCCCAGCTACACCTGCACCAAGCTTTGAGTTGTGTAACCGAGCCACTATAAAGTCTCCTCCAGACGTCTTTGGATGGCCTTCAGAATCCTTCACATGAATGATAATTTTCAGCTGATCTCCCACATGCCACTCCCCTCCTCCTGGAAGAATTGTGAAAGTGCTGTGGGCAGGATTGCTGGTCTGCTTTAGGGTAAAATTAGGTAGAATCACTGGAGTTTCAGGCCAAGTAACTGAGTCGATGAGGTGCTGTTCTTCCACATATTCCACCTGAGTTTTCCCCCCACCATATGACTGGAAGCTGAAGAAGTTAGACTGGAGGTCAGGATGTGATTTACCTCCTGAGAAGGCTGTCTTTATGTTATGATGAAACTGGCAGGAGAGAGGGAAGAGATTCAAGATTCAAATGTCGGTAGAGCTTTAAAATCGAGTTTTATGGCAAAATCGATTCATATTTTAGGAAAATCGTGCAATTCCATTCACCCCCCCCCCCCACACACACACACACACACACACACACACACACGCGCGCGCGCGCGCGCTGACTCCTATGTTGTGTTCATGTTCAACAAACACTGAAAGCTTTTCTCGAGGCACACCTTATTAGAGTCCTGCACGGTTCTGATTTTGACAAACCGCAACCGCCCGTACCCGTCATGTTTAAACTCGTATCCGACCCGTTTTCCGACGAAAAAAAAAAAAATCCGCATCCGAACCGACCCGCTATAAATGAACCCGATATCCGACCCGAACCCGAAATAAAATGTCAGATATCCAAACTTAAATACAAACATTTATTGCCACGAATATACTGAACAGTGACATATCCAAGGCAGAGCCAAATAAAAATGTTTTTAGCCTGTGAACCGCAAATTAGACCCGCGATCACCCACGTCCGAACCGAACCCGTATCCGACACAGCACAACATTTTTCACCCGTTTCGTGAAAATCTGCGGTTCACCCACGGTGAGAGTCTTGCAGTCCTGCAGAGTCCTGCACCGAACCCGTGCAGGACTCTGCACCTTATGATAAACATGGAGCACGATGGGGAGCGATAACAGACGCAATAACATCATATATCCAAAATATTGGTAACATGTTCAGGTTTATTGAAGTAGCTTGATTGATAATAAGGTTTTGTTTTATTTTGTCCTTACAAAGTAAAAATGTTACTAGTTTTCTTTTTATCTTACTTTTGCACTACTACCTTTTTTTTTGCAATGTTTTTCATATAATATGAGTATTAATGGATATTGTTTTAGTTGTTAAAATATTTTAAGCTTTCTTTTTTCCAACAAAATATATATTTTACACTGTTTTTTTTGCACTGTTTTTCCTGTAACAGTGGTGGATATGTCTCGACTTACTACAGTTCATGTAGGCAAAGTCTCAGGTTGCAGTTGCACCTTTTGCACAACTGATTTATTATTTACAGTTATTTGTAGAAGTATTTTTGTTTTACATGTTATTTAACTTTAAAAAAAGAAGACGAAAGAAACCACGTTTCTAGTGTTTTAATTTTCATTTAGCCCACGTGGGAAAAAAATCTTATCGTGAATCGTGAATCGAGTTTTTTGGGAAAAAATCGCAGATTTTTTTAAAAGAGAAAATCGCCCAGCCCTAAATGTTGGTATTCACTTTACTGCTACTTTATCATACATTTGAATGACATGTGGAAGATGAGACAAGACTATTATAGAGACAGTAACCACGCTAGGGTGCACACAATGCCCTCGATTTTTTTATCTGTCCCTGGGGTAATTTTGTTCAAATCAAATTAATCCACAAGGTAAAATTAGGTTCAAATCAAACTGTGTTTACTGGGTCCACCAACAGTTTGAAAATACACAATATTTAACCATTTTCGGGGTATATTTCAGTATTTTCGCAATTTCACCTGTTCATGGTTTCACTAGTTATACAAAAATATAACAGAGGACACCATGGATCAGCACAGACTAAAAACTCAGCTATCATGATCACATGTATGTTGTAACTGCATCAAACAATAATCAGTTTGTTGTTTTTATTTAGAATTCCTTTTTTGTGAGAAATTGTCATTTCAGAAGTTGTGGCTAGTTCAATATGCCATTACAACCTGTCTGCAGAGTATATCATATCTTTTTAATGGACCTTCCTTGTTTATTTTTTATAAGATAAGATAAGATAAGAAAAACTTTATTATCCACCATGGTGGAAATTTGCCTTCGGCCTCTCAGGACGTCAATTTACATTAAAAACACATTTGGACACTCCACAACATACACAAACATACAAACATACAAAAAAAAAATTTTTTATTTAAACCAATTTTCTGTGTTTTTTATCATTCTTTTATTGAGAGTCTTTTAATCTTTTCTTTTCCATCTTGGTTTTATGGGCTGTGTGATGGACACAGCCGCGTCCACACCATAAGTCTTTAACCCTCTGCACCTACACTTTATATTTTTTGCATTTATTCAGTTACATTAGCTTTAAAGTACACAAATAAGTTCATACACATTTGTTTATACATTTTTATTTTTGATAGGTTATTTTACAGTATACATTAGTTCTATTTGGAGTGCACCCATTTAGTTAACTTTTGGTACAGTGGGTGGTTTTGAGTTACCAGTGTAGAGGGGCAGCTGGTGAAGATGGTGTTAGCTCCTGGATTCTGCTGGTGTCTGGCTGAAGAAAGAAGCCACGCCCACACACAGCCATTATATAGGAGGAGCAGCTAATTGGGGCAGCCCAACTGCTGCCACTTCAGGGGGGTGATTTGAAAGGATCTACTTTAGTTTAGATTAAGTATTTCAGTTTGAATTATTAATTTACTTAGCTTTTGAGATTTAGTAGATTATGTTTATTTTGACTAATTAAGTATTTTTGGTGTTTGTAATATTAGTTGTTGTTTTTGTCATTGTGTCACTGTTTGTATTCCCCTCATGTGTTCAGTTGGTCTGATCAGCCAGTATATATTCCTTTGTGTGTTTGGTGATGATGGCTCAGTTGTGTTACTTGTCCTTTTGATTTAAGTCTGGTTGTTTTTTGTTCACAGTTATTTTTGGGCCCAGCCTATGTTTGTTTAAGTTGATGTCATTTTTTGGGGGGAAAATAAACCCAGTCTTCATTTTAATTCGTCTGTGTCTCCTCGTCCTTAGTTTGGTCCCTCACAGGCTGCCAGTCAAAAATAAATACGGTTTGTCCTGCATTACTAAAACTTGTGCCAGGGTCATGGGTGTGCACACAACCATACTCTTTGTAGAGTAGGCAGGTGCTCCACAAAGCCAGGAGTATTATGGCACACCCAGACCATGCGCTATATAGCAAATTTGCATTGTTGCCTTCTGGGAGGTGTTATCTTGCTCCCAGAAGGAAAACAAATCGCTTTGCAAATTATTTTATTCCATCTGTTACCAGGCTTTTAAACGACAGTTATAGTGCCAGTGCTGGGAATAACGGCATTAGATTATAAAGGAGTTACTAACGCAGCCACATTTCGGTTAATGGAGTAATTACTTAATTACTTTATCCATAACTGTATCGCTGTTACCGTTAATCGAGAAATAATGTGATGCGTTACAGGCGTGTTTCCCCAATCAGACCTTCCAGGACTTTTTTGGGGGAACTACTTTTGACCGGGCCATGAGTTAGCTATGTCCTCGCAGACGTATGTCGATGACGTCATTATATCGTGCCAAAGCCCATGTCACACAACTCATCCACCGTGCATTTGGTGTGAACTTACTGTCCCAGTCTAGCTGCTATCGAAGTTCTATCTTTGTGTTTAGTTTACGTTTTGAGCAAACAAGGATAGATACCCTGTGAACTGTTCTGTTAAACTGTTTCGTTTCTTTGACATTTTTATGCAAAAATAAAAAAAGGAACTCAAAAATACTTTTCCTGGAAACTAATTACTTTGCAAGTGGAGTAACGCAGTTAGTAACGCAATTACTTTTTTGGGGAAATAACTAGTATTTGTAATTAATTACTGGATAGTGCTAATATGTAAGGTAGGGTAAACTGCGTGTTTTTTAATATTTTTTTTATATACATTTGTGATCTTTTTTCTCTGTTTTTAAAATGTATTTATGAATCTAATGACAATGTTGCACTGTCACTGTTGTATTTTATTTATTTATTGCTGGGCTTTCTTAGCTGTTTTGAATACTGACAGATCGTAGCCTAAGTGTGGAATTTGTTTTTTATGCTGCTGCGACAAATTGTCTGCAAACCGAATTGTCGCTAGGGGATAAATGAAGACATCCGAATCTAAATCTTATTTTCCATAGTCACTTTTATCCCTGATCAACTTACCAAACATAAAAGTATATCGATACCATTCTGGCATTACTATAACAATAATATGAATATGCTGTGTATACATTCAAGCGATGAAGAACAAACAGAAACTTGTAAATTATTTATAACTGATTTTATTGATAATTGCTAGCTGACAAAATTCACAGATACTTTTTTTACTTACAACAGACCGAGGTTTTTCTTTTACTGAAGTTTGGGCTTCTCTTTCTGTCCTTTTCTACAACCTGGAGAACATCTTGCTAGTGGCTCTCAGGTCTCCTATAGATGCCACGTTCTGCACAGTTGTTAATGACGTTTATTGCCTGGATGTTGACTTTTGCTGCTTGGTATGATTCACTCATGTCCCAGTCACCAATGACCTCCACCAACAACTACTGATCAACTGTAGAAAGTCCAAAGATTTCTGAAGAATTTTTTGTGGAAACTAAAATGTATTGTAACTGTACGCATGGATGTCCTATCAATAGCTTCTTCTTCATCCATTTTAAATGCAGTGAGCCTTTTACAAGCACAATCTGATTACAATCAAAACTTCATCAACACAATGAACTTATGGAATCAAGAACCATGTTATACCTGCTGTTCTAGACAGTGAGCTAGGGATGTCCAAACAATGTTGACATGGTCACTATGAACAACTGAACATAGTTTTGTTTTTTGTTTTTTAGTGAAGTGTTACACTGCATGTGCTGGACTGTAGGTGTTACTTTTGACCAATGCTGGGAATAACAGTGTTAAAATATAACAGTGTTACTAATGCAGTTACATTTCGAGTGATGGAGTAATTACGTAATTACTTTATCCATAACTGCATCACCATTAACGTTACTTAGGAAATAATGTAACGTGTTACAATTTAATGAATTAGGGTGCAAATTGGTGCCACATATGTCTGCACCAAGCTCACATTCAGCTTGCTGTAGAACTCTACTCGCATGAAAACAAAATCAATCATGATTTACTAAGAAGTTGGATAGGCAAACTAGAAAAGCACTTAGACAGTGCCAAGGCAGATATCACCCCCCTCCCTAAATGAGCAATAGTTTTCACTTCCACACATGCCCCCCCACACACACACACACGCACACATATATATATACCTCCACCATCAAAATGTTATCATTTGTTCCTTGCAACAGTATCAACATTTTCTGAACATTTCTGCTAAATCTGTCCATTCATTTTTGAGTGTTCTTTCTAACAAACAGACAAATAGATAAATGCCAGGAAAACATAAGTCTGCAGATTCCTTTCCAGACTAATAAAGGACTGCAGAATTGACAGTCATCAAAAACATAAGCCCATAAATGCACAAACATAAATAAATATAACTCAATTGGTATATAAACTGGCTCATGGATATGGTTACCTCTGCAATTATTGGGTTTGTCTGTCCGTCTGTTAGTAACATAACTCAAAAAGTTAGACGGATTTCAACTTCATCCTCACAGACTGTCCAGAATGACAAAACCAACAAGTGATTAGATTTTGGGGTTGATCCGGATCACCGTCTAGACCCAGGATTTTTTTGAAGGATTATTGGGAGATAGGGCTGGTTTTAACTCAATACATAATAGTGGTGGATGTCTGCACTCTCCCAGTGCTTTTCTAGTTACTTTCTCTTTGTTTTATTTGTTTATTTTTAATTTGTAATAAATTATATTTGGTGGCTCTGATCTGGGACTTCTCTGCCCTGACCACAGACATACAAGGAAAGACTGAGACAGGAAGACACCTTCCTACTTCCCCCCTGTGGTTTAGACGGTAGGGACATAACAACTGCATGAACAGAACACAGTCAGGATAGTAGCACAGCATGACTGAGACAAATGGTGTATATCATAGGGGTGGTTTGCAGGAGGTAGAAGAAAAAGCAGGTGAAGAAGATTTAATCAACAGGAAGCAATGAACAGAAACATGTGAGCAATCAGCTGATGAGGGTAAACAGTATCTATGAGCTTTACTACCTATTTCAGTCTTTAATGGCACACTGTTTTTTACCCTTTGTACTGTGGGTGGTGGGGGGGCACGACATGAATATTTGTCTTGAAGAATGACAATAAAGGCTATTCTTTTCCATTCTATTCTGCTCTTTTCTATTGTACGCTATTCTACTCCATTTTATTCTATGCCATTCTATTCTATTCTATGCCATAGTTTGCTTAAACTACAAAACATTAAACACTAAATTGCAGACTCATCAGTTTCCATTTCTATGTTGGTCACTTATGATGCACCTGTAAGTACCACATATGTGTAGATTTGTATTCTCTTTCTTTTTATTTTTTTAAGCTTGGTCTGTATTTCAAATTCAACAATTTATACATTAATATTCACAATTCTTCTGTTTTGTTACAGCTATATCTATACACGAGATATGAGAGACATGTATACTAAACGCACAAAGGTCCTGTGCTTTGAAAACATTGATACCAGACATGAAAGACAGAATCATACAAATTATGGACGCACACCCAACTGTGGAAAACCTCATACTGCATGTGGGGTCAAATGATGTCGTGAAAAAGCAATCCGAGGTGTTGAAACTGGACTTTACTGAACTGTTGGACATAATCAGCTGTTTGGATGCCCACATATTCATCAGTGGCCCCCTCCCACCGATATGGAGTGGAGTGGTTCAGCAGACTGTTCAATCTAAATGCCTGGCTGTCAGCTACGTGTGACAAACACCCAGTCACTTTCATTGACAACTATTTTTATGACAGAAGACACTTCTTTAAGGCAAATGGATTGAGTTTGAACAAATCAGGAATGCAGCTGATCGCCTCAAATTTGTTTTATTTCATAAACAGACAGACTGCTCTCTCGACCAAGGATGCCAAACAAGAGAGACTAAAACAACAGATAACACCACAGCCAGCCACCTCCATCAGAGAAGATCTCTCTTCGTTACATCATCCCGCACCCCGGTCACCCCTGCCCCCAACCTGCACTCAGGCCACCCCTCCACCTCCCCCTCATATCTACAAACGAAGGCCGCCAGCAAATATTCAGGTCACACCAAATCCAAATCTACTAGTTCCACCAGAGATAGGGCAATCAGCCCTGAACTCTTTCCTCCTTTTGTCTCCTCAGTCGGACGTTTAACGCATGTACAACCTGGGCTGAAATCACCACCACTATTTGTGTATTTAGCTCTCTTAAATATTAGATCTTTGATAGGTAAATCCTTCTTAATCAATGATTTTATTGAAAACCACAACCTTGATTTTATGTTTTTAAATGAAACATGGCTGGGACAAGATAACAGTGCAGCAGTTCTTATTGAATCAACCCCCCCTAACTACACTTTCATTAGTGAATCCAGATTACACAAGAAAATCTTCTAAAATCTTCCTGTAGATCAACTTTTGCAACTATCTACAGACCTCCGAAATACAATGCAAAGTTTTTTGATGAGTTTGCTAAATGTCTGTCTATGTTATGCATTGACTTTGACTGTATTGTTTTAGCAGGTGATTTTAACATTCATGTTGACAACTGTAATGATGGAAGTGTTAAAGAATTTTTGAATATTCTGGATAATTTTGGGCTTTCTCAGCATGTAAAGGATCCAACACATAACAAAGGGCACATATTAGATCTAATTGTTACCAAAGGTATTAATATTTCTGAGGTAATGGTGACTGATGTGGCTCTGTCTGATCACTATTGTGTCCTCTTTAAAGCTACTGCCCCCACTAATCCTGACAAAAAGGAGAGTGAGATGATCAGAAAACGTTATATTAATGACAACACCTGTACATTATTCACCGAAGCGTTCATACCATCACCACTACTGCCTTCAGCTCCTGTCGATGACCTAGTAAATAGTTTTAGCTCCAAAGTTCAAACGGTCATTGATTCCATCGCCCCAATAAAGACCAAAGTCCTTTCACGAAAACCAAAGCCAACCTGGTTGCGTGCTGCTTCAGTGAAGCTAAAAAAAAGGCTGTGCAGACGGGCAGAACGAAAGTGGCGAAAAAACAAACTACAGGTTAACTATTACACCTATAAAGAAAGTCTGCAGGCCTATAACCAGGAAGTCAAACATTCAAGGCAGTCCTTTTTCTCTGAGATGATCAACAGCCACAGTAATAATGCACGCACACTAGTGTTGCGCAGGCTACCCGCTGGCCAGCGGATATCCGCGGGTGACCCGCGAGTCGGGCGGGCTGGGTCGCAGTATTAATACATATTGTGGATGCGGGTGGGGCGGGTCAGGGACGATCAATACCCGCTGAGGTGTGTGTGTGTGTGTGTGTGTGTGTGTGTATGTGTGTGTGTGTGCTCGGCTCGCACATGTGCAAGCCCGTCAGTTCCTGTTTTGAATGCTTTTTTATCCCACCTTTTTGTTATTTGTTATTAGCGCCAAATCTCCCTGAACACTCAGAGATAAGAGTGAAAATGTCGGACTTGATCAGGGAGAAGATTAAAACAGGTGATGCGAAGGTTGTACGGAAACGTTGTATGTGTTCGCTTTATAGAGTGATGATGTGGGTGGAGTCTATTTTATGTGCTGGAGTGCATACTGAGACGTTAGAAAGGAGGCAAAAATTATGCTTCATGACTTTTAACATTAGAAGCCCAAGGTAAAGATGCCGCGAATGTACTATGTGAGTTTAGAGCCAAATTTAAGCTCGCGGGTTGATAGCGGGCGGGTTGGGTTTATCGATGCGTGACATCATGCGGATTGGGCGGGGCGGGCCTAGCCACGTCTTGGGTTTGGGCGGGGCAGATTTCTGTAAAACCCCCTAACCGCGCATCACTAATGCACACTGTTTTGTGTTGTGGACAGACTAACAAATCCAATAGCTTCAATTCCATCTGACCTGGTGTCCGAAAAGTCATGCAATGACTTTGCTGTTTTCTTTACAGATAAAATATTAAAGATAAGACAGACAGTCTGTCGCTCCAGCTCAGGAAAGATGTTTTTATCACATGTACCTTCTTGTCATCTGGAACACTTTGTCCTTGTCGATTACACATCACTGATGGAAATTCTTAAACAGTTAAAGTCAACAACCTGCTGCCTTGACCATCTGCCTACCAAATTTTTAAAAAATGTTTTTAACCAGGGGTCTCCAACCTATTCCACAAAGGGCCGGCGTGGCTGCAGGTTTTTGTTCCAACCAACCAAGAGTTCACAGTTTGACCAATTGACTCTGCAGACTGAGATCAGTTGATTCATTGATTGAAGTCTGGTGTGTTGCTGCTTGGTTGGAACAAAAACCTGCAGCCACACCGGCCCTTTGTGGAATAGGTTGGAGACCCCTGTTTTTAACTGTATAGCTTCAGATATAGTGCAGATAGTAAACAGCTCTCTTCAGTCAGGACAGTTTCCTCAGGCCTTGAAAACTGCAGTAATTAAACCTCTTCTAAAAAAGCCTAATCTGGATGCTTCAGTAATAGGTAACTACAGGCCCATATCAAACACACCATTTTTGGGAAAAATCATTGAAAGAGTTGTTTTTCAGCAAATTCATGCCTTCTTGGTGCAAAACAGTCTTTATCGTGACTTTCAGTCTGGATTCCGAGCACACCACAGCACTGAGACTGCACTGATCAAAGTGCTAAATGACATTCATCTGAATAATGATTCATCCAGAACCTCTGTCCTAGTACTATTGGACCTCAGTGCCGCATTTGATACAGTTGACCACGACATACTGCTTGACAGACTGGAAAAGTGGGTGGGGCTTATGGGCACTGTGTTAAACTGGTTCAAATCTTATTTACAAGACAGGAACCACTTCGCTTCAGTTGGTAATCACAGGTC
The DNA here is from genome assembly GCA_020466265.1 of Siphamia tubifer. NCBI lineage: Eukaryota > Metazoa > Chordata > Actinopteri > Kurtiformes > Apogonidae > Siphamia > Siphamia tubifer. Next base: position 25,219,014 of record CM035794.1, on the reverse strand, counting down.
AGTGAGTACAAAGATGTTGTGTGGGGTTCCCCAAGGGTCAATTTTGGGACCGCTTCTGTTCAACATCTATATGCTGCCCCTGGCTCAGATCATAGAGCATTTCAACATTTCTTACCACACATATGCAGATGACACACAACTTTATATTTTCGTGTCATCACTCGATTACAGTCCCTTACTGACACTGAGTAAATGCATTCATCCAATCACTGAGTGGATGTGCCAGAACTTCCTCCAGCTTAATGCGGACAAAACAGAAGTGATTGTTTTTGGCCCCAAAAAAGAAAGGTCAAAGGTCAGTGCTCACCTTGAGTCCATGTCACTAAACCCCACAAACCAAGCCAGAAATCTGGGTGTAATTATTGACTCTGATCTGAAATTTAACAAACATTTAAAAGCCATTACCAAATCTGCCTATTACGACCTAAAGAACATTGCTAAAATCAAGGGTCTTCTGTCCAAACCAGACACAGAAAAACTAATTCATTCATGCATTTTCAGTAAGTTAGATTATTGCAATGGTGTCTTCACTGGTCTAAACAAAAAATCAATCAGGCAGCTACAGTTGATCCAAAACGCTGCTGCCAGAGTCCTGACCAGTACCAGGAAACTGGACCACATCACACCGTCCTCAAATCCTTACATTGGCTTCCTGTGGGTCAAAGGATAGAATTCAAAATCTTACTCCTGGTCTATAAAGCACTAAACGGCCTTGGACCCAAATACATCCTAGACCTACTGGTTCCCTATGAAGCATCCAGAGCCCTGAGGTCATAGGTCATCAGGAACAGGTTTACTGTGTGTTCCAAAGATAAGAACGAAACAAAGTGGGGCATCATTCTGTTACTCTGCTCCTCAACTGTGGAACAAACTACCTGGATACCTGAGGTCTGAGAAAAACTGTCACTTCATTTAAATCAGGCCTGAAAACATTATTGTTCACTGGAGCTTTTACTTAGATTATTATTTGCTTTAAAATGTTTTTATGTCTTGATTTTAATTGTCTTTTAATGCATCTTTATCATTTTAATTTTCTTCTGTTTCTGCTTTTGTGTAAAGCACCGTGAGTTGTCCTGTACATGAAATGTGCTATACAAATAAATTTGCCTTGCCTTACACTGCCAATGATAGACACAGTAATAAAACTAGAAAAGCACTCAATGTCAATGTCTGTCAATGTCTGCATTTCTACATGTATTCAGTTCAGTTTCTTTTTATTGTTTGTCCCAAATGGAACATTTGTTTGCAGCAGGACCACAAATATATTACACTACAATAGACATAGACAGACCAGGCGGATGCCAAGAGCACCAGATGTCTTGAGGGCACTAAGTTCCACAAAATTAAAATATTAAGATGCTGTATTTTCTGGACTACACAGTGTGCCTTATATATGCATTATTTTGGTAGTCATTGACTTGAAATTTAGATGTTTTTATCGCATAATTTTGGCTTTTTGTCGCAGAATTTTGACTTTTTAATTACATAATTTTTTGTTTTTATTGTATAAGTTTTACATTTTATCTCAGAATCACAGAATTTGGGCTTTTTATCACATAATTATGCCTTTTTATTGCATTATTTGGCCTTTTTTATTGCATCATTTTGACGTTTCATTGCATAATTTTGAGTTTTTGTCACATAATTTTGGCTTTTATCGCAGAATTTTGACTTTAATCACATAATTTTAAAATTTTTATTGTATAATTTTGACATTTTATCAGAATTACAGAATTTGGACTTTTTATCACATAATTATGCATTTTTATTGCATAATTTTGACTTTTTATCTCAGAATTTGAACTTTTTTAAAGTTTGATTTAGCAGAATAAGAGTGTTTTGTTCCGTGTTAGTCACAATAACTCTCAACAAGGTTGAGTTATTGTGACTAACACATGAAGTGTACAATGTCCATGACATTTTACTCAAGCCGTTGTCGGAGACCAAGAAGCCAAGTCTGATGCTTCCACTGCTGACAGAGGGAGTTAACCCCGACATCAGCCCTGAAATAGTTCTCCCATGTGCTCTTTGACAACGGTTGGATGAGCTGAACAGGAATGGTTAACAGTATGAAAGCTAGTTTATTAACACCGACTTAACAAAGTTATCTGGAACCACTTGAAACCACTTTTTACCTAAGTTCAACATATATTATTTTAGTGTAGTACTTGAATTTGTAGCAAATAAAGGAGAACAAATTAAATGTGTATGTCTTTAGAACGAAGATAAGAATTAATTTGCACTATTGTTGTCCTGAGACTGAAGAATTTGAGAACAGTTTCTGGTAAACTGATCTCTAATGTTAAAGTTCTTACCTCAGGGAGATCTGTGTCATGTAGCAGGATGATGGTGATGATAAACCCGACCAAAATGAAGAAGATGATGCCATACTTGGAATAGAGAAAGCTGATCATCCTCTCTTTCAAAGCTCTGACCTTCATGATGAATGATTAGTGGGGATTTCTGGCTGCAGCATAACATATGATTGTAATGTACTGGAAAAAACAAGGGTAGTTGTGATTATGTTCACATATCTATATTGTAACCCTTGAAGTCAGCCCTAAACAACTGATATAAAATGTTAATGTGATAGCAGGACTGACCTTCTAAAAATGACAGATTAACTTTAGTATCCAAATATATTGTTCAAACACAACAAGCAGAATGAAGTACATTTCTTCCATTCCCAGTTTGAGATATGACACACACACACACACACACACACACACACACACACACACACACACAGAAATGTAGAGACAAGTGAAGCTAAGGAGTGAAGGCCCAGAGAATGAACCAAACACAAGATAAGAAGTACTTTGCTGCACTACCTTTGCTGCACTACCTCGTGTACTTTGCACCACCCTTTTTGTAAAATATTATTTATTACCTTTATTTTTATTTTATTTTTATTTTTTTTGTACATACTATTTCATATTTTTATATTACTATACTATTCTGAGAGTGACACCACCTGCCGGAATAGAATTCCATGTATATGCAAATGTATCTGGCGAATAAAAAACGATTCTGATTCTGATTCTGATTCTGAAAGGCTGAAGAGAGAGCAGCAAGGCCAGGAAAAGACCAGAAAGGACAGACAGACAGACAGACAAACTGCCCCCCAACTCCTGCATCTTACATCCTTTTAAAAAGTGAGGGGTAAAAGGAGGGAGCTCACACATTACCTAAAAAGGTGGTAGGATTCCCTCTTCAGTCGATGTATGTAACCACACTGCCCCCTTCAAGGTTTTAAAATACCTGATCAAGACCAATACTTTTGGCAAAGATGGTACTAACTGTCAAATAAACTGTTGGCCGACACAGCTTACTGAATCGAACATGTTTTTATTCAAGACTCTGACATACACTTCCATGTCTGAACTCTCACAAGTATATGAAACTCTAACCAAGCACGACTTCCTTCCGAATCTTTACTTGACAATAGAGACAACCCCCACACACACACACACACTACATACACTACAGATGCGCAGATGACATATATTTTCATCTGCAACCACTTCTTAAAATCTCTATCCGCCTGTTATCTATTTGCATGAACAATTTCCCCCCAATTTTCAGAATCGAAACTGCCTGCCATCTTCATTAGATCTAGTTGTTAGATCTAATGAAGATGCCTAGGCTGTTAAGACTATGACTATTGTATTTGTGGGACAAACGGTTGTTTTGAACATTTGTTATAATTATAAGTTAAGAGACCACCCACTTTAAACATTCCAATTCAGGTATATTATTATCCAGATCTATATTTTTTATTTCTAACTTGAATTTGTGCAAGAAGTAGTGTGCAAGCAGTCATTTTCGTCAGGAGATGCTTTAGGCACCCATGCAGGCAGGTAAGGGCAGCTAGGGGTCCTCGTGGGTCCATATTGGAAACTGCCTGGTAGAGAGCTGCATGGTGAAACGTGTGTCTTCTGTTTACAGGTGAGAAAATGTAATTAGGACTGTAAAGCTACGGATAAACATTTATTGGTATACATTAATATGTCCCCTGTTGTATAACCATATTGGAAACTGCCTGGTAGAGAGCTGCATGGTGAAACGTGTGTCTTCTGTTTACAGTGTTATGTGGCTAATAAATGAAAAGAAACTTCACACTCTCTCAAGCTCCTTTATCCGACCACTAGTGCTATATTTGGGGGCTCGTCCGGGATGGATGAAGCCTTTTGAGTGTGTTTTCTACCGGGAAGTTGTCAAACAACTCCACTACTGACTGTCACGCGCTTTATTGAGAGAGGTGCGGCAACGCAGCACACAGTACGAGCAAGATGAGCCTAGAGGAGTTAGCCGAGCAGCTAGCGGAGCAGCTCTGGACTCTGAAGCTGGATGAGCTCAAGGAGGTGTGTGTGCATGCCAAAGTTGACCACAGTAAAGTGAAAACCAAGCGGGCAATGATAAAAGTAATCATGGAGTCAGTAGATAATGCTGTTGAAGAGGAAGAGGATGAAGTGGCTCAAACGCTTTTGGACGCATTGCTAACCCTTGCTTCTGTTAAAGCATCTGAAGCTAGTTCCTCTGATACTGGGCAACTTCATGAAAGTAACCAAGCATCTGCTACAGAAAATCTACACCGGAGCAATAGAGTAAGCACTTCTTCACCACCAAATGCACCCTCAGTCCACACGAGTATGAATATGCCCACAAATAGACTGCAAGAAGTTACAATAAGGAGAGAATTTAAGATAAGTGGACAGATCGGGGAAAAAGGACAAAAAGATAAGCTCTCATTCACAAATTTAATGCACCAAATTGAGAGAGGCTTAACTAAGGGGCACAGTGAAGATGAAGTTGTAGAGGCTGTAGTAAAAGCCATCAGCCCAGGTCTGAGTTTACGTGACATGCTTGAAGTTAAAAGTAACCTCACTCTTGCCCAGTTAAAAACTATTTTAAAGGGTCACTTTAAAGAAGATAGTTCAATGGACTTATACCACAAGCTTGTGAATGTAACACAGGACAGTCGTGAATCTCCCCAAAACTTCCTGTTCAGAGCCATAGAGCTAAAAGAGAGACTTTTCCTTGCTGCAAGAGAATCAGGCTCAGATGATCAATACAGTCCAGATGTGATACAAAGGAAGTTCCTGAGGTCTGTCAGCACTGGCCTTGTTAGTGATCACATAAAGTTTCAGCTGAAGCCTTACCTAGATGACATCACAGTAAGCGATGAGACTCTCATTGATAAACTGAATGAAGCAGCAAGTGTGGAGTCAGAACGCCAGTCAAAACAGCGCAAGAATGCTGTGAACAGAGCTCCAAAAGTGAACGAGCTACAGACAGAAACACAAGCAGGTGCAACTAAGGGTAGCCTTATTTCTGAAATGAGGGTGGGAGTGCAGGACCAAAATGATGCTGTTAAACCAAAGACTCGTAAAACTTCAGCACCTGCCACCTCACGTGATACTGAGTTGTATGAGACAGTGCACCTACTCAGAGAGGAGATGGCTGACATCAGAAAAAGTCTGCAGAGCCGCCAGCAACGTGCTACTCCTAGCCTAAAACGCACTCAACGCAGAGCTTGCCAAGCATGTGAGAAGAGTGGACAGAGTGATCAATGTGAACATTGTTTCAAGTGTGGATCCACAGGACACTTTTCAAGAGGGTGTAGGGGAGCTCAGGGTGCAAGCAACAGGCCTGAGACTGTTAATGTCAAACCCCACAAGGTGGCGCCATCATCAAAAAAATCCTCTGAAACAGACAGTAAGATGCAAGAGCTGCTGTTAGACAGAATAAGACAACTTGAAGCTCAGCTACAAAACAGCAACAATACACATCAAGGGGTGAGTGCTACTTATACCAATGCAGTGAAATCACGCCGTCAAGCTAAGCTACATGCTCTCATCGGCAGGAAATGTTTAGTGGACTGTTGTTTTGAGGGAGTACCTACAAAAGCATTATGGGACACTGGTTCGCAGGTAACCATTATTAATGAAAGTTGGCGTAGTACCTACCTCCCACATATTCAAACACGCAGCCTTGAAGAACTCCTGGATGTAGATGAAATGCTTGTTGGTAAGGCAGCAAACCAAACAGTCATTCCTTTCTCAGGTTGGGTGGAGCTCAAGTTTAAGCTTAATACTTCAAACCAAGGCTCACAAGAACTGCTTGCTCCTGTGTTAATTTCAAGCGAGCCAGGTGTCGCTGAGCCACCTATAATCGGCTATAACGTCATTGAACAGTTAGTCAAAAATGGGATGGAACAATATCCAGAGTTTACTTCAGCATCAGTACAGGAAGCATTTTCACTTGACTGCTCAAAAGCTGAGATATTTATACAGTTGGTAAAAAAATGTGATGATGATGACTTGAAAGAGGGAATAGTGAGAGTCGGGCAATCAAGAGTAACAATTCCCCCAGGGCAAACCCAGCTGGTGAAGTGTAGTGTGCGCAAATCCTATGCAGAAGGACAAAATGCCTTGTTTGAACCTGTCGATAGCTCAAAGTGGCCAGATGGACTAACGTTAACTGAAGCAGTGTTAAGTGTTCAGAAGGGAGGCTGGTCAAAGGTTTCTGTGCCAGTCACAAATGAAAGTACTCGTAGTATCACTCTGACAGCACGCACTATATTAGGCCAGCTCCAACAGGTTAAAGCTGTTTATCCAGCAAGTGCACAACCCCTTCAGTTAGAGCAAATGGAAAACGCCCACCACCCCAGCGCTGAAAACAAATGTGATAATGTTGTTCCTGAAACAGACAAAACTAATGGACAAAGACAACAACATCAACCCGAAGAACTGTGGGACCCACCTGTTGCTCTTGATCATCTCACACCGGAGCAGCAGGTCAAGGTACGTTCAGTGTTAAGAGAGGAGTGCCACGCCTTTTCTAAAGGAGATCAAGATGTTGGCTGTATCCCATCTTTAAAACTCAAAATTAGGCTCAAAGACACTACTCCCGTCACACGTACATACACTTCAGTTCCCAAACCACTCCACAAAGAAGTGAAGGAATATTTAGAAGATCTACTGAACAGGGGATGGATTCAGAAATCACGCTCTCCATATTCCTCACCACTTGTATGTGTCCGTAAAAAGGATGGGACACTCCGTCTGTGTGTGGATTATAGACAACTAAATCTAAAATCCATACCAGATAGACACCCCATTCCCCGAGTGCAAGATATCCTTAACAGCTTGTGTGGCAGTGCATGGTTCTCTGTTCTAGATCAGGGGAAGGCCTACCACCAAGGGTTCTTGGAGGAAGACAGCAGGCCGCTCACCGCCTTCATAACACCTTGGGGCCTTTATGAGTGGGTAAGGATCCCCTTTGGTCTCTCCTCAGCCCCTGCAGAGTTCCAGCGCAGCATGGAGGAGTGCCTTGGTGGTTTGCGAGATGAAACATGTCAGCCATATCTTGATGATAATCTCGTTCACAGCAAAACATTTGATGATCACCTACTGGACATGAGAGCAGTTCTACGCCGCTATCAAGAGCATGGTGTCAAACTAACGCCCAGAAAATGTGAGGTTTTCAAAAGCAAAGTCAAGTTCTTGGGGAAAATTGTGTCCAAAGATGGATATACTATGGATCCATGCGAGTTAGCACCTGTACAAGCTCTGAAAGACAGAAAACCATCAAATGTGGGTAAGCTGAGAAAGATTTTGGGATTCATTTCATACTATCGACCTTACATTCAGAACTTCTCACGAATTGCTAAGCCGTTGTACAGCTTGTTATCATCTGAAGGCACACCCAGAACACTCCCACGCAAACTCGAAACAAAAGGAAGAGCTAGAAAACAAAACAAGACCAATCAGCTATCATCAGGTCAACCAATAACATGGACCGAGACACACCAGGCTGTTCTTTGTGAGCTTATAGACCACCTACTGCACCCACCCATTTTAGGTTACCCTGATTTTGAGAAACCTTTTGTACTGCACTGCGATGCATCTCAAGAGGGTTTAGGGGCAGTTCTCTATCAAAGACAGCAAGGCAAACTGGCAGTTATTGGTTATGGTTCAAGGACTTTGACCCCGCCTGAAAAGAACTATCATTTGCATTCCGGCAAATTAGAATTTTTAGCAATGAAATGGGCCATTTGTGAAAGGTTTAGGGAGTACCTCTATTATGCACCATCTTTTGTCGTTTACACCGACAATAATCCCCTAACCTATGTCCTGTCATCTGCAAAACTTAATGCCACAATGCACAGGTGGGTGGCTGAACTTGCTGATTTCGAGTTTACAATCAAATATAGGCCAGGTAGATCTAATGGGGATGCTGACGGGCTGTCCCGTATGCCTCTTGATATGGACCAGTACATGCTCACATGCTCCAAAGAAGTAGAACCAGATGTGATTACTACCATAACTCAAGCTGTACACACAAAGTTTCAGAAACAAGAGCCGTGGATGTGCCCAGTCACAATCTCCACAGCCTGCTCACAAAGTGACTGTGTGACTTCTCCCATTGCTACCATCTCAGAGCAAGATTTGAAAAAGGCTCAAGAAGAAGACCCTGTCTTTGGAAAAGTGAGGAACTACATTATGACAAAGCAGTGGCCACAAAGTAACGGCAGAGGGCAGCACAATGAGTTAACACTACTGAAAAAGGAGAAGAAAAAGCTCTATATTGAAAACAATGGACTCATCTACAGAAGAACTGCTGCTGGCTCCCAACTGCTCCTACCAAAAGTATTCCACCCTCTCGTCTTCAAAGAGCTACACGAAGACATGGGTCATCTTGGGGCAGAGCGGACACTGACCCTTATCCGAGAAAGATTCTTCTGGCCACACATGCAGCGGGACGTGGAACACTATGTGACCAAGGTATGTAGCTGTCTCAAACGTAAGCGCCCAAACAAACCCACCAGAGCACCTTTAACCAACATCGTGACCACTTACCCATTTGAGCTGGTTTCAATAGATTTCTTGCATTTAGAGCCAAGCAAGGAAGGTTATGAGTATGTGCTCGTGGTCATGGACCATTTTACAAGATTCGCCCAGGCGTATGCATGCACCAACAAGTCAGCTAAAACTGCGGCAAGTAAACTGTTTGGAGATTATGTGCTAAAGTATGGGTTCCCTACTAAGCTGCATCATGATCAAGGTAGGGAGTTTGAAAATAAATTGTTTAGCAAACTCCAAGAGTACTGTGGCATTCAGGGTTCTCATACAACTCCCTATCATCCTTCTGGCAATGGCCAAGTTGAACGGTTCAACCGCACCTTACTCTCCATGCTGAGAAATCTGCCAGAAAGAGCTAAAGCTGACTGGAAGAGCTCGTTGGATAAAGTGGTGCATGCGTACAATTGTACGCGAAATGAGGCGACTGGGTTTTCTCCCCATTTTCTGCTCTTTGGTAGGAGTCCCAGGTTGCCCATTGACATCATGTTTGGTCTGACACCAGGTGATGGTGAAGAGTGCACATCACACAGTGAGTATGCTGACAAGTGGCGCAAACAAATGCTGGAGGCGTACAAACTTGCTTCAAAAAGTGACAGCAAAGGGCAAGCCAGATCAAAAACATACTATGACAGAAAAGCTTATGGTGCAGAACTTCAACCTGGTAGCAGGGTGCTGGTGCGCAACTTTTCTGAGCGAGGTGGCCCAGGGAAACTCAGATCTTACTGGGAGGAGAAAGTCCACGTTGTTGTTCAGAAGAAACCTGACATCCCTGTCTATGTGATAAAACCCGAAAGAGGTCCTGGAAAGACACGTGTCATTCACAGAAACTTATTGTTGCCTTGTGACTATCTGCCCATTGAAGAAGAGGTTACCACAGCACGCACAAAGCCTGCAAAAACAAAGAAAAGTGTGAGAGCAGGAAAGGACAATAATTCTAGCTCTGAGGATTCTGATGATGAAAGAGAGTGGCAAGCAATCATCTCAAGACCAACCAGGAGTCAGCTGAGAGCGAGTGCAGAGGAGTTCCGCCCACAACTAACCCCTAGACATCATGACACGAGTATCAACGAGGAAACTCCAAGAGACTACTCCGAGGCCACTCCAGATGATCCGCCGGATGGTGATGACAACGCGAGGTCCGAACCGGAGGAGCCAGTCCAGGGTGAGGCCCAGGGAAGCTCTACCGCAGACCAGAGCCCAGCAGCATCATCCGATGAAGCGAACGAGGATGCTGGAGTCCAGCCAGCCAACTTAAGATATCCTTTCAGACGCAGAATGCCGCCTAAAACACTCACTTACCACACTTTAGGTCAGCCTTCTCTTACACATAGAGACACGTAAAGACACTAGTATGTCAGTTTGTTTGTTTACTCTTGTTCTTCATTGAGTTCAGTATAATGTTAAGCCGCATGCACTTAGACCACTTATTGGCAATTTTGATAATCTAAGACACAGCACAGCCTTATTATAGAATACAAGTATACTACAGATATTTAGGTAATAGCCTTAAGCTTGTAAAGAAGAGTCATAGCATAGTGTACAAGAATTATCTTTCAGTGGAGGTATCTTGCCTGTGAAACAGAGCATTTATTTAGATATCACCTGGCCAGTGGTGTCTTCCTGTGAACATGGTGAAAAAGGGAGATATACGCCATGTGGACTGTTGATGAACTTTCGATTCCTCCTTCATCCGAACTGACTCCCACTCTTGTGACTGTGACTCTGAAGTTAAAGACCCTTTGATGGACTGTGTAATGTCGGGACGCCATTAATTTTGCAGGGGAGAGTGTGGGACAAACGGTTGTTTTGAACATTTGTTATAATTATAAGTTAAGAGACCACCCACTTTAAACATTCCAATTCAGGTATATTATTATCCAGATCTATATTTTTTATTTCTAACTTGAATTTGTGCAAGAAGTAGTGTGCAAGCAGTCATTTTCGTCAGGAGATGCTTTAGGCACCCATGCAGGCAGGTAAGGGCAGCTAGGGGTCCTCGTGGGTCCATATTGGAAACTGCCTGGTAGAGAGCTGCATGGTGAAACGTGTGTCTTCTGTTTACAGGTGAGAAAATGTAATTAGGACTGTAAAGCTACGGATAAACATTTATTGGTATACATTAATATGTCCCCTGTTGTATAACCATATTGGAAACTGCCTGGTAGAGAGCTGCATGGTGAAACGTGTGTCTTCTGTTTACAGTGTTATGTGGCTAATAAATGAAAAGAAACTTCACACTCTCTCAAGCTCCTTTATCCGACCACTAGTGCTATATATTTTTCAAACAGTGTAGTTCAGTAGTAGTCTATATCTGGAGCCTTTGTTGAAGAAAAAAAAAACCTCTAACTTACAGTGATTCCAAAATTATCTTCACTCACTGCACAAAATGAACATGAGTGGGTATAACCTTATCTTTTAAAATGTTTTTAATTCTATGGATGCTGTCATATAACATCTGGCCCAGGGACAGTGGTTGAAAAATAGCTTTCTTATGCTAATACTGACACATTTAGAAAAATGTTCATTAATTTGTGCTGTGACAGCAGCCAGTGAATGACCAGATCAACAGGTTAATTAAAAACTATTGTCGTTTTCTTTCATGTGTTTACCTTCAGAATAATATGCAAAATGTTTATTAGTTTTTTATTTGAGTGCTTCAACCGCAACCCACCCGAATTTAATCAAAATATAATTTTTTGTCACATTATCCACCTGATCCGCAGTTGATCCGCACCACCTGCAGGTGTGTAGTTCAACCACACATCTCTAACACATACATACAAAGACCAGATATGAAGAAATAACCAACAGAGGCAGCGGACGCAATGCACAGAGAATTCAGCTAATAGCAGGTGCACAAATGGTCAGGGAAAACTTGTCAACAACTGGTGCTATGGATCTGGGAGGATATGTGCCGTCATTGGATGCTACAACACCAAGAGAAAACATAAAATATGGAAGAAGTCAGTATGTGGGACACACAGGACTGTAGGCTACATGTTGTTTAGCATACAGTCTGCACCACTCACCTGTGGAGGAAGAGGGTGTTTGGAAGGTCTGGATTAAAAATATCAATAGAAAGGACTTCGCCCCCAAAAAACAGCAGGGTAAGTATTTCCCAGTCGATATGATTAGCAAGGGATCATGCATGGCCCACGAGTTACTATCAGAAAAATATTCCCCGACGGGGCGAACAGCACCCCGACACCGAAACAAAAATATTTACATTTACAAACTATCCCGTAACAATAAAATGTGAATAACCTGAACTATCTAAAGAAAATGTTCTGCTTCTGTTACTAAATGTTTAGTGTCTTTGTAGAACTGATCTATAAAAAAAAACACATGGACTAATGATAAGTCGAGGCAGATTATTGTTAAAATTGCCGTTATTTTCCTTTTTTTAATATTTGGATTATTTATAAATATATTTTCTCAATGTAATGGGTGTTTTTTTTGCACTAAAACAATGACAAAAATGTATACCGGTAGTTGTCAATATTTACAGGTTATTATGTTTTCTTTTTCCTGGTCTGGCCCATTGGACATAAATTCAGGCTGAATGTGGCCCCTGAAGAAAATGAATTTGAGACCCCTGCATTAAAGAAATGTACTGGCCACTAACACCATTGATATACAAAGGCATGTAGTAGACTTTCACACACTGTGCTTGAGTCCATACTGTACTCAGGTACATTTATTCCTTCCTTACAGATGTGTTCACACTGCGTAATGTGGCCTATGTCCGAGTATGAATGGGTGTTCCAGGGCCAAACAGTAGTAGGAAGTGTGGAGGAATTCTGTCACTATCTAACAAATGTGGAGAAGTCAGAAGAAGACAAACCCTTACCTATGTGTTAGGCTGTTTAAGGAAAAGAGAAGAGTGACCGTCATTTAGTTTTTAGTTTAGTTTATTTGTGCATGTAAAAACAGAATACATAAAGTAAATACCAAATAGATGAATAAAACAGAATACAGGAAGTAAATAACCTATAAATAATAAATGTTCTGGAGGCAGGAAAAGAGCCATAAGGCTTATTTGGGTTCACCTCCATTACAATATGGAGCATAATTAATGATAATTATAGTATTTCACAGAGTGGTTTGGTCATTAAGGTGAACCTGTGCCACATGGTTCAGAGACTTTTTAAAGAGAAGTGGCATCTATGGTTTCATGGTGATTTAATCATGGTGCATTGGTGGAATGGTGTGATGAGGTCACTTCAGGAACAGGTCCAGACAGGGTACAGGGTACAGAGCTTGAGTGTTATGCCTGACAAACATATTTTAAATTAAATGCATGCACTCTGAAGAAGACAGGCATCATGGACTAGAGCTGGGAATATTTGACCCAAGCCAACGAGACCCAGCGGGTTCAGGCATAATTGTTATCATTTGAATCGGGGCCGGACCAGACTCGGGTCTGACATTTAAGGCCCAGTTCATGCTCTGCCCTGAAGTCCTTCCTGCAAAAGAGGCAGACGTGCACACCCAGCACTGTGTCTAATTGGTTTGAAATAGGACATTTTTATTTAATAATTTTTTAAAATAAATCTGCAATATGTTCAATAAAAGATGTATTTTTCCTTGTACGCATCTTTCTTGTGTTTCATTATCATTAGCCACATAATTAAATCAACTTCATGCTAAATTTAAGAAAAAATTTATAATTATCCAATTAGTCGACTATTCGTTTCAATAGACAGTAACTAGTCAACAATTAAAATAGTCGTTTCTTGCAGCTCTAATGGAGATGAGTTAGTTTTATTTAGTTTTAAGAATTTTTTTTGCCGTGATTAGTCATAACGTGGTGTACTGACCATTAATTGTCATTTACAGGTATATCTTTGAAGTTGTTTTGAGCTGGTGATATATTGGGGCCACAGGTTATGTACTGAAAAAATTAAATCTGAAACTGAAAGTTCAAGTTTTGATTTTGAAAAACACAAAAATATATTGCGAAAATAAGTGTAGTAAAATATTTTTTCAGTTTTAATTGTTTTCATTCTGATTTCCACATAGTATGGAACATGTTTTGTTTGATTACTTTGTTTTTATTTTAATACTTTGTTGTATTTTGCTAAATTCAAATTTTGATCTTGAATTTACAGTACAAAACTTTTGACCCCAGTACAGCTTTGTCTTTGCGCTGCCCGCTAAATTGCAATTAAATGCATTTCGGTATGAAACAGTGCATTCTGAGTTCTGCTACATATCAATATTTTCATTTCAATAAAATTAATATCATGTGTTTTCTAATAGGTTTACTTTGGCGGTTACATTTTTATGGAACAAATGTATGATTCAGTAAGTAATTTTCAGTGAGTGTATTGTACCCTGTGTCTGTATTGCTAAAGAACACAGACTTTACCTGATTATTTTCAGTATTACATGGTATTTTATTTTATATCAGAATGCAATGTAGTTTGGTGAACAGTGTGTTCAGTCATTGACAATTGAGTTTTGATGCAAAAAGAAAATGATCTCATAGATTTCACATAATCTTGTAATAGTATCAATAGTACTGTTAGTAGCAGTAGAGTAATTTATTTCTTCATAGAAAGTGCAATACTAGAAGTTTGGTGTGTTACCAGTGAATGAGGTAATGGACAATAACTGATAGACTGTGAACCTGAATATAAATTGTTGTGGAATTTTAATCATTATGAGAAGAGAAAACACTTACATTAAAATACTCATTTATTGATTCAGGCAAACAGACATTTCTAGGACTGCCAGCAGTGTGAACAAACGCAGAAGGAGCTGTTATCACATGTTGTGACCATAGTTACAAGAGACTTCTTTTATATTCCTTTGTGTGATGTTTCCCTTAAGATGCTTTGCTCACACTTGAGACATATGCCATGATGTCCCCATCTGGAGATGGGGACATCTTTATCTAACATATGTCCTTGGCTGCTAAAATACTTCTCTATTTCCCCTTCAGTACAAAGGTATACACTGGTTAAACAATTACTATTACACGGGTCAGCAACCTGCAGCTCTTCATTCTTAACCTATAGCTCTGAATGGTTTGGGAAAATAAATCACAAAAAAGTATTTAATTGAAGTGTATTTTATTTGTGTTAGTTTTTTTTTTTTAATTATTTTAGTTCTAAATTGGAAGATTATTGTGATATTAAAATATTAAAATATTAATTAAATAAATATATTTTCCTTTTTCATCACTCAAAATAAATCTCATACTCGTTGAAGCCGGTATACTGTATACCCTCCAAAACACCATCTACACTGTAGATTTTGCAGTGTTAATTTGGAGAAAATGGGACCAAGTACACTCTAGAAGAAGTTAAATAAACTCTCTAAGTGTTGATTTAACACTGCAAAATTTACTGTGCATTTTCAAAACCCAGCAAGGACAAGTATGGAGAAATGTAAGAAAAGGAAAATATCTGAAGACCTGGTTACAAACCTGGACCCGAACACATGAAGTGTTCACGAACCTGGACCTGAACGCACAAGGCACGGGCTCCGAGTGTGAGGAAAAAGTAAAAAATATTTGTACTCATTGTCTTCCGCTTTGTCTAGGTCTGGGTCGTGGGGCAGCAGCCTCAGCAAAGCAGCCCAGACTTCCCTCACCTCAGCCAGCTCCTCCAGGGGAATGCTGAGGCGTTCCCAGGCCAACCAAGAGATATAAACCCTCCAGCATGTCCTGGGTGGCCCCCAGGTTGTAATAAAGTACAAAAGTAAAAAAAATTTTTGCTATGAATGCAATAATACTTATTTAACCAAATCTGAAAAGTGTCAAACTTATCCAAAATAAAGCCTTTAAAGGTGTCATTCCACTGAAAACCACTTTTCAACGCCCCTTTTGGAATCTGATGGGTCACCCCGAGTTACCAACACATGCTGCCTTTGAAAGTCATTTGTCACCTCCACTGGCTGCATACTGCATTCACAGAAAACAACAAGAGGAACGAGGGATGCAGAAAAAGCCGGTCCGTCTGACAACAGAGAGACTTTAGCGTCACCCATGTGGGGTTAAGCCCGTCCCCGGCAGTGAATCTGAAGTAGCATTAGCATTAGCATCTAAAAGAGAAGACAGAGCCACAGTAGCTGCTGCACAAACTGGAAAAAAATTGTGGATAAAACTGGTTCATGTGCTCTGTGTGGAAATAAAGCCTTGTTTTTTTACTGCACGTTTTCAGAACAAGCAACGGAACAAAACCTAGCTGGATGCTACTTGGATAAAGTTAAATACATACACAGCAAGAGGGGAGGGGGGAGTGTTCCTTCACACTTCCTTGACCGCGTATGAGGAAGTACCAGTAAACTTTGTTATTCGACCTCAAGTAATTTTTCTGCCGTGCAAAAACAGCTGGAAACAAAGCAATCCGGACTTTTTTTTAATAGAACCAACACACAATGTATTCAATAACAATGGAGAACATAGTAATATTAATGAAATAACCATGGAATGACAGCTTTAAAAGTGGGTTACTGTGTAGATATTGTTTGATCAGGTCACAGTTACTCAGTTTTGTGGGTATGGGTAGGACATTTAGGAAGAATGAAAAAAAAGTCACAATTGAGATGGAAAAAAGCCTTCAAGAGATTTAAAAAAAAAAAAACAGTTATAAATATGAGAAAATTGTCCTCTGCATTTAACCCATCCTTGGTGCCATTGGGGCACCTGTGAGGAGCAGTGGGCAGCCATGGGTGGACCCATCTCCAGCTGTAGAACTCGACTAATGATCAGAATCACCTGACTGGAGGATTTGACCCTAACAAACATGTTTTTAGGTGATGGGGGAAACCACAGACACCGAAGGAAACCCATCCAGACACACAAACAGAAACATGCACACTCCACACAGGAAACCCTGCACGGTCCGAGAATCCAACCCAGGTCTACTTGGTGTGAGGCAAGAGCACTAACCTCTCAGCCATCATGCCGCCTAATCATATTTTCATAAATGTCAATTTCTAACCATACTACAACATTAAAAGCCTAGAATGTATTTCTGACTGCATGCACTATTGTCTTATTCCTTTTTACAGTTTGAATTGAACGAGACCAGTTTGTTTCAGTGCTTTAATGTCAATCTGTTCTTAATATATTGAGATGAAAATGATCTGTATTTTTGTTAATAAAACTGTAGACATAAGGTAAAAATGAAAACATTATCTAAAATGTGTCAGGTGACAATAATTGCCATACACAGTCTACGTAATGTTTGAATAATGTGTCAAAATGAAGCCTATGTTACGTTCCATATGTAGTACCCCCCACCCCTCTTGGAACAATAAAGAACTTTAGGCTCTGGATATAGTAACTGTGTTATATTTTATGCTGCCTCCTGGCCAAGACTCCCTTGGAAAAGAGGTTCTTAATCTCAATGAGAAATAAAATTAAATGGGAAATAAAGTTAAATAAAAATGTAATTAAAAAATTAAATAATGTGTCTTACCTCAGCAGAAATGTATCTGGAAGGAGAATGGTGACCTCTCAGCTGGATGTGCACTTATATTATAGGTTTATGGTTATTGTTCTGAAGACAAGAACAGCTCTTCAGCGTGTGCTATCAATAATTTTTCTGTTAAACCACTCCCATAAGGGCACAGTGATCATGTTTACACAATTTTCTGTCAGCGGTAGGGACACTGAAATATGGCAATGACCTCAGTCACATGGACCCAAAAAACCAAACCTGAAAAAACTGTCTGTTCAGTCTATTTTTGAAACATTCAATGAAAACCCACAGGACTGTAGTTTTAGGGATAATCTTGTGCCACAAACATACAACAGGGTTGTTGTCATGGCTTCATCTCTGAATAATCTGCAGGTAAAAACGAAGTAAATTGCCCCCAGTGCAATGTTTGTGCATTGTCTAAACATCAGCCAATTTAAAAAGAGGTTTAAAGAGATGATCTCTATACACATTATAAAACTGAAGGCTGTTTGTTCTTGTGTTTGTTGATTGTTTGTTTTCTTTGTCGTTGGTTTTTTTTATTTGATTTTTTTATTTGATTTGAATGATTTATTTCGAACATGTGCAAGTGCAACAATAATCAATACAACAATAATAATAATAACAATGACATGTCCGAAAAGGAGTAGGAGGAAGCATACGCTTATGTAATCCTACCCCTTCTTCACTTCCTCAATAACTTAAATTCATGTTATAGCAATATAGTGCATAGTACAAAAAAAAAACATACATATATGTTTATTTTTCTATTAGGATTATCATTATTACCATTATTGTTGTTATTACTGTTATTATCTATTTTTATTTATTGATTTGTTTGGTGTGTAGGGGCTTGTTGCACAAAACTAGGATAGGGGGAAGCAGGATCTGTTTTGGTATAAGTTACCATGGCGATTTAGCCTGTGGAGCTAACCTGGTCCAGACCAGGCTCAGTTTCAGGATTTATTTAATCTCATCCCTCATCTCAGTCGCAGTCACCACAAATGGAAACTAATAGTTATTCCACTGCCCACAATACAATGGAATCATATTAACTGGACCAACTGTCACTATTTAAACATGGTGACTGATTTGAGTCATTTCTTGTCTCATCATCTGAATGATGAGACAATGATGAGATGCTTTATCCTCACTAGGGTCACTGGGGGTCTAATCCAGCTACAATGGGTGAAGGCAGGGTACACCCTGTATGAGTCTCCAAACAATCACTCTCACATTCACACCTATGGACAATTTAGATTAACCAATTAACCTATCAGTGCATGTGTTTGGATGGTGGGAGGAAACTGGAGTACCTGGAGAAAACCCACGCAGACATGAGGAGAACATGCAAACTCCACACAGAAAGGTCTGCTGTGGGAATAGAACCAGGGACCTTCTGTCTGTGAGGCATGGATGCTAACCACTGCACCACCAATCACCGTCCGTTAAATACTTGTATTGTCTTTAAATATTCATACATATATATTATAGTCTGGCCTGTTTGGTTTCTCCTAACTCTGTGCATTCCTCACTACACTGAACATATAGAACATATATACAGTTCTCTGAGAGTAGATGTACCAGAGCCTGTCTGATGGTATTGGTGAGTTTGAAATGACTTCTTGTTTTGAAGTGAAGGGTGTTTCATGTGGAAAGTGTGTCTAAAGCATGTTTGAAATGACTACAGCTTTTATCTGGGTCAGTTTAGCACAGAGTTTCCTTTCTTTCTGTCTTTTTTTTTTTTTTTTAGAAACTTCTCCATCATGGTCTCTGCTACCTGTTGCATTCATCAGTAATTCTCTTCTTCAAGCAAATAGGCAATTAGCTATCTGCTGCTACCTACTGACATGAAAGAGTATTACATTACTCTGCATGAGATTACATCACAAACACTCACGAATGAAAATTAAATTAAATTAAATAAAAAAGTAATAATAAACTAATTTTCACCAAAAAGTTGGATCATTTCCCACAATACACCTGACCTGACCGTCTCTCATAGCACAGCACATGAGGTCTACAGGCTTCAGGACTGACTGTTTGTGATGATGTTTTCATGTGTTCTTTATTTAGTAGGTCTTATTTCCATCTTTATTTTACTTTCATTTTATTTTAACTTGATGTTTTTGTTTCTTTGTTTGTTTGTTTTCTCTCATTGTGCCCAGTTTTCTCAGTTCTTGTTGTGGTTGTTGCTGTTGTTGTTCTCACAATGATTGTTATAGCTTGTATGATAGAAAGTGTTTTGTGAGGTTTTTTGGTTCTACTGTGTCTACTGTGTTACTTGTGTTTCATTGTGATATCTTTAGTTAGCATGATGATCTGTGAGTTTTCAATTTGTGCATTTAAAAGGATGTATAAAGTTAGTATAATAACAAAATACAGAACATTATATGAAGAAGTGAATATTTAGTTATAATGTAGAAGGATACATACAATAGGATTTTATTGTGATAAATTAATATAAACTATCATGATTAGGAGATATTATCATATGAAATACTGCATTTGTAGTAAATATAAAGTGAATATAAATATAACTATAGTTGATTATACAAAATGCATTGTGTGAGGTGACTTACAAAACAATGTGTACATGAATGATTATGGATGCTTTGTGTTAATGATAAATTGACATAAAAAAGGTGTTAAATCACAGAATGCAGAATCTGCTGGATTATTAGTTTGTAAAAAGTGGGTGGGAGTTTATAAGTTTTACTTCTTCCCACTCCTTTTCAAGTACAAGAAAGATTTTTTGTTTACCATTTTGATCTATCTGTCTATCTATCTATCTATCTATCTATCTATCTATCTATCTATCTATCTATCTATCTATCTATCTATCTATCTATCTATCTATCTATCTATCTATCTATCTATCTATCTATTTTTCTATCTATCTATCTATCTATCTATCTATCTATCTATCTATCTATCTATCTATCTATCTATCTATCTATCTATCTATCTATCTATCTATCGAATCATTTAACACCCCCCAAAATATGTGTGTATTAGTTTTATGTAGATCATTATTGAACTCCATCCCAAAAACTTCTGTTTGTGTCTGATGACTTTACTAGAAGGTTGAGGCCAGATGGAATTTGAACCCATCACATCTAGATTGTGAATCAGAAGATTTCCCAAACAAGCCACTGGAGCAGTTCCTAGACACTTTCCATAAGAGGTAATAGTGTATCTGAAGCATTGTGAGTCTGTCAGTGTGACCTTTGACCTCCAAAGAAGCATTACAGGTGCCTGGAGAGAGCAGCCCTTCAGCCTAAGTGATAGAGTAGTGGTAATGAAGGTTCAGGTTGTGTGGGGTTCATGGCCATGAGAGGGTAGAGGGGGTATGATAAAGGGTATGATAGGTAGAGAGGGTATGAAAGAGCAGTGTTTCCCAACCCTGGTCCTCAAGGAACACTATCCTGCAGACAAAGAGTTTAGAGATTTTTTAATCTCCCTCCATTTCTTCACCAGTTACTTGAGCTTTCTTTGGTACCATAGCAGAACCACCAGGCAACTGTACATCCTCCGTTTTTCAGTTGAGAGTTTTAATATTAGCTATCGTTGATAGTCCAGCCAGATTGTTAACCTTGTAACTTGGTCTTTATCAAAAGGGTTCATGTCACTGTGGTCTAAGCTGTCATCTATTGCTGGTCCTCTCTGGCTTCCTCTGTTCGGTTCAGTCTTGCCACTGTGGGACTCGTGGAATTAGCTCCATGATGTAAAGCTTCCAATTGCAACACAATTCACAACTTTCTGTGAAGGAAATGTAATCAAATTACAAATAATGGAAAGCAAATTCTATCTTGTCTGACTGTTCCATCCATTGTATGAACAGTTTCAATATCTACCATCTGGTTCATTGCTCAGATTTTCTTCTGTTAAAACAAATAGATTTAAACACTCCTTTGTTCCTGCTACTATCTGTCTTCTATATTCCAAGAGGACAAGATGATTTAACCCTTTTAACCCCCCTACCCCCTCACTATTTATTATTTTATGCTAGACCTACTTAGTATATTGTCTATTTATTGTGTCATTTGTTTTGTGTTGGTGTGAAACAGTGAATAATGTGCAACTTTGTCAAATATGTAACTGCTGATCCAGTCATTGGGCTAAACTTAGTCTGACGCTCACACAGTCTACATCAGTGTTTTCCAACGTTTTTGAGCCATGGCACATATTTAACATTAGAAACATCATAAGTAAAATCTCACAATAAGCAGATTTCTTGAAATATAATGCAAATCTAGTCTTGATTCACTTATTGAGTGCAAAACCAGAGCCTGTTTAGTTAAACACAAAGCTGACACTCTTGCAGGAATTTAAGAAAGACAACCTGAGCTCAACAGTTCTGAGTGGATCAGTGGTGTGTGCTGTTGTATGGATCTATAGTCGTACTGCTCACCTACAGTACCAATAAGGTGAAATTATGTCCTTTTTTTACAGCACACCTGATGATTTCTCACAGCACACTGGTTGGGAAACACTGGGTCTACATGCTCCATCAGACAAAAGGAAGGCATAAGCAGGACTTGATCCATCCTCTTATAGGGTTGGGCTTGGACTGATAGATGACACCAGGTCCTGCCCCTCTTCTCCCAGGAAGTGCAGTTTTTAACAGTCATGGAACTTTCTACCAGAGAATTTCCTGGTGCGATTCAGTGAAATGCAAACAGAATCACATTAAACTAGAGGACACATCTGTTTTTATATTTAAATGTATATATGTTTGGAAATGTATAGTCTCGTTTTGTCATAAAATTAGTGGACATAAAGACAAAGAACCACACCTCAGGTTTAGCTTCAGTTTAGTTTTGTTTTCAGTTTCTGACTGTAGCCTATTTATTATCTTACCATGTAACAGGTAACTTTGACTAAAACGGCTGTAAACTAAATGTGAGCCTTTAAAGTGGTCATAATTTATAAAAACCAGTGTGTGACTATCATTTACATTTTTGAGGGTCTGCCATTTTGTTCCTACACATATAAAAGGTTTCTATCAGTCAAAGCATCACCAGTCAAACCTATTAACCAATCCTGACAACCATAGAATACAATTTAACAAATGTGTCAAACCATGTAATGTTAAACAAGGTTGTATGTCTATGTATATAAATGAACATTAATCTAATCTAATCACATGGAAGGCACTCAAAAACTTGTTCTGAACCTCAGTTTAGTTCACACTTTCTTTACAAATGATCTATGTGTACAGCAGGTTACATTCATAACCTTCAGTCATGAAGTGCACAGGTGTCAAACATACAGTATGGTCCGTGGGTTACAACTGGCCCAATAAGGGTCTCAATTCAGCCTGTGGGATGAATTTGTCAAATGAAAAATTTACACTGATAATATAAACCCTTTAAACCCTCATCCTAAAAAAATAAAAACGTTTTAAAGATTGTATGTTTGATTCCAGTGGCGGGACGTGTATTTCAACATTAGGCCTTCAGTGACGCCACATATATTAAATGATGCTGTGTGATCTTAAACAAGTCTGCCTAATAAATTGCACAATGTCGCAGTTTCATATAAGACACCAACCAGACAATAACAAAACAAACTATTCTTTGAAAATAAAGTTAAGAGATCGTTTGCATTTTTGCACCACTGTTTGATTCACAGCGACGCAATGAGGGTTGAACTCAATCATACAAAGAAAGAACACAGTATGGTTTTGGAAACTATCTCTGAAACCATTTACTGTAAACTCAACTCACAATTGATTTATGTGAATGAGATCTTATGTTCACCCCACAGGTTAAATTGTTCCTTATTGTGTATTTCTTTGTTTGTTTGTTTGTTTCTTTCTTTGTTTCTTTGTTTCTTTCTTTCTTTCTTAGCTCAAAGTATATTTTTGTATTTGTGTTCTTTTTGTTAATTATTGTGTAACATTGTACTAGTTTCATTGATTATTTTGTTCTTTTTCTTAATTAGTTAGATAATGTATCTATATTATGTCCTACTTCATTCCTTGAGTGTTATTCCTTCTGTTATTTGTTATGGTCTGGGATTTAGGCCAGATTACACTGGAATATAGTGAAACAAAATGTCAAATATGTATTTATTTATTTACTAATGTATATAGCCTATGTAAACTGTGTGATGAAATTACATTAGACCGATCAGGTGACATTAAGTTATTGTCTTTGTTATGAAATGAAAGCTACAGAATGTAGGATTTCTGGGAGTTTCCACCATCCGTCCTTAAACCAAACCTATTCCGTTGTGTTTTACCTAGTAACCACGTGACACGATTTAATGATTGGCTGATAATGATGCAGTGGGTGTGGCCTATAGCTTTTTTCTCCCGGTCCGTTGAGGAGTTTCACTTTATTCAAGTCTTCTCACCGTTGACGTTAGACGTATTTTTATAGTGTCTAACGAATATTTCTGAAGATTATCCGAAGACAACTAAAGAACAACATGAAAGCTGTGCTGTTTTTCCTGGGCCTGGCCACCATGTACATGGCAGTGGAGTCTAAAACGAGTACGTATAACCAGAAACGTGTTTTCTGTTACTATTACTGTAACTAACACTGTATAGTTTTGATATATTATGTATGAAAGATATCATAAGGAAACAGATATTTACTCATTTTGTCATGAAGGAAAATGCGTCACATGAATTTATTAATTTTTATTTACGTGCTTATTTAATGCGTGTATGCTAACGTTACAGTCTGCAGTAACGCAAAAAAAACATCTTTACTTTGTGTAAGGTTCAAATACTAAGGATTAATACACTAAATAAAAGGTGTTTTTGACGAATTAGAAACCCCCTAAACAAAGGCAAGTTTAGTTTCGATTTCTCATAAATGGCTTCTTATATGTAAATGAGTGTGTAACAATATTCTGGTATGTGGACACGTTATAAAGCTATATTATCAGTTATTTATATGTTTTTTTTGTTTTTACCTTTAATACTTATTATAGCATGGATCGTTTCTGTGGTAAACGTATGTGTCTAGTATCCTGAATTTGCATATGTAGACCTGCTGGTGTAATAGAGTCAACTCATTTGTTTAATAGTTTAGTTTCCTTTTTGTCTGGAGTAGTACGTTGAACATTGAGTATTTTTGGTGTTTGTTTAAAAGTATTCTGTTTGCACATGTTAACTTTCTGTTTTTATTTACCATGAACGAGTAACAAGTAAGGGAAATAAATCTTACAGGGACTTTCTTGCAGTTCTGATGAGGCAGGTCATTGTATTTGATATATATATATTTTTTATTGTACTTAATGTTATGCTTTTGTTCTTTTCTGTTGTTATTTAATACTATTTATACTACTACTAATCATAGGTATACTTCTGAATCATTTTATTGTAGAGTTCACACTCAGAATTTTGTAAATAATGTTTTGTATTTCTTTGATATTGTTAATGTTTTATTCCTTTTGGTTTTGTTGCTTTCCCTTTAGTGATTATTTTGTGTATTCTTTGTGTACCTCTTACACATCTGTCACTTTCAGAGCTGATCAAGAATGAACATGATCAGCTCCTTTTTCTATGTGCATACTATGTAAATCAGGTTAATTTTATTAGTATGAATAGAACTTTGATATTGAATACATAACTGATAATAAGAAATATTTATGATGTATTTTCTCCGTACAGGCTCCCTTCTGTCAGCCTGTACATAAAAGTTGCACATAGGATTTATTATTATTTAAATTACTTCTTTCACTGAAAATGTAACCAATCATTTGTATCACATATATTGCATGTACTTTTGTAAAAATCAGTCAGACTTTGGTAAGTATATTAATACAGTATCTAACCTAATAATAATTTATTAGAATTTAGTGCATATAGCTTAATAATAAAACCAAACAGTATTTAACCCATTGTAAGAAATGAGTATATTTCTCCATGGATGATGACTTTACATTATTTATGTAGAATACATAAATAAAAATCTGAAATTGTAAACTGGTATAAATTGTGGTTATAAAATGAATGTAAAGTACTGGCTTTATTTCCTTCTCATGCGTGTATATCACTGCATAATTATTAAAGTTAGTTAATGCAAATTGACTCTTATTTGTTTCGTTGATGCCATTTTCTAGTGGTTTGGTTGTCGTAAAATGGATAGGAGAAAACAATGACAAAATAAAAAGATGTAAATACCTGTAATCCTCCTGAAAATAAGATGAACCCATTCGGAAAGTTGAATGTTGATACATTTATGAATTACATAAAAATATATAAATTACGTGTACATACACTATACTGTGTCTTGTACCCAAAACAAATCATTATAAAATCTTCTGTCTGATGTCATTGAATCCTGAAGTTTGTAATTCGACCCAGTGCTTTCATTTTTATCTTGGTGGAATTCCCCGACGGACTCGTGACTCAGTACAGAAAATTGCTGATCAGTGTTATTGCATTTGCTTCAGTGTGCTGCTGTTTTACCTGCTGACTATTTGGTTCATCATACTTGAACATCTTCCTCATTCTGCATGTAGGTCCACCCAAGATTCAGGTGTACAGCAGAAACCCAGGAGAGTATGGAAAGGATAACACCCTGATCTGCCGTGTGACTGGTTTCCACCCTCCCAACATCGACATCAAACTGACAAAGGATGGTCAGGAAATTCCAGATTCAGTGCAGACCGACCTGGCCTTCGAAAAGGACTGGAGCTTCCATCTGACCAAGTATGTGACCTTCAAACCCCAAAGTGGAGAGAACTACAACTGCGAGGTCACCCATGGCATGGCAGCAACTAAATCCATTCTCTGGGGTGAGTAATGACCAGTAAAGACTAGTCTACAGGTTACTCAGAAGACCTATTTACCCATAATACACATGTAAGACTTAATTTGAATCCAATTATGTTTATTTTCTGTATTTACTTGTACTCAAAACTCAAAGTAAATGACGTCAGTACAGGTGCCATGATTAAGCTTGGTTAAGAATATATTGTTTAGGTAAACATCAACAGCAGGCAGGTAATATCTATAAATAAAAGGATTAGGTATTTAAAAAATTAGTGATTAGTCCAAATTAAACAACTGTTGACATTGAAAGTACACGGGAGCTTTTCTAGGTTCAATGAAAAGCTGTCCTTTTTTCTGAAAATATGTGCCTCTGCGTTTATAAATTACAATATTTTAACTTTTATTATGGAGAAAACACAATAATACTTGTGTCTATGGTGAGACGGACAGTGAGTTTCAACCTCATTTATTTTATTATTTATTTGTAAAATTAAACATTGTCCCATTTGCATAAATGACATCCAGTCTTTGTACGTTGGGCTATGAGGGTTAGCTATGTCTTTGTCTTCATAACATTGTGGCTTTATTATTGTAACATTCTAACTTTTTCGCATATTTTTTTCATAACACTGAGGCTCTTTTTTTGTGAAATATTATGGCTTGATTGTCAAAATCTAAAACTTTGTCACTCTCAATGTAACTCTGAAAGGAAGGGTTTATATATAAATGTTTTTAATTTTATGTGTAATGTAAGTCCCCTGAATAAGTATTTTAAATAATTAGAGGTAGAACAAAAGTAGAACTATATAAAATGTTGTATTGTAAAGGTGATCATCCATAAATGCTATATAATGCATGAATTATCTTTAATATAGAATTTGTATTTCTATTGATTTTCTATAATATACTATGATCTTGTTACAGCTGTTTAGCAAAATGTGACTTTATCCATAAGAAGATGTCAAATGTAACCATAACATGTTAAATATCTAAGTTTACTCTAAAAACTGACTTTTTTATGCTTTTCCTTCTTGTTTTCCAGAACCAAATATGTAAATGGCGTCACTCTGGATGCTTGGGTTCCTCCATTTTCCACATCTACAATCAGTTTCATCATGGTTTATCTTTGACTTTTTCCACTTTTTAGCCCTTTAAACAACTTACAGAAATGGACATTTTCATCAATAAAATCATAGACATATATATATATATATATATAAGAGCATGCACACTGATTTTTTTTAGAGTAGTTGAGCTGTTTCTTTACGCAGAAATCAAGAACGATACTTAACCCTTGTATTATGTTAAGGGTCAATTTGACCCATTTCAGTTTTCGAGAATTTCAGTTTCATGAAATGAAGTTTAGTTCTTAAATTTAGTTTTGGAAATTAAAAAACGTAGTGTATGTATCTTTTCTAAATGTTTATATAATCTAAAAAAAAAGTTGTTATTGGGTTTAACCTGTTTTTTTCAGGGGTTTTATTTTATTTTTATTTATTTTACTCTTTTGAGTGGATTTAAAGGAAACAGGTCAAAACGACACGCAACATAATCAATTTAATATTTTTTTGAACATAATACAAGGGTTAAGTTAGCCTCTATTCCTCTGCTACTCTGCAGAATACTAGTTCACAACTGGTGTCCACAACAATTAACAAATCAGACTCCAATAAATTCCAGCAGCCAAGCACGTGCAAGTGTTACAGGTTGTACCTTTAAAATGGAGGGCTTTGGGTTGTGAATTGTTTGTAATGTATATGATTGAATGTATTTAATCCTGTTCTCTTTGGTTTTTACAACTTCATGTTTTTTCCTTTTTTTCTACATGGAGGAAATTGGAGACTACTGTCTTGAAAATAGCTGTATTTTTAGTAAGAATGGGCTTGTAATAAGGTGTGTGTAATATCAGTTAAATAAATAACTGTTAAAAACTGTTGTTATGATTTCTGATTACAAACATTCATTTGTAAAATATTTAAAGGGTGGAAATGTCGTTAAATACTTTATATTGTACAAGTTTTAAAATGTTTATACAATGGAAAAAATTACAAATACAAAATAAAAATAATATAAAAATGAACGAAATACAATAGGGACTCAGCCCTTCAGGGTTCGGTCCCTAATTAGAAAAGCACTCTGAGAAGGTAGACCTCCCCTTTGAATGAAGAGCGGCCCACCAAGGAGGTTATAGTTTCACTGGAGTTTGTTTGAATGACAGTAACATTGCTCAAAAAGTTATGGATGGATTTTGATAACATTTTGAGAGGAACAAATGATTATATTTTGGTGGTGATCCAGAAAAGATCCTGGATTCTGGATCAGTTTGAAATTTTACATTGCAGTAAATGGAGAATACATTTCAACACATCCTGAATTAAAAAAAAAAAAAAATCTAAAGTAATGTTGCTGACAGACAAATACACTCCAACGAAAACATAACCTGCTTGGCGGAGCTAATTGAATTTGTATGTTATGTGAATTCTTCATAAGAAAACTCGAACTTTAAAACTCACTTTTTTTTTTCCTCACAAATCCAACTTTTATGTGATGAGTTTTTCAGTCTAGTCAAAAATAATTATTCTTCAACCTACTTTATTCTGTGATAATCTATATGACTTTCTGAATGTTTCACCAAATATTTGATGATAAATTTTATTTTATTGTCCGCTATTCTATTCTTTTCATAGTACAACTTTATGTAATACAATGCCTCTTTCATATAATTATTGCAACGGTTTAAAAAAAATACTTATTTTAAAATTTCTTTCCCAAAATATTACAGATTATATGATTTACAAATATATTCTACTAATATTCTTTTTTTGTAGCCTAAGTACTATATATATATATATATATATATATATATATATATATATATATATATATATATATATATATATATATGAACACCAGAGCAATAGAGGCTGGAGTCTACCACATCAGACAGGACCCCAGGTGTAGGCTGTGTAGAGAAGCCCCTGACACAGTCCAGCACATCACAGCAGGGTGTAAGATGCTGGCAGGCAAGGCATACATGGAGAGGCATAACCAGGTAGAGGGCATACTGTACAGGAACATGTGTACAGTATGGACTGGAGGTCCCAGGGTCAAGATTGGAGACCCCCCCCCAAAAGGTGACAGAAAAAATAGGCCAAGATCCTGTGGGACTTCCAGATCCAGACTGACAAGATGGTGATGGCCAATCAGCCTGACATAGTGGTGGTGGATAAACATGAGAAGACAGTGGTGGTGATAGATGTAGCAGTCCCCAGTGATAGCAACATCAGAAAGAAAGAACATGAGAAGCTTGAGAAATACCAAGGGCTGAAAGAGGAGTTAGAGAAAATGTGGAGTGTGAAGGCAACAGTGGTACCAGTAGTGATCGGAGCACTAGGGGCAGTGACCCCCAAGCTGGGAGAATGGCTCCAGCAGATACCAGGAACAACATCAGAGATCTCTGTACAAAAGAGCGCATTGCTAGGAACAGCTAAGATCCTGCGCAGAACCCTCAGGCTCCCAGGCCTCTGGTAGAGGACCCGAGTCTGAAGGAGACACTGCCCACATGGGGTGAGAGGAACATTTTATATATATATATATATATATATATATATATATATATATATATATATATATATATATATATATATACAATGGTGATTTCACAATTAAGAAGACTATTGTGCAGTTTACAATCACATAAAAACATGACAATGAAGACATTCATATTGTGTTATTGTTTTTAAATGATGATTATAAGTAGTAATATACAATATAAATTGTAATCCAGTACAAAGGGGTAACAGAGGACAACATTTACAGAAATTTTCAGCCAACACAATTTAACATAACTTTTTGAATAATCTTGCTAACAAACACAAAAAACCCAAACAAATACACACACATAAACGCCGACGAAAACATAACTCCGCCATTTCCTTGATGGAGTTATTATTTGGAAAGGAAAAGATAGACATTGATATGTGGAATTTTCCACATGAGAACAAAAAAATATATATATTTTTGGAAACGTATTGCTGAAATTATAGAATATCATAAGCACAATGTGTGAATGTGTTAAAACTCGTCATTTCATAGTAGTTGTTAAAAATCACCCTACGTCATTCATCTTCATCATCATCCCTTTCATTACTTTAATGGCGCCACGTTCATTTTTGTCCATGAATATATTGACAGCACAGATAGAATCACATGAATATTATTTTATTCTTCTCTAAATATTCTGAGTTTATTCTCAAAACAATTATTTTCTTTTTGATTTTGATCTTGGGTGTAATGGAAGTGAAAAGTGGAACTGCGTAGCAAAGAAAATGTCTGGGTTATTTCTACCTAGCAACAACTCCATCTGATTTTTCATTGGCGGATCATGTTCGTCCCTATCGGCGGAAGCACTTTTTTATAATAAAGGAGTGTACCAGAAACTGTGCTCCATGGAGGTTGTATAATAATCTGTAAACACCGCCCACCGTCGTCTCGTTCCAGTGTACCGTACGAGCGCGCCCGAAGTGAATATGGTTTAGTTTCGTTTTTCACTCTAGACAATTTGGTGGTTTTTACTTTGACAGACATTTTCATCGGTTTTGTCAAGTGTTTCCAATCATGAAGTGGATCTTCTTCACCGTTGTCATTGGGCTGTTCAGTATTAAGGAATCACTAGCCAAAAAAAGTAAGTAAACGATCGTGTATATGAACTAAACTAAAACATTGAAATGACGTTTTCACAACGCAGAGAGAACTGAGGTGTCATTGGGTTCTCTGTTCATTTTCAGCTGAAACTAAAAGAGACGTTTCTCTACTATACATCGTCACCTTCTAAGTAAATACAGGATTCTAGATGTGGGAAGAACTGAAGTATCAAAGTTAGTTTAGTTTTGGTGTTGATAACTAAAGCTTTAATGAAACAAAAACAAAAAACAATGACGCCATGACAGTATAACATGCCACTGTACACAAACCTGAATTCATCCACACTTACCTAATGTTAAGATACTTTACTGATAACTTTAGCCTTGAAAATTAGTTAATTAAATCATACTGTTATAGGATATACATTCAAATAAGGGGATAAAAAGTATATAAGACCGTTTGGATGGAAACGAGTCAGTGTATCTTTTGGTAATTGGATTTCCTTTCCAGAAACAAAAGAAAAAGTAGTTGATTTTCGTTTTAAAATACAACAAATAAAAAAGAATTTCACGATGTTTTTCTTTTTCAGTGTCAAAACAGATAAGACACGCAAAAAAGATTGATTTTCTTTCAAATAATAAAAAAAGAAAGTTACAACCTGAAAGAAAAATAGAAACATTGTTAGTGTATCTTTTGGTAAATGTATTTTCTTTTCAGAAATGGTCGTTTTCTCTTTGTCATAACAAAAAAGAAAGCTATTTTCTGTCAGGAAGTGGCTTTCCTTTTTGTTATTAGAAAGAGAAAATAAAAGTAAAAATATTTGTTAAAATGAAATTATATGATTTGACAGTGGAAAAAGAAAAATGCATTGAAATGGAATTAATTCTTTGTGTTTTAAAATTAAAATCAATTAACCACTAGTTTTCTCTTGTTTTTGAAAATAAATTCCAATTACCAAAATATATACTGACATAAATGCTCAAGTTTTACTTAAGTAAAACTAGTAAAACAACAGTGCAAGAAATATCAAGTAAAATGTCTGAATTCAAAACCATACTGACGTGAAAGAACAAACCCAAAAT
Organism: Siphamia tubifer; assembly: GCA_020466265.1. Lineage (NCBI taxonomy): Eukaryota > Metazoa > Chordata > Actinopteri > Kurtiformes > Apogonidae > Siphamia > Siphamia tubifer. The sequence goes on along the minus strand of CM035794.1, from coordinate 25,187,252 downwards.
GTATTGACAGTAGCAAAAGTCAAAGTGGGGAATGAAAAAAGCTATACTCCATAAATAAAATAAATGTTCTCTCAAAAAGCAGTATAGCCCTAAACCTAAAGAACCTTAAAAAACTATTATTTTTTTTTACCATGGGTCAATATTTAAAATATTAAATATTCAAATATTACTAGATGAATACCAGTTTTTACTATATTTTAAAATTAAATCTATATTTGGTTTTTAGTGATAGAAACGTTGTTACGAGATTATTGTAATAATTTATCAAACTGATTCTAAACATGTTAAGAGTGATTTTTTTTTTCTTTATTTTTCAAGGTGCACCAAAGGTTCAGGTCTACAGTCGTACCCCAGGAGAGTATGGCAAGGAAAACATTCTCATCTGTCATGTTAATGAATTCTACCCTCCTGAGATCAACATTGTGCTGACCAAAAATGGGGAGGAGATTCTTCAAGCAGAGCAGTCCGACCTGTCCTTTGAGAATAACTGGTTTTACCATCTTACCAAGCACGTCCCTTTCACCCCAAACAAGGGAGAGGAGTATGGCTGCAGAGTGACACACCTGGGAAAGACCCATACATATATCTGGGGTATGACTCTGTCTGGAGTTCAACTAATTTAAAGTTTTAATCTTTATATTTATAAGGATGATTTGGATCAAGGGGTCAGGACCATGATGTGTTGATGATATGCATAGTATGTAACAAAAAGTTTGAGATACTACTACTTCTAAAGCTGCCACTACAAATAACAATTTTACTCATCGTAACCAAAACAATCATAATACTACTCTTTCTACTCAACAATATTAATAATAATCATACTACTACAGGTACTACCATTAGTACAGATATTAAACTAGTCCTAATGTTAGTAGTAATACTGTTGCTAGTAATTATAATCATAATTCTGTATGTATTATTACTTGTACTTTTACTGTTACTAAAATTCTTAATAACAATTGTAATCTTATTAAAATAGCAGCTAATACTATTAATTCTACATTTCGCAGCATTTTTTGTCATATTATTAATTAACAATCATTATACTCATTATATTACATCTACTTGCAGTAATACAGATACATAAGTACTTTATTGATCCATAAAGGGAAATTGACCAACATTTATCCTACTAGTAATCATAATACTATGCTACAATGTTTATTACTAATTCTGCTGTTACAGCTAAAGTGATCTAAGTCTAAGTCAGTAGAATCATTGTCATAATAATACTACTGTTGCTCTATTACTGTCATCACTATTACTACTATTTATTATATTGGTATTAATATTATTTATAGAAATACTCATAACTTCATAGTACAACTACTGCAACTTCTGCCATTTCTGTTGAATGACAGAGAAAGTCAAATGAACTCACCTCTTTTTCATTTTCTGCAGAATCAGATATGTAACTTCTTAAAACATACAGGTAAGTTTTATTTACATTCTGTACAATGTTTTCCAATCCAGTGTTTTCTGAAACAGTTAAAGATTCTGAACACTATTTATATTTTGTGTGATCACCACAGTGCCTGAGGAATGTGAAGATGGTCTTTCTGTCATATGGGTCTTCATCATATATGTTTAGAGCTTCAAACAAGAGGACAGACGATTCTACCTGCTGTGTTTTCATATAAGAAATTCAAAATGGCCTCAGAGGTTCATTATGTGACTGCTTAATTCACTGTTGACCACATGGGGGCAGAAACACTCCAAAATTCAGAATACCAACTCAGAACTGCATTGTACAGTGTCACCTTATGTATTAGAAATGCAATCCTTCTGTATGAAAGTTTTATATGTGCCAATACAGTAGAGAAACTGTGCACTTTAAATGTTCATCTGCTCTCAGTCAGGAGTCGAGTTCTGTCCAGAAATGATTGGAGTCTGTAAGACGATATATATGGATGTTGTTTTCTTCCCTCATGTAAGTAATGTGTTTTGATTGATGACAATATTTATTAATTGACAAACCAATTAAGTTGATATATGTACAGTATATATCAACTTCTGGAGAATCATGAGCCTAACAGTGTAAGCAGACAATTAGAATTAATGGAAAATTTTTGTCTTTCTTTATCTGACACTTCATATAACATTGTAATTTCCACCTCTTTATATTGATAACTGAGTGGTGGTCTTGTGTCTATCACCTTAACTTAATTTGCCAATGGAAAATGTGATTTTCAAATGTATCTCTAAAATATTCTTTACACTTAAGGGTGACAAATCTTTGTACATACTAAGGTAAACATTTGGTTTGGTTGTCATGTTATATGGCATCTTTGTTATGCATTTGCTATGTGTGACTAAATAAATGATGACATTAAATAAGTTATGAAATAAAAGATTTTCTGACTTTTCTTTATGTGGATATATTTATTAACTTTTTATTGTGTTTGTTTCAGGTTAAATTTGTATGTATTTGAAACACAGGTGTTTGTACACCTTTAATAACAGTCCTTGGTAGGTTTTCTTTTCGGTGTAGTTCACAGGAGTATGTAATGCCCTATGCATTTTTTACTTCAAGAAATTACAACTTCTTTATATTTACATATACTAAATGATGATGATGGACTAGACTGAGGACAGTGATGAATGGAATTCACGCTTAGTAAAGTTAAGGTTTCTGATGAGGATTAAGACAAGAATCAAACAAGAAGTATTCGTTTTAATCTATAAGCATGTTTATTTAGCTCTTGTTTATGACCCTGTAAAACCATTGAAGAAAATACAGTAATCGGATAATAGTTCATGTATACTTATGTCCTTACAATCCACTATTTTTTTTATATGTGCAAAGATTTTGAAGTTAAATGTAGAATCGATAAATCATATTAATAAAATAAGAAAATACATTCTGAGACATATCACAGGCTCAGTGAGTAATGTTTTAAAGTATTTGGTAAAGTAACATTGCATCCCTACTGGATTACCCCTTTCCCTTTCTATGGTTGCAAAGAAAACACACTGGGATCAGTGTTTGTCCATTATGGAATCATACCTCTGGTCCATAGTCAAATGTAGTACGGAGCTGGCAGCTGTGGTTACGTACAAAATACATGAAACTGTAAACCTATTTACAAAGTAACATGCAGATTCAACATTTTAAACATGTAATTTTGACATTGAATGTAAACAGAAAATGGATTACACCTTACATAGATCTGCATGGTGCCAACAGTGTTTTGTAAAAAGACTAAACTGGGAGCAATTTAGGGCTCAGTGTCTTCAGAGTTCTGAAAGGTCATTTCAACATGTGAGCTGTCAGCGCTGGGATTTCAACTGCCAACCTTTTGATGACTGGGCTAGCTGCTTGACCAACTAAACCACAGCCACCAGTTATTTTACATATTTAAAGTATTTAATCGTTAAAACTTTCTTTCTTCCTTCCTTCCTTCCTTCCTTCCTTTCTTTCTTTCTTTCTTTCTTTCTTTCTTTCTTTCTTTCTTTCTTTCTTTCTTTCTTTCTTTCTTCCTTTCTTTCTTTCTTTTTTCTTTCTTTCTTTCTTTCTTTCTTTCTTTCTTTCTTTCTTTCTTTCTTTCTTTCTTTCTTTCTTTCTTCTAAAAAAGAGCAATTTGGAGCCATATCGCTGCCATTAACCTGTGGCATTAAAATACTTTTTTTTTTTTTTTTTTTTTTTTTTTTTTTACAGCGCGCGCTCATACACAGTACAGTGGGAGGGGGCGGGTACAGATGTGACACTTAACGGGAAGCAGATGACAGTGTATATTCATGTTATCCATGTATATAATGAGGTTATCCATGTGTAAATTCTGGTGTGTGTTTGTTAGAAACTCCTCTTTTTCACCACAGTGAGTGAGTTGCGTTGGCTCGGTAGTTATTTCTGTAACCTCCTTGGTGACGTCATACGTGTGCTTATAGCTTCGTGAATGGACACAGCGCGAGGACTTTCCACGATTTAGTAACACAATCCAAAAGTAGGTAACTGCTGCTGCGCGTGAGGAACAGAAGCACGTACCAGTGGGTGACATGGACCCGGACACTTACATCTACGACGCGCCGCCGTTTCTCATGGAGACTTTTTGTAAAATTATGGACAGTGGAGACGACAGGTTTGGATGGCGAGGACTGGGTAAGAAACCGACGGATGTGGTTCGAGGTCTGGTCGAGTTTTGTTTGTTGTTTTTATTTCACATCACAGTTTACTATACATTTTCCATTGAAATCTACAACATTTCCCAAGTAAAAAGTAACGCATTGCAAAGACTGACATTGTTTAATATAATTCATTTATAGACCAATTTTCTTCAAATAATACTTTAGGGGTGTTATGTCGTTTTTAAAACAGTTCATGGTGAGTTCGCTGTTTTTCCTTTTACTCTTGTGTATATGATATTTTTCCATATTAATAATTATGTTTACCATTTTTTATACGTTTGACAGACCGTTCATATAAATCAGCACTTGAAATTTGCCAAACAATGACTTGTTAATCCCAACATTTAACCACTAACAAACATCTTGTTTTGTTTTTTTGGGTCTGGTCAAGTCCAGTTGTCCCCCAGAAATACCTGAATACTGATTAGATGGATATCTACCTATACAGCTACAAAAACCACCACCAGTCATAACATAATGTCTAGTGATTGTTATTGGCGTTGTTATAAGTAATATTTAGGGCTGTCAAATGATTATCCCTTTCATGCATGAATTATGAGAACCATAGGTGGAAAGTAAGTACCCTATAAGTACTTCATTACTGTACTTAAGTAGATTTTTGTTAAGTATCTGTACTTAAATTGAGTATTTATTTTTCTGGCAACTTTTTACTTTGACTCCCTACATTTGTTCATAAATATGTGTACTTTATACTCCTTACATGATCAGAATAGACACATTACTTTTTCAAACTAAACAGATGTGACAGCCTGAAAATACATTTCTTTAGTGGGAAAATCAGTGGAGAGAAATTGTGACTTTATGTGATTTTTTTAAAATCTCATGATTGTTACTTTTATCTCAGAATCTCATAAATTCGACTCTTTATGTCATGCATTTCTTATCTCACAATTGTGACTTTTTAATCTCATGATTATGCATTTCTTTTCTCATATTTATTACTTTTTATCTCATAATTTTGACTTTTTATCTCATCATTCTGCGTTTTTGAAAAATCTCATTACGTTTTTAATCTCATAACGATGACTTTTTATCTCAAGTGTGACTTTTTTCCTACTCCATTTTTCCAACATTTCCTACTGTGACCCTATCAAACACATTGTCTACACAGTAACTCACTTTTAAGGGCTTTATTTTTTTTCTTTTCAGATTTTTTTCTGATTAAATAAGTGTTATTTCATCCATGGCAAAAAGTGCTATTTTACTTTTTACTTTATTACAAGTGATAAGTTAGTATTTTTTTTTTTTACTTTTACTTTAGTAAAGCTTAATCATTACGCAAATAGCTGTACCTGTATCCAGATTCTGATCAGACTGTTTCTGTCAGTTTGCCCCAGGGCTGCTCAGGGATGGAACGTTTTGTTCACTGTGGGGGGTGGGGGTGGGGGGTTCACCTGTAGTGGGCCCTTTATATACTAGGTCTAGTATAGGTAATGTTAGTGTACATTCCAAAACCATGGTTTTAGTTAGTCCTCATATTCATATTCCACGAGGCATAAGCATTTAGTTTTTTATGTCTTTTATGTCTTGTGTGCTTATGTTTTCAGATTGTTTCTCTATAGTCATAGTCAACGTCATTCAAACATCAGAGGAAGTTGTGTGCGCAGACCAGACTAAAAAAGACTGCATGGAAACACTGTTGTTTATATAGGTGACATACCTAAAGCAGAGCTAGAAATGTCTAGTTGTTGTGTTATCAGATATCAGAATCGTTACAAAGACAGGGTTAAACTGTATAGAATTTCATCTGGATCTCACCCATTAAAAAAATAAATAAATCAACAACGTCTATGGTTACAAAGATCAAGCGTGTGGACTGGGATGAGAGCACGATCAGGAATGTCCGTTTGTCTGTCCTTCCAATTCTAACCACAATCTGTACCTTGAATAAAACTGCTGCTACGATAAAGCAAGAGGGAGGGAGAAATGTTGCATGGTACAGGATGAGATCAGAGCAGAGGTGGAGGAGGATCGGCGGGTCAAGATGGTGGATATGGACCAACAAGGCGCCAGGACGAGGCGGGAGCACGCTGAACAGCGAAAAATCACCTGGCTGTGGAGACTCAAACCCTGGCACATGAAGTTCCTCATTAAGGCCATTTATGACGTTCTTAGAAGCCCAGCCAATCTGCAGTATGCCAGCTGTGTCAGAAGAGAGCCACCCTAGATCACATCCTCAGTTGTTTCCCGAAGGCCTTAGGGGAAGGACAGTATCGCTGGTGTCATGACCAGGTCCTCAAGGCCCTAGCAGACATTCTCAGCACAGCTATTACAAACAGTAGGTACCAGCACACCCCCAAGCACCTTCATCAGAGCTGGGGAAAAGGCGCAGCATCAGCCAAGTTCCTCTGGGGGACTTCTCACCACTGCATGGGACTGGAAACTCCAAGTTGACCTGAGAAGACAGCTCAAGTTCCCAGAAAACATCTTGGCCACTTCACTCCACCCAGACATAATCTTAACATCAGAGTCAACAAAGCAAGTGGTCCTGGTCAAGCTTACTGTCCCATGGGAAGACAGACTGGAGGAGGCCAACAAGCGCAAGAGGGCCAAGTATGCAGAGCAGGTGACAGAGTGCAGGAGCAACGGCTGGAAAGCACACTGTGATCCAGTCAAGGTGAGGTGTTGGGAAAAAGCTACGGAAAAAGCCTTAACATGGCTATGGGTCCGGAGGGAGGATCCATGGAGTAGCAGGCCACTTGGACACAAGTCGGGGACTGAGTCACCCTTGCGAGGGTGTTTGATGATCAAAGACCCGAAACACCCTATTCATAACAGGAGTTACATTTCCAAACTGAAGAAGAGAGAAGATGCCTCCAAAACAGCTGTTTTCAACTGTGAAGGAAAATACAGACCGTTTTCCTTTACAAAAGATGTCCCAGCCATAAAACAGTGGGAAGCTTTTATTTTCGCTGCTCAACGTAAAGTAACATCACGTAATGTAATGTAACACGCCAGTGGTCCAAAATATTAACATGGATTCCTCTTGGTTCAATAGTGAGAGAGAGCGCACCAGGGAAATTTATATTACAGGTGTCATTCCATGGTTATTTCATTAATATTGCTATATTCTCCATTGTTATTGAATACATTCTGTGTTGGTTCTATTTTTTTAAAAAACCTCCGGATTGCTTTGTTTCAAACTGTTTTTGCACAGTAGAAAAATTACTTGAGGTCAAACAACAGAGTTTACCGGTACTTCCTCATACATGTAAATGACACGGTGACGAGGCATCTCTCCCCCCTCCCTTCTCGCTTTGTGTGTGTTTAACTTAACCAGAGTAACATCAGCTAGGTTTTGTGCTGTTGCTTGTTCTGAAAACATGCAGGGAAAAAAACTAGGCTTTATTTCCACAGAGAGCACATGAACAGTTTGCTCTGCCATTTTTTTCAAGTCTGTGCAGCAACTACTGTGGCGCCGGTCCATCTGACGTCAGATGGACCAGCTTTTTCTGGGACCCTCGTTCCTCTTGTTGTTTTCTGTGAATGTGGTATGCAGCCAGTGGAGGTGACAAACCACTTTCAAAGGCAGCATGTGTTGGTAACTTGGGGTGACCCACTAGATTCCAAAAGGAGCATGGAAAAGTGGTTTTCAGCGGAATTACACCTTTAAGAGCGAAAAGTGTGTGACTTGATTGCTCTGTGTACAGTAGTCTATGTTAGCCTACCGGTATCACACAGTAAACAAATACACATAAGGGGGCGGACCTGAAAACCTTAGTCTGCCTCTCACTCTACCTCCTCTGAGCCTCCACTGAGCTGGCCCATCAAAGAACAGTGAGATTAGCCAGAAGCCAAAACAGAGCATTTCAGGCAGAGGCAGAAATCGACTTGGATCTGGACTTTTGTGAACGCCCGTATGAGATAACAGTCAAGTTTTTTTGACCAGGAAATCATGCAAAGCTACTCTGTAGGTGCTGAAAACGTACATAATGACAGTTAAAACTGCGTATAATAGGTCTCCTTTAATGTTAGTTGTTATTGAGACATTTTTTTGTGTGTGTATACATTATCATTAAGGTGAACACAGTCTATTTCTTTACTAAATCTGAAAGAAAAACTAAACATTTAATGCACATACATTTTAATTTCACTTTTTAAAAAACTCATATATCTTGCATATTGCAAGATTGTTACAAATATTGACATCTTACTTTGTACCAAAATGTCATCTTACTTCGCTGATAACATTTTCATTTTAATATAATATGTCTTTTATATAATATTTGTATAAATGTCTCACAAGACATGTTTAATGTTGTTCCAGTCATTGTGTATCATGGTTTACTATATTACTGTGGAATATAACATAATATATTTTTGTTTTGTGTTCAACATATTTTGTCTGTAATGCTGATGTGACACTTAAACTGTGTTCTGTGTTGTTTTGCAGCTGTCCGAATTGCCCCCAGTTTGTTAGAGGTCCACATGTTGGAGCGTGTGGAGGCAGCGGGTCGGAGTCCCACCAGGGAGCTGCTGTGGTCCTGGGCCCAGCAGAACTCCAGAGTTCAAGACCTTGTGGAGGTTCTGCAGGACATGGGTCACCATAGGGCCCTGCAGCTCCTCAATGGCCACGTACAAGGTCAGTGAGAAGCAGTTACAGTGTGACAGTTATGTTGTATTACTGTTTCAAGTCACATAACTTAAGGATGAATTGACTGTTTGAAATACCCATCTGTATTCTACAATTCGCAGAAATATTTTCAAGATTGCAGGAAAAAAAAAACTTGCAATTTTGCAGGAAAAAATCAGGCTTGGAAGTCATTGGTTCACAATTTGGCAAACCAGCTAAAATCTGCATGGCACGTAGCTGGCAACATTTTCCAGTTTTCCAGTTACATAATACAGACTATGTGATGAAAGGTGACAACTACCAAATAAGGGCAGTTTTCATTATCTGATGTTGGATTTAGTCATATTTAAAACCCACAGGAGGAGCCAACAAGTAACTCAGCAGTGTTTGGTAGTTTCTGCCATTCATCTTTTTGCTGTTGTTGTCTGTGTTGTATAATTTATTTCAGACAGTGAAGACAAATTTCCCCATGGGGACCAATAAATTAAATCTTAAAAACTACTGCAGTTTCAGAAGGTTACCTTAATGTATTTCCTCAAATAAAATCTGTAAATCAATTGTAATTAGGAACTCTACAGCAACTAATAAAAGCCAGTCCTAAAATAGAGTAGAGATAAAGCATAATAGACAATTCTATTGTCTTAATTTAATTATGTGTGCTTCTTTGTGTTTTTATCTGAAATACCAACATTTAAAACTAAATACAACAAGGAAAAATAATATATAAAAAAGAAAAATAACATATTCTAAAAGTAGTGGGATAAAGTTCAACTCGCACCTCTTCAGTGTTCAACAAGGTAAAGCTACTATTTTTCAACACTTTGTTGTTCTATAAAAATATCTGAAGTGTTTCTCTCTATTACCTGTCTAAATAATTCAACAACATTGCTCTTAGGAATGTGAAAAGTCTGTAGAATAAGTCCTTTTAAGAAATGGTTTACATTTTTTAAAGGAGTACTTTTCAAACAGGACCATTTCTACTTATTAAACAAAGAGAATTAGAAAAAGGGTCCTGGTCAGTAGTGGAAGGAATACTGTAATGCCTTGTGTTAAATGCTTTCAGAATTTTTGCTGCATGTTTTAAGCGAGGGTGGATTGACATGGATGTGAACTGATGTTTGACTGGGTCATTAGTGTTAGTTTTAGTCATAGTGTGAAAGTGTTGGAGGGAACCTAAAATACGTAAAGGAAATGTAAAGACCATTTTTTAGTTCCTGTTTGTGGTCCATGTCAGAATGCTGCAAATATCAAGGCAAGCAGAACTTTCATTTAAAAAAACTCTGCCATTTCTCTTTTTCAGAGCCGTGTTTTCCACTTGTTACCAAACAAACAGAGACTGCAGAGCTGACACCAGCCAGTAAGACAAAGGTAGAACTCTGTGGTATTTTGTTTAAATATCAGAATCAGAAGGAAGAGTGTGGCACGTACACAGATATAATTTATACGTGACAAATTTGTGTTTGTAATTTCTCTGATAAGGAACCCTTTCAATCGGTGGGAAAATCACATCATGTACAGAGTCTCAGTAAGTATACGTGACATTCAGAAGAAATGGTATGACAACCAGCATTTCTAGAGATTTACTTAATCACTTAATGCCCTCCTTATCCAAACTATGTAATTAATCTACAGCTACAACATAAAATACAATGACCTTCTGATGTGTGTGTGTATATATATATATATATATATATATATATATATATATATATATATCACTGGCAACAATAAATATACATCAGTTATGATGCATTTTATTTATATCCTTTGAAAGTTCTCAAGGACACTTTACAGGACAGTTAAAAATAAACAGCAGTATATTGAAATATTTTAAAAACCAATAAATCAGGGAAGGAAGAGTAGAGTAGATTTAGATTTGAGGTGGGATTTAAAGGTACAAAGGAAGTTGATATTAATGTTTTATGTGAGAGAGTTCCTGCTCAAAAATTATCCATAACTTTAAGCCTTAATGCAAATGTGTAAAAATAATAATAAAAAATTCACTCCCTGTACAGTTTATATGAACATGGAAATAAGTTCTAAAAACCCATCTGGTTCTTTACCAGGCTAGATTGTAGATTGTTGCACACTTCAATTAACCTACAGAGAGGGAAAGTTAATCAACTAGATGAGTGTGATTTAAATACATCATGTTTGTTTCTTAAACTTTAAATACCTAGGACAATTCTTTTGGTGACTTCTAAATATGTTTTTTCAACACGAACCTCCCCTAAGTGATTTATTATTATTTTATGTAATATCAACCTTTGCATTTTGCAATTTCAGTAAAAATCTTTTCTATATTTTACCCATGAAGACCCAATGCTAGTTTTGTGCCAGTTCTCAAATAATTTTTTGCCTCTATTTAACCCATCCTAAGTGATTTATCAGCATTTATTATAATATTATCGTCTGTATTTTGGAATTTGTCTGTGTAAATTAAGTATTTTTCTATAATTAATTTTTAAAAACAGTCTAACTTAATGGGCACGTGCCCCTCACAGCGAGAAGGACCCTGGTTCGAATCCCACACCAGACCTTTCTGTGTGGAGTTTGCAGGTTCTAGGTTAATTGGTTAATCTAAATTGTACATAGGTGTGAATGTGAGAGTGATTGTTTGTCTATATATGTTCAGCCCTGCAATGAACGGGCGTCTCATACAGGGTACACCCTGCCTTCACCCATTGTAGCTGGATTAGGGCCCCACTGACCCTAGTCAGGATAAAGTGGGTTCAGGTGACGAGACGAGAGTTTAATTTAACATTAAGGGTTATTAGAGTACATCGGGAACAGAGGAAATTGAAGGAAAAGATAACAAAATCTAATTAACTGAACATAAAGTCAGTGTTTGCATCCACTGTCATTGATCCATCTCCATTAGTTTTACTGGTGAATCAATGTTGTAGAAAGTGACGGTGTTTCTACGTTCACTACAGAGCCCCTGAATGTCCAAATGGGTCATATCTTATGACCATGAAAAGATGACAAACTGCATTTTACACTAATTATTTACATGTATTAATATAATTAATGAATCAACAGGTATTAAATAGTTAAGATCAGTAGATGTTTATGGTTATCAGTGGCTGTTTGGATCTTTATGGGTTAATGAAATTATTAATATGTTACTATAAATGAATTATATTTAAGGTAAAATATACCAATAACTCCAGATGAAAACAAGTATCTTCAACCATTGTCATTTGTCAGATTACACTAGTTTTACTGCATTTTAGCTGAATTATTTACATCTGTAAATATGATTAGTGGTTCAAAGGTTACTTAACTGGTATAGGTCAGTGACTACTTTTGGTTACTGGTGACTATTTATGTCCATATAGGATAGATGTAAATTTGATGAAGGTCAATACATAAATATAGGAAATTCCACCTATTTTTGACTGTAATTTTTGTGGTGAAAAGTCAGTCAGTTGTGATTCCTGTGGAATTCCCCATTTGATTCTACATCATTTGTGTTGAAGCTGAGTGAAGATGAGTGAATAAGCACTGAACAAATGCTATGGTTTAACCCTACTGCTGAAAACTGTTGCTGCAGATGAACTGCCACCCAACATCAATTTTCAGGATGTCACTGAAGCAACCAGAAATTTTCACACTGACATGAGAATTGCACAAGGACACTTCGCTGACATTTACAAAGCACAGAAGGGAGACCAACTATTTGCAGTGAAGCTCTTTAAGCAGGTGAGTTATGCACTGATTTGTGTTTCTTATTTACATTTTGTTCAACGTACTTGTGTTGCTGCTATATTCACACTGAAAGTTCCATCTTGTATTTGCAAACAAGACAATAACCATTTTAATTCAGCGTTTGCAGGTTTTTAATTTACTGCAACGACTCATCAGAATCACTTCTCACACCTGCAGGAGCATCAAGAATTAAAATGTCTCAATAAAAGCCATAAACTAATTTGAAAGTACGACTGCAGCTTTCTCCTCTCAGTCCAAATCAAAAGAATAAATGCCTTGGTGGGGTTTGCACTCTCAGAGTGCAAACACCAGTGCAAACCCCACCAAGGCACCAAAGCAGACCCCCAAATGACCTAAATGATCGATAGCTTTCACTTTAACTTCTGCAAGGAGCGGTCTGACCCAACCAACCAAACAAAACACACAGAATTTAATAATTTGTTCCTTGTGACAGTATTAACATTCCGCAAAATCTTATCTTGCTAAGAGACAGACAGACAGACAGACAGATAAACACTGGCAAAAACATAACTCCGACATTCCTTGGCAGAGTAATAATAATAATAATAATAATAATAACGGCTTAGATTTATATAGTGCTTTTCATACTGAAAGCGTGTACAGTGGAGCCATTATTCATTCACTCATGTATGCACACTCCTGTGGTGGTAAATTACTTATGTCGCCATAGCTGCCCTGACACAAGCTGAAAGAAGCATAGCTACCAATTTGCACTTACATCTCCTCCATTGTTTCAGAATACAACTTCAGTGTAGAACCTGAGTTTGTTCACCTTTATATGAGGGAAACTCAGGGTTTCTAGTTCCTCAAAAAAATTTTCCCAGAAAACTTTGGATTCCTGTATCTTTTTCATTCTGCCCTCTAACTGGTGGCTTCATTTCCTCTTTCACACAATGTGGGTACATTAATGATGCACACATTCATTAGTTTAGGAGGTGGAGCTAGTATGGTCTTTTCAGAAGTGCAGAGATTAAAGAGTGATGGTCACTCCTGTGTGTAGAGGCATATTCTTATTTTACAGATTCTGTTTCTATAGATACTGATTCTGCAGTGGATCTGCACCCTTATGTTTACACATTACAGTAGATTCATTTATCCATTTTCGTTCTTCTTAGGTTTTTGTTTGAAAGATTATGTGCATGTTGAGATGTGTCTGAACTGATCAGCTCATTAGGAGGGAAACTATATATATACAGTATGTATATATATACAGTATATATATATATATATATATATATATATATATATATATACTATGAATATGTTGAAGTAAAACTGGCATGGTTTTACTACATAGGTCATGTGGAATCATCTCTTAACTCCTTTTTTTATTCATCAGATAAAAACTGAGCTCAGCGTTATCAGCCGAGGAGTTGCCTGAATTAACTCTGATGGCCTCAAAGTTATCTCAGTGTTTAGTAACTCAGTTCAGGGTTTGTTAAACATGCTCTCTAGAACACTACTGCATTTTTAGGGTCCATGAAACTGACAAACATATTTTAGTTTGGAATTTCCAGTTTTGTGCGGTCATAGAAACAATGACATGTATATTTGCCTTGTTCTCAGTCACGGGTGCGTGAGCATTTCAGGAAGTAAACAGAACATTGGCTTTCACTACCAGGTGCTCCTTCAACATGGAATTATAGTTATTTTAAATTATATATTCTAAATCATTGCTGTGATGTTAAAGTCAGTTTTTTATGATGATAGTACTATCACCCCTGAAGCTTCACTAAAATTATATTTTCCCCAAGACCCAGCAATGCATTTTTTCCTCAGTAGGGGACATGAGTTTCACAGCTTTACTTAAAAGCACATCTGTCTACTAAAGGACATTCCATTACAAAAGGAAAAATGCATCTGAGAAAGGTGCTGGATCATTCCATTTCCAGTCAAGCCAATTTAATGTATAAAAGACTAAAGTTGTACTTTCCTGAGTCTCAGAAGGATAAGGAAATTACAAAGCCCTTATATTACTGCAGATGTGCCCTTATTTATCTAGTTCAATTCAATCCTATTCATCTACAGGCTTTTTTGTTCCAGTCTGTTGAAATCTTTCTGTCATGAGGGGTGAGGTCAAATGCACAGTGTTGAAGGAAGAACAGAATTTAATACAAAAACCAAACTACAAACAAAACCTGGGATAGATCAGCCAGAGTCTGAGGTGATGAATGAATGAATGAATGAATGAATGAATGAATGAATGAATGAATGAATGAATGAATGAAAGAAAGAAAGAATGTCCAGGTTATGGAGCGCAGTTCAGAACAGATTTTGTTGAAACTTTCAAGAATGATAGATAATGGGTCAAGGAAATATATATTTTGAGCAATGAAGGTCAAAGGTCAAAGTCACACTACAGGTCATCAACTAAAACACATTAGTGGTAATATGTTAGACAAGATAGAATCTGGTGTTGTTTTTGCACTCACATGGTCCCACCTTCAGACATCAGATGGGTCAACACCTATGGCTCCATCACGTTTTGACGTCATATGATGCCATATAAAGCCTTGGCGGAGGTCTGCTGTCTCTAACTGCCTTGTTAGTTTTGTAATTAGATACCACGAGAGAAAACATCTGTACAATTTCTCATCTCATCACTGGAATCCGCTTTATCCTCACTAGGGTCACAGGGGTCACTGGGGTCCTAATTCAGCTACAATGGGCGAAGGCGGGTTACACCCTTTATGAGCATCTGTACAATTTGACAAATTAAATAAATTCAGTGGGAAGGGATTATATGAGGTTGAAAACCATAACAAATACAGAAATAATGCAGTCAGAGACAGCAGACCTCCACCAAGGCTTCATTTTTAATTCACATGTGACGTGATGGAGCCATAGGTGTTGACCCATCTGATTTTTGAAGGTTAAGGTTAGGGGTCAAAGGTTAAGGTTATAGGTGTTGACCCATCTGATGTCTGAATGTGAGACGATGTGAATATTTAAAAAAAACACCACATTCTATCTTGTCTGAATCTTGAGATATTACCACTGATGTGTTTTAGCTGTTGACTTTTAGTGTGACATTGACCTTTGACCTTCATTGCTCAAAATCTAATGGGTTCTTCCTTGACTCATTATCTATCATTCCTGAAAGTTTCATCAAAATCTGTTTTGAACTTTTTGCGTTATCCTGCTGACAGACAGACAAACTGACTTGAATTGAATACCTCCTTAGCAGAGGTCGTAAGGTAAAGTCAGTTACAGTTCAAGCTTCCACAGAATCTGATTGTAAAGGTTGAATATACTCCACCCATTTGGCCCAGAGTTTAATAAAAACAATTTTCTTAAGATGAATAGAAAAGGTAATTATTTCCATTACTTACTTACTTTCCATTACTGTATGACTGGAGCTTTAGGAAGTAACCATCACCTGTTGAGTGTTTTTTTGTTTGCAAATATCAAAATATTAAACAAATATTCATCTGATTGCCTTTCACTAAAGTCAGCATTCCCTAAAAGTAATGTTGAGTAATAATAAAGAAAAGAACGCAACTCAACACGGCATTTGTGAAATAACTAACTAGAAAAGTTTTTTTCAGACAAACGCCATGTCCTGGAAGAAGCTGTGGAATCTGTTCAGACAAGACATGGAGGTTCATCATTTGTACGTATCTGTCATTCCTGCCATTATAAATACTCTCATCTGAGTCTTTACTTTCTCTGATTTTCAGTACAATGTGGTGTTTTACAGCATCAAACACTCAAACATCCTAGACTTGTGGGGCTGTTTTTCGGATGAGGACCGTTACTGCCTGGTCTACCCTTACCTTCCAAATGGATCCCTGTTCCACAGACTGCACCACCAGGTAGATTTATGTGGTGTTGTGTGAACCTTGGTTTATCTTATGAACATCATTTTTCACCTCCATGTCTGAATGTCAGGGATTGTGGTTTATCGTTATGGATTTGTTTATTCCCACATCCCAGAACAGAAGCTTGGAAGTATTTTAAATTCAAGAAAAACAGGAAGCGAACATAAAACATGATGTAGCTTTGTATCTACATATATTAGTTTTAGAGGATTTAAGAGCAGAGATAGCTATATTATCTTTACAAAATGTATGAACATTTTAAGTTTAGTCAAAAGTATAGACAATCACACCATCATTTACTCGTGAGCTTGCAAATGCAAAGGTGTTTGTGAAGTCCTTCTACTAGAAAATATGATGAATTTCATTAAAAGGGTAATACATTTTGTATAATTCCAAAGATATTTATGTAGATAATAAAGACAAACAAACATAATTCTTGAAGGCAAAACCTGCTAAAGACTTACGCTTAGTACTAATTCCATGTTCCCCACAATGATTTGCATCAGAATGTATAACAGGATAGAAAACTACAGCTATTGTGTATTTTGACTACCGTTATTCCAGTGAAAAGTTGCTTCAATTTTTTTTTCTGTTAGATCTTTGAGCAAGAGAATACACTTTGCCTTACAATTTAAAAAAATCATCTAACTTAATGATTTATTGGCTTGAATTCCAACAAAAAGGGCATTTATGTATTCTCTATTACAGGTAAAGTTTGGAATAATACATACTGAAGTACAAAATAACAGGATAAATCTATAGTCAATAGAGTGGATGTACATTTAAACTATTGTCTAACAGGTTCCACCTTTAAACACAGATCCTCTCTATTCAGACCAATAAACATACCTGTTTATGGATTTAAGAAGAAAAACATTTGCTTACAAATACATTTTTACATTTATTTTTCATGTTAAATTCTTATCTTTCTTGCGGGGTCACAGGAGGACATTTGAATTTTAGTTTGTAATATAATTAATTATACAGTACTGTGCAATAAAATTGGACAACATTAGGCTTGTTGGTTTAGTGATGTGATGTGCATTTGTCAATGTGTGTATTAAAATTAAACCTTGAGATATGTGACCTATGTCAACCAAGAAAAACAGACGTTTCAAGGGGAAAAGTGCTTCTACAAACCAAAGTGGCAGTCTTTAATATGACTTCCCTTTGTATTTAATATATATTTAACTCTTTTGTTCTGACATTATTTTTATTGGA
This sequence comes from Siphamia tubifer, assembly GCA_020466265.1. Classification (NCBI taxonomy): domain Eukaryota; kingdom Metazoa; phylum Chordata; class Actinopteri; order Kurtiformes; family Apogonidae; genus Siphamia; species Siphamia tubifer. The sequence continues at coordinate 25,169,756 of CM035794.1, read as the reverse complement.
TCCATTTTCTGGTGTTTTGTATCATGTCTGATTCAACGCATGTTAGATGTTTGTAATCATTTATGCCGCCTCTTGTCAAGTGATGAGTCACATAGTGACTTTAACCTTTTCAACCCAGTTCAGTTATTTGTGTGCCTTTTGAGGCTGTGCATATATTTCCTGTATTTTCTTGTTGGAAAAAGAGAATCAGAATGAAATACATGTGCTCATTTCAAGCCTGCAAAAACAACAAGGCTAAAGGTGGAACAAGACGTTTGTAGAGTTCTGTGTATTTGATACATAGATTTAAAAAAACTAAATAAATAAAAAAATGAACAAACATCTTTTTTTTGTTTCAGTCAGTTGACTTGTTAACAAGTCCAGGAAACATGAAAAAAACAAGATAAAATTCCTCTGACAGCAGAGTCATTTTGGTTCTTCATTACATTCTGTTATTTACTCCAACTTATCACAACATTTATATCAGGGATAAAACATGTGTGACGCCATCATCTAAAACAAAGTGCTTGGAGATGAAATGTGAATATGTACAGAAGGGGAAATTGCTCTGTGAGTATTATGTAATCCTCAAGGTTGGGATTTCCAATAATTTTGATCCTCATTGCATCATATGACACAAAGTTGACTTCACCATTACAAATCATGTTTACTCTAAGGTTTTGACATCAACATTACAGATTTTATTTTAATGTATTATTTAGAAATATATAATGTGTTGAATGTTGTTTATGTACAGGATGAAGAGCTCCGTCTGTCCTGGCAGCAGCGTATAAATGTCATTAAAGGAATTGCAAAGGCCTTGCATCACCTTCACAATGCTCAGCCCTGCCCCGTGATCTGTGGGAACATGTGCAGGTACAACTCCATTCACAAGCAGTAGAATATAACAGCACCACCAGCTCCAAACCTGAAGCTCAGACACCTACTGAAGGCTATTTTGTTGAAGTTTCACTTTTTACAATTATAATATATGCCAAATTAGGAAATCCTGTTTAAAAAAGTATCAAAAAGTGGAAGCACATTCAGGATTAAATTTAGAAGTGAATGAAATCAGGCTGTTTTGCCTCTGTTCCTGAATTTGAGAGGTCAATTCACTGTGTCTTTTCTGCTTAGTTCTAACGTACTTTTGGACAACGACTTGATGCCAAAACTGTCTGATTTTGGATTGGCTCGACTCCGTCCTCACTCTGCAAATCACAACCTTACCATCACCTTGACGACCAGTTTTCACAGCAACACAGGATACCTTCCAGAGGAGTACACCCGAGGTGGAAAACTGTCCTTCAGCCTGGATGTTTACAGCTTGGGAATGGTGATTGTAACAAAATCATACTTCAAAGCTGTGTTGTTACCATTTAATTCTCACTATACTTTGAGTTGAAACATGTCAATATATCAGATTTGATACTATCCCTGGTGTGACATTCATAGTTACTGTAACTGCAGGAAACTAAATATACTGAACATTTTCTTGCTTTTAACAATTTATTTCCGTGCAGGTTATAATGGAAACAATAACCGGTCGTAAAGTCATAGAAGATGGTCCTAAGACGATATTTCTGGTAAGTCAATGTTGTTTATTCAGTAGAGGAAGAATAATAGGAAATAAAAATTTAATTAACAAGTAAAATAAATAAAGTACATAGGGTGGAAATCTTTTTTTTTTTTTTTAAAGACTTATTCTGTCATAAATATAAATAAATGTCTACTAATATAGCTAAATCAAAATTCAACTTTAAAAATAAATTTAAAAGAAAAAATAAGCAGTTGATTGTTTTTATTTATTTACAGTGCTGTGCAAAACTCCTTATCCAGCATAAATTTATATATATATGTGTGTGTGTGTGTGTGTCTGTGTGTGTATTAGGGCTGCACAATATTAGGAAAATATGCAATATCATTATCAATTACTGTGATAATGATATGACTTACAATATTTAAATATTTAATGTTTTTCTTCACTCCACTTGCTGCCAACATAGACTGATGCAGACTATTAAAGAAACGCACTCTTTCCATTCTAACATTTTTATTGGGAAAAATATAATTACCCCTGCAGTGCTGGCCATAAATCATCTTGTGCCCTTTAAACATTTTCTGCTACTGTCACCAATATTGGGTTAATAAATAAAAACCTAAAATCTAAGGAAAACCATTCAACATGTATAATACAGTTAAACATAATGCACAACAGCCTAATAATACCAATAGGTTCCAACAATCCAGACAATGAAAAATAACCTATTTAAAAGCCTAATCTCCCTGTACCAGAATTGAGAATAAAAATGTCCCCCTGTAGTATACAGTAGGCTATACAGTACAATGACAAGCAGGTTAAGCTACTTACCGATGGCTAGATGCAGCCTGTGACCAAAACGCTGAAGTCTGACCCAGCTGGCCTTTACAATGTCAGCACTGTTATCCGTGGTTATACACACATTTGCTGGTCTTTGTGTCAATTCTAACTGGTGAATACTTCACATAATCCAAGTGCTGTATTTCCACCAGTGTGCAATTCTGAGAAGTATAGTCTTTAGACACCATGTTTTCTGTTTGAAATCTTCTCCAAGGAAATGCATGGTGGGCTCGTGTAGGGTTGTTTTAAGAATTTACATGCTTTTCCATAAACAAATTTGGAACAAATAAACCAAGTTGTGTCATGTTTTCAGGTGACCTTTACATTACACATGGCTGTTTTAGGGTGGAAGCTATACCTATATAATATTAATGAAGGAAAACATCCATCAACTGACCAGTTAAATGTTTATAATGTTATAATTTATCTTGGAAAGGAGTTTCCTTTCTTCCTTACAATAATATTAGTACATTTTATTTATGGACACCTTTCTCAACACTGAAGGTCACAAAACAGCAGAAATATAAATATAAATTACAATATATGAAAGGCAGAGAAATATTTTAAAAGGCAATAAAAGAAGAGTAAACATGGACTATGAACTTCTGGATTATGCATAATTATGTTACCATTTCCATAAACATTTTCCAATGCAACTAAAACACTGAATACATATTTATTAAGTTAATGTGACAGTACTTGGTAAACAGACATTGGCAGCTGCTGCTACAATAATAAAAGTTTCAAGTCATAAAGCATGTGTTTTTGCTGCTGTCAGAATGGGCCGAGTAACAACATTTTCTCCAAATTGTGGATTATCACTGCTTTTGTCGGTGTCTTTGTGTGTTCTATCAGAGAGATTTACTGGTCTCGGAGATGGAGGAGAGTGGAGGTGTGGACTCCTGTCTGCAGTTTTTGGACCCCACAGCTGGACAGTGGCCATCAGCTATGGCCCTTAAACTTCTGAGACTGGCACTCGACTGTACTGCAAGTCATCGCAGCAGACCAAACATGGAGAATGTGAGCAATGAACAACTGTATTTTAAACTTATAGGCAACACGTAACAAAATATTTCAACCATCAAGTTAACAGCACATTTACCGCGTAGCTCAAATACAGCATGTACCATCACATTTCTGAGTTAGGTGGAGTCTGTGTCAGTGGTAGCATTGGTTAAAGTTTCATCCATTAATCTTCGTCTTTGCCTGCTCCACCTTCTAATCCAAATACTTCATACTCCAAAAAGTCAACAGAGTGATGACCAAAATGCCAAAACTGAGGGACACACATGCTGGATCTGACCGCCACAGCCCGCGTCTCCAGCCTTGCAGAGTCCATGTTTTTAACAATTTTCCTTAAGCTGATGATAGTCTGCCAGCCATATACTCTTCTTGCACCGTTCGGCTGAACTTTTGATACTAAAAGCACTGGTCTAGGTGGAGAAACTACCGTTAAAGTTTCTCTGCCACTCCGTAATGAATGAGGGTCAATGGGTGACGTAAAGCATCATGGGTAGCTCCCTCATAGCCACTGGAATGCTACGTACAGTATGTACATGACGTATTTGTGTACATTACATAGTTACGTACAGTAATGTACTGTATTTATGTCTCTGGGTTTCAGTTTCCTTTCGTAATTAGAATTTTCTTTCATATTCAGAGCCGAAAAATTGCGGTAAAGGTTTTGACTGTACATTGTTGATGTGTTCATGAAACGCCTGCCAATAGATTATGATAACCTGACAATTCCAATAGATATGACAGTGATCAGCTCCACTGGTTAATACTGTACTTTACACTATCTTCAGGTACTTCTGACCCTGAGCCCACTGCTTCCTCCGCCAAGCTGTCCCCATAGCGACCAGCCCTGCAGCCTGGATGATGGAGCTCAGTTCAGTCTACCTCCTTCCTCCTCCATCCCTGTAGAGTATGATGAGCAGTGCACCCCTCCTGGTTCTTTAACTACAGTGGGACCCTGTGAGTGCAGCCAGTCAGAGGTGACATACCTGAGCACCCAGAGTGAGGAGGCAGTGGATCTGTACAGCAGCTGGCCCGTACAGTGCAGCTGCTCAGCTGCACTGACCTGTGACGACTGTAGAGCCAATGGCTTCACGCCCTCTTCTTTGCAGAGTAGACACAGTTCAGATGCTGATTAGATCCATATCACAGTGGCACAAATGGAACATCTTGGCCAGATCGAGTGAAATATATGAACACATTTGTCCATCTCAAAAGTTTCATTGACTGTATTTTTACAGAATTAGGACTCCACGTATTACAACCCTATTGCTTGTTCTGGATTTTTTTTTACTCCTCTATGTACAGTAAGTATTGTGACAGTAAACCTGATTATGTAGACTAAGCACACATGGTTAAAAAAGGAGGAATAAATAACAAAAATAAAAAAAGATATTCACATGATGGCTGTTATCCTCACATGTGCAGCATGAAGCACCCAAATATTGCAAATAAAAGTACAAAACAACTTCCACACTTAGAATTTATCATTTACACATGTGTTTGTTTGCTTAAAACTAACTACAAGTAAATGAAGTTGCAGTTTGTGGCAAAATTGTTGAAGTATTCGACTGAAAATATAGTAATATAAAAACTACACACCTAGAAGTCACAGATGTGTCTTCATTGTACATATCTCTTTGTAATCTGTGACTTTTTGAAGATTCACAATGAGCCCCATATTGATTTTAACCCTTTTTTAAATCATTTAATCTCACTCTTGAAGATTAAAGTAAAACTGTTATCAGCCGGTATCAGCCGTTTTAGTGCTGGTGATGTTTGTCCCTGAACAGTTTCACACAAAACTACAGGTTTCTTTATTGTCTTTGATGCAAATTGTGTTGTTCTTGGATCATAAAACTACCCTTTAAATTCACAAACATCATATGAAAATAGTGATGCAATTTAAATAAGATAAAAAAAAATATCTTGCCATTGACCAGCATTTATATTTTTATGGAGTTTAATGAAACTTAAAGTGTGCACAGTGAAGGCAGTGTGACTTAGATTTTTTTATAGACATTTTTTCCACAAAAATGTAAATTAACGCCCACTTATTTGATCTTGCTCGTGGGTTTTCAAATTAGATAAATTCCAATGCACACCCATAATAAAAAAATTTTTATTGTCTTTTAAGGTTTTACTGAAAATATTAAATATTTAATAATTTAATATTGTGATCTAAGCAGAGCCTTGGTTACGTAGTGGAAATAATTTGGATTAATTGGATTATTTGAATGATATGGATGTGACTAATAACTGATTCATTATTACAATGTGTTGTGACTTAACTAATTTAGTCATGTTGGAGTTGCATATATTCTGGGGGGTGTTTCTCCATTCTCTCTCTGTAATAAGTCTGAGGTGTTTCTTTCCAGGAGATTTCTGCATGATAGAAAACACAGTTAAGGAAAGACTGAGTACTAAGAAAAGTCTGTACAGACAACAAATGAACTCTGTTCTCTGTGACAGAGCGGCTGTAAAGATCACACTTCCTGTTCAGTCTTTGCCACGCATCACACTGTCTTCTAATTTTTACATGTGTGGTCTCTGCTGTTCCTACTGAGGCAGGCCTACGATTTCACAACATCACTCATTACAACACACCACGGCATCACAAAATGAAACCTCAGATGTGGTAGTACATTTAGAGTATTTATAATATCCTCACACTTCTGCCCTTGCCATCAGATTCTGTGAGATAAAAAAGATGTTTATCATCAAGAGATGTCTTAAGGTCAAAAACATGGTAGAGACACAAATATAACATTTTTATTATCCAAAGACCACATATCTGTATAGAAAGCTAACACAGAAGTAGTAGAATGACTTTAATTTATTTGTCATATTATACATTTTCATGATTTTGAGGATTTTGACTTGAAATTGTAAAAATGGATGTGTGATATCAGTGTCTCATTAAATGGTATCTAAAATATTTCTATTTTAGAGAAGGTAAAATTAATAACTGTTGAATTTTCCTAATTAAACTATTAAATTCCCTCACCATTCTCATTATCTGGACAGACATGGATTGAGTGAGAACTGATTCACAGACACAACTGCAGGGCAATGATTCTTATTTTTTGTTTGTTTGTTTTTTTTTGTCATTTGACACAACTTATCTTTTGCTCTGACGATCTTCCTAAATCCCTCTGAACTTACTCCCAGAAATGTATGGTGGTATTCTCCGCATTTGTAAATACAGACCAGGATTCATTACACTTTCATCATTATTGTCATTCATTACAATCACTCTGTATAATATATTTATCATGACAACTTTTCGAAAATTATCGGAATCATTTCACCAGTCATGTCATTTTCTTCCTGTTAGCATAATTCCTGAAAAATACACTGAATATTTAGACAACAAATAAACATTATGTTCCTTAAATGAGTAATTATTGCTCTATTTTTTTTTCATTGAATAATATATTGTAAAACATTTCGCTGTGGCCTACATAAGCTATAAATGCTATGTTTGGGTCTGAATTCTTCATTAATTCAACTCCACAGGCCCATCTTCAATCATATGACACCAGAAAGGTTGTTTTGAGCATTGGTTTTTCAAATGCAAATAAGCCACTTCACACACCCACCCCCCCTGCAGGCTGATGACCATGCTCTCTGTCCTGTTCAGCCTCTTGTGTTCATTAATGCAACCAACAACTGGTTGTTTAAGACCCCGTCCAACCTTAAAATACTGAGATAATAAGTAATGTTTTAATTCAAGTATACTTTAATAAGCATCTAAATTTTAAGTTCTGGAAACTTGTATTTTTTATGCTCATCAAGTTACATTTTTTGAATTCTGCTAACTTAGTTGGCTTTACAGTGTACTCAAAGTGCTTCACACTGGGTCATCTTCATTCAGTGATACAGTCTGTGGATATAATAATATTTATTCACTGCTGTTGTTGATATTTAGAGGTGTATTCTAGTATGTTATTTCTCCCTGATGTTGAAAATTTTGAATACCACTACTACATTAAACCCCTTTGACAGAAAGGCAGTAATGACCTGTATACATATATCTGATTTTCTACCAGGATGTTAAGCTTATTATTAAATGTGTACCTCACAATGTCAGCCAACATTAAGGAGGAGAAGGAATAGAGCTAATGTGACAAAATAATATTGCAGCACATGTTATATATTCTATATAAAGAATGAAATGCTTATATCATGGCCTGTGTTAAGTCACTGGTGATCAAGAGCTGTGACACAGACTTAAAATAATGTCTGTTCAGTCTGCTGTATCAAAGTTCCCATTATTATTTTCAGTCCATGTAATTTTATTGTCATTTTTATTTTAAGCATTAATGTACATACTAAAGATACAGAATAAACTTTTTTATTGAACCTCAACCAGAACGTTTTCCTTACATTCTGCTTTCATTCTTCTGTCTTTGTTTACTCATAAAACTCCTTCCGTCAGTGTTGAAGGGGTTCAGGAGGAGGCAGTTTTTAGGATGCCAAATGTAGAAGGTTTTTGATCAGGACCCTGTACCCCTGCTTTTGTCCAATCCTTATACACACCACAATAGCAATATCATCTGGATGTAACAGGAGTCTGAGTAAGGCAATAATTTGAATTTACCTAAAGGCATGTAAATGTCAAGACAGTTTCCCAGAGTGATGAACTGGTCTTCCTATCAGGTAGTCTGCAATCCAGGAAACAAAAGAAGGATCCATGCTCATCTCTGGGACCTTGTCTTTGATTTTTGAAATGGATTAATCACCATCAAACCCTCTGTATTCAAAGAACAGAATCCTCACATAAGCAGCAGACTCATCTGGATGAGAAATAATTCTGTAGCATCATCCACATCAATGTGTTCATTTGCAGTAGATGCAGACCATACAACATAGAGACCAGGATCTACAGTGGGATCTGCAGGCATAAGTTGCATAATCAAGGATGTTGCTTTGGAATGTTTACCTCTTCAGAATATAATCAAATATAACATTTAACAAAGTGTTGGAGAAATGTGAATATCCTTTTACTTCAACTATAATTAAAATTATATATATATATATATATATATATATATATATATATATATATATATATTTTTTTTTTTTTTTTTTTTTTTTTTTTGATTTGATTTGATTTGAATGATTTATTTCGAACATGTGCAAATTGCAACAATAATCAATACAGCAATAATAATAATAACAATGACATGTCCGAAAAGGAGTAGGATGAAGCATAAGCTTATTTAATCCTACCCCTTCTTCACTTCCTCAACAACCTAAATACATCTTGTAGTAATATAGTGCATAGTACAAAAAATATGATAAATAAAATGATAACAATAACAATGATAACAATACCAATAATCAATAACTGAAGTACTAAACATAGACATATATACAAAAAAAAAAAAAACTATAAACAAATGAGCAGATAGGAAAGTAGGTAACAAATAGAGTTTTTTTGTTGTTTGTTTTCTTTTTTCCTCCCTTCCTTCTTCTTCTTTTCCCTTTTTTTTCTTTCCTTTTTCTAATCTTTTTTGTATTTTGCTCTTATTTTTTATTTTATTTATTTTATTTTTCTATTCATTCACTTATTTTATTCATGTATTTATTCATTTATATCTTTTAACCCCACAGAGGGGGAGTCAACATTGCTCGAGATCAGTGCATATTCCAGTCTGGCAGCCATATACTATACTATTTAGTGCATGTGTGTGACCATCGTCGGTTCTCCCCGAAAGCTGAGCAGACATCCCCCATTAGAACTCTCCCTTACAAGCCAGTGAGTGCAGTGCTGCACCTCAGTGATGTGAGGAGGAAACAAAGACTGGACAGGACGGTATATATATATATATATATATATATATATATATATATCCATACGCATATACCTAAAGTTACATAATCAGATGCAGTGTAATACCATTGACCAGACAGCAGATTGTTGTGCCTTCATTCATTCAAACTGTTTTGTTTGTTTGTTTGTTTTATACCAAAAATTGACTACAGGTGAACGTGCTGAAAAAGTACCAAAAGCACTGGGACTTAATATCAGGTAGTTGTAACTGATAAATATGCTTACATTTCAGTTTTAAAACCACAATATATTCTTAGAAAACCAAACCTGTGATATCTTTACATCTTGACACATGCCCAAAGATGGTGTGCACATCTCCTACTAAACAGCTACTTTGATGATTTACAGTCAGGTCCCAGGCCCCATCACAGCACAGATGGCTCTGATCAAGGTAACAAATGACATTTGTATGAACACTCCAGTTAATGCATAGTCATTATGTTTCCTCACCACATCTATACAGACAACACTCAGATTTACATCTAACTCAGTGACACAATGTTGAAATGGGTTCTTTAAGTGTTAAATTTACTATTTTACTGTATGTGAATGTGCGCAGTGACATATTATAATGTTTATACCAAAATTCAACAATGAAAACAGTTACTCCTCATTTTTTACACAGTATGACTTTGAAATTTTACATTGCGGTAAATGGAGAATACATTTCAAAGTGATCCAGAATCCAGAATCTTCACTAAAATCCTTGTGTCATTCCCAAGTTATCCTGAGAGTTTCATGGAAATCCATTCATAACGTTTTGAGTTAGGCCTATGTTGTACACGGACAAACAAACAGACAGACAGATAAACACCGGCAAACACATAACCTCCTTGGTGGAGGTAATAAACATCACAGACCCATTTAATGCGCCAAGTGTGCTTTTCACAAGTAATGAGGCAGGCAGGCTGGACACTGACCCAGACCTGTAGTATCCAACATAAATAGTAGGGGAACATCATGTAACTATAGCTAATATGTGATAATGTGTATGTTTATTACTTTCTGTCTGTGACATACGTGTTAATATAGTATTTAACACAGTTTGAATGAATGAAGGCACCACAAAATAGGTGAATTTATACATTTATGATAAACACTAAACAGTGGTTAACTCACTCACTGTTAATTTGATTAATTCAGCACTTTTTGTGTTAGAACTGGATCTGCCTTTGGGTGTTTTATATTAATAATGCTCTATACGGACTTTATGCTCATTGAGCACATTTTTGACTGATGTCAATCTGCTGTCTGGTCACGTGACGATGGTATTACAATGCATCCGATTATGTAATTTTAGGTACGTGTGTATGCATGCATATGTATCTGTGTATTTTGACTACTTTTTCTAAATCTGGATGGATGAGAAATGGGGTTGGGAGGCTGGGATTGGGATTATTGTGGCCTATATTGTATGGTTATACTTAATTTCTGGTGATGTGTGGTTTATGTTTAAAATTAAAACAAATATGTTTTTAAAGAACAGCAGTTATTGCGTTAAACGCGTATTTCAGATTAATTATTCTCAAAGACCCCCATCTGAAGCCACTTTATTTTGGCATCCTCGGGCACAACAGCTGTCGACCGTGTCCAGTTTTTAATTATAATAAAACGACAAGTTAGCTGCCTAGCAATGATTTGAACGGCGCGCTTTCCTTCTTCTTTTTTATTGGCGTTATTCTTGCCAATATGCCGCCGTTTTGTTTGCATACCGGCATCACGTGATGCCAACTACCGGAACTCTATACGCTCCTAGCCAATTAAATGGATCTGACATATTTTGAACCAATGAGGCGCGCAGATGTCATCTATCACGTGACGTTATTTTACTAAAACCTTCTGGACTCGCGCAGAGTACCTACACTCAAATAAGTTCTAACACACTGTCCTAGGTTTTCATCGCTACGTTTCAGTGACGGGTAGATTTGTACCTCCAGACATGTTGGCGAAATGGAAAAAGTTAGGTCAAGTAACTGGCTATATTAAACCCGAGAAGACGAATAATAAAGACACAGCAGATGAACATTGTGAAGATTCAGAGGATGAAGCTGAGGAGCAGCAGCCAGAGTTTCCAGATGAAATGGAATTGACGAGCGTAGCTTCTGGTGCACATTTATTCGAGTCTTCGGTACCGGCATTCCAAAAAGGTAAATATTTCGTTATTTGACTGGTTTACGATCCAGTAGCGATGGGTAGATGAAGCGTCCTGAATGTCAATATTGTGTTACTGAATACTAACCAGGGCCGGTTCTGCCCTTCATGGGGCCCTAGGCAAAAATATGGCAAGGGGCCCTCATAATGGGGTGGGGTGGGTGGGTGTGTGTGTGTGGGGGGGGGGGATGGGGGGCAAGATTGAGTGGTCCTTTTTCAGCCCAATTTGGAGCAGTACTTTTGTTTCGAAGTGCAGGCCAATTCTGCATGTCAGGGGACAGTTGGCAACCCTCTTAACTAAAAACCCTTTCATCTCATACTCCCTCCTAGCCTGACAATTAACTCCCTCCTCATTCAAACTTCGAACTAGTAAAGACAATGAACATAAAGTCAGCCCGCAACCATAAACAACATTGCAATGAAACGTGTCCCTAAACGTCGGCATGAGGGAGATGGAATTTTATTTTCACGACGAGATTCTAGTTTCAAACTCGCCTGTCCGCTTCCCACTTTCTACCCAATGCTATTTAGCCATTTCCACTACAACGTCAAGTGGACACGAGATTTTAACAACTGGGTAAATTAACAATACACTGACGAAATACTGGCGTGATCTGGAATTACAACTTTCAAACGTTGTCAACGAAACAGGGCCGGATCTAGCTCTGAACACTTGGAGGGGCATGTGGTTTGGCAGGAGGGGCATGAACTGGGGGGTGTCAAATCCCACCCAAACCCTTAAAAGCACAGAAATCAATGCTAACTATGTCGTCATCAGTTAATCAATCCATATCTATATCAATTTGATTTGTATTATAGGTTTTATATTGGATTTGGATGCCATGCCTGGCACTACCCTCTGTATTTACCCGGGCTTGGGACTGGCACAAATGCGACACTGGCTTGTGTCCCATTTGTGGCTGAATTACTCTTTTTTTTGGTTTTGTTTTGTTTTTTGTTTGGTTTATTTATTTATTTTTTTGTGTGTGTTTTTGTATTTTTTTTTGTGTATTCCTTTGTCATTCATTTATTGACAGAACATATTTTATTTCAACATCTTCTGTATATTTTTTGTCTCTTTTGTTGTTTTCCCAGCTTATAGCAACTTTTAGGATTTTTTTTTGGTTGTATTTTTCATTTTTTGTTCTTTTTATCCTTTTATGCATTCCTTTATCATTTATTTATTTAGAAACACATATCTTTTAAATGTCTGTGTATTTTTTTTTATCTTTTATGTCATTTTCATATATCTTATAGCAACTTTTAGGATTTTTCTTATTATTTTTGTCTAATTGTTTTTACTTTTTATCCTTTCATGTATTTCTTTGTCATTTTCTTTAGTTACAGTCTGTTTGTGTTGTTGTTCATAGCTTATTTCTATCACTTTAGGATCAGCCGTCTGTTTTTCTGTGCAAACACCCTAACAAATGTATCCATGTTTAGGCCTTTTGTTATAGCCTTCTCGTGAGCCAGAATAACTAAATCTCTTTTTATCTTGTGTAGCATAGTGTGGCGAAAGTGGGTAAGGACACGAGACAAAGTAGAGAAAGAGCTCTCACATGAAGCAGAGGATATCCCAATCACAATGGATGCCACATACATGCGATGGAGCTGAGGAAAGCTGTAGATATTGGCAAATGGTGGAGAGGTTTCTGGGCTGGAGACAGCGGGGGCTATGGTGCTTTTGCAACTAGACTGGGGCTATGGGGCACAGGGGTGACAGCCTGTAGCGGGTGGGGAAGCACTACTGCTGCAGGAGGAGCAGGTTGATGAGCGGCGGGAACGGAAGGACTCTCACGGCCGATTAAACTCTGAGTCGGATCTTCTGTTGCTAATACCGTAGCATTGTCACAAGTACTAGTGTTAGCTTTAGCTTTAGCAACCAGAAATCTGCGCATCGTGATCGGTAGAGGAGAGATAAGTAGAATAAATAAAGCCAAATCGCTGCGGTGAATGAATACAGTGTGACTGTCTCTATGACGGTCAGGTCAAACTGATGTGAGAAAGTGACAGAACTGAAGCCAAGCGAGTCTGAGAGAGGCCACGCCCTCCCTTTGCATCTACCAATCAGAAGGGATTCAGGAGAGAACAGCGCGAATATCTTTGGCTGCTGTATGTAAACATGTGGGATTTTTCCCTTGTCATCGCGTTTGGTAGGTTTGATAGGGGCAAGCGCGGCATCGCGTTTGGGGGGGCAGGCGCAAAATTTAGGGGGGCATTGCCCCCCCTTGCCTATGCCTAGATCCGGGCCCGCAACGAAACATCCCATACCTCTCACACACGTTTGTAGTGAATCAGGGAGGCATGGCAGTGAGCAGTTAGCCCCAAAATAGTGAGGGGTTAGGAAGTTTCCTTGCCTACCTGACTGTTGTTCCCTTTGTTCATTTTCATGAATTCGTTTCTTTCTTTTCTCGTAGCCTGACGGAATATTCCGCTTCATATCTGCTGCACTTTGCTACGGTCAATGGACAAACCGGCAAATATAATGTGATGAAGTCAAACACGTTGTCGTTGGGGGTGGGGTTACGCCAGTGACGTACCAGTGCCCGTGGGGCCCTACGCTCGGAGCGTATATAGCGTTTTGGGAAAACCGGCTCTGATACTAACACATGCTAGGCTACGGCAACCAACCGAGTTGACAGACTCAACTGACACCGATTTGATTATCTAGTATATACAAAAATATAGTTGATTATGGTGTTTATAGTTAATTACACAGTATATGATGTGTCATAGCCAAGTCAAATTGGACAACAGACAAGTCTGAACATGTTTGACTGGCCACTTTTGTCTGAAATATACGTTATTTAACGAAAAAGAAATGTGTCCGCTAAGTTCCACGAAATTCCGCGTCGTAATTTTGCGCTAACTTGCTGCGAAAAACAAGCTAACAAACATGCACCGTGTGGTCATTGAACTCAAAACTTTCTGAGCTCAACTGCGTCACAGGTTTTGAAATGTCGCGGCACGAGCCTGCCATCGATGCAGAAAGTGAAACTTTCTTCTACGCATGCGTTAAAAGGTACTTTACATGTGGACCTTTTTCACAAAAAGAGGAGCGTGACCGAAATTCCTGTTAAACGTCAAGACAGTAAAAAGCCGGTAATATTGAAAGAGTCTTTTCAAGTTCCTGAAGAAATGTGCCACTTTTAACATTTGCAGATATTGGGAGAATCGTGGAGGAACATTCACGAACGAAAAAGAAACTTGACAAAGGCTACGATTTTTCCAGTGAGGAAAAAGTATAAATGTAAGGAAAGATCCCTGGGGCTAAGTGCTACTGAACTGACAACTAAATCCACAAATCATTACTATATCGATTTATACCTAGGACTAGGGTTATAGGGTTATGTACGGATCACTAGCGGGCCCACATGGATCAGGGGCCCACATGGATTTAAGCCACAACTATCTCATCTATTAAAAAAAAGATTATATTTATAAATGCTTATTTCCTGATTGCATGGGGAAAATATAACTGTAAATGTGCCCTTGATTGTTGAGTGTGTTGATTTTGTAAAGTTAATCTCGCATTCTTCACTTGTGCTACAAAGTAACAGTCACCACGGTTCGTGAACGCACCTTGCCTCACGCATGCCGTAACTGACATGTTTGTAAACAAACCTAATGATGCACGCGCAGCCAGGACTGTCTGTAGAATGTTATTAAGAGCTGTCAGACTATGATAAATCTGTGTCATTTCAAGATCTAGAATGCTACATAAATAAATTGGCGCTTAAAAGTGAGTATCACCCACCTTACTTGATAAAAGAGTGGACGTATGATATCGGTAAGTTTCCTAGTATACAATATACGTACTTAATTGACAAACCTCATGACTCGTGCAAAACACTCATGAAAAACTTCGCGCCTACAAGTGTTTAGACACATACGACTGTTATGTGTGTGCATGTGTCAAACATGTTTTACACATGCTCATAACCTAGAGGTGGTGTTAATAACAGAAGAGGCTGGAGTCATTATTGTCTTAACTAGAGAAAGCTAGCAGGCTAATCTGTTAGCAGGTTTATCACTTCCTCTGGTTTATTCACTTAAGCACCTACTTGTATATCTCCTATATCTTTCATTTTATTTTCAGTATGTACTTCATTGTAGGTTTGGGTCATGCTTCTGCAGTTTTATTCAAGGTCCAGATTGTGGTTAGAATGGGAAGGACAGACAAACGGACATTCCTGATCCTACTCTCATCCCAGTCCACATGCTGGATCTTTGTAACCATAGAAGTTGTTGATTTTATTTTTTGAATGGGTGAGATCCAGATGGAATTCTATACAGTTTAACTCTGTCTTTGTAACGATTCTGACAACTGACAACACAACAACTAGACATTTCTATTTCTGCTTTAGGTATGTCATCTATATAAACAGTGTTTCCATGCAGTTTTTTTAGTCACTATTTTCAATTTGTTCTGTCTATGATTCAAGTCAACTTCTCGTTAGCATAATGTTGACATTAGCCGAATGCTATCATAATCCGTTCACATTTTTCTCTGGCAGTGTGTGTTTATGTTGGTGTTTGTTTGTCATAATATCAAATGTAGTGGACGGGCAGGTTTTTGTGAGGGCTAGAAGCTACCCATCACAAAGAAAAAAAGAGGAGCCTCACAAACTCCAGGTTTGATCACTGTGCATACATTTACTCTGACTTACTACTGTTCGCTGGCTGCAGTTGCAGTTCTATGCTTATTTAAATTCTTTCCTTCCAATGCTACTGTGGTTTACTGCTGACAGTGATGTATTGGCATCTAAAGGCAAAAGATCTAACTACAGTTTAAGTCGAGCATTACTTACTTGTGTTCACCATAACATTCAAAACCATGGTGATTTATTTTATATCAACTCATACTGACGTTAACAGCTGTCGTTTTTGACACCGTTCATTTACTGGCTCCCTGTTCCTGTAGGAATATAATCATTCCAAGAAAAATGCTAGGGGTAGACTCTGGTTTCAACCGGCAGTCTTCCCCAGTATGTAGTGTTCTGATGGTAAGTGTCTGCTGCAGACGTAAGTGCTCTTTTTTTAAAATTATAAAACTTGGCCCTTCATAACGCTGAATAGCCGGGAGCCGTTTTCATCTAGCTTCGCCGTTGACAGGGAAGGAGTGGAAAGAAATATAAGACTGCTTCTGGACATTACAAGAACATCCTGGTATGTTACAATAGATTTTGGTTGTTGCTGTCATGTTTGCCGTTTAAATTTTGCCGGTGCGGAAGTAGGGTTACGCTCCTCTGACGTATATCCGGTGCGAAATGCGGAAGTTGTGAAAAAGGTCCATTACAAAATAAAATGTGTGTGTGTGTTACTTTTAAATTTTTTCTTATGTAGTGTAATACACTACATAAGAAAGTGTGTAGTGTATCTAGTGTAATACACTACATAAGAAACAATATAAATGTTACAGGTTTTCAATATAACTTTTTTCTCTTTCATTTTGTGTTACGTGAAAAAACTGGTTCATTGACTCACTAATTTTAACTGGCTTATTTGACTGTTAAGAAAACAAAGACGTATTTGGTGGTATTTCTAATAATAAAAAGAGTCCTGTACTGTAAAAATAACCATATTATTTTAGTCAAATGCAATTGAATCAACACAGAAGGGGTTTACTCCATTCTTCTTTTGTATACAGGAAAATGGAGTGAACCTTAAAATTTTTTTAAATGATCAAAAAAATGTATGTATATGTGTATATATAAATATATATATATATATATATATATATATATATATATATATATATATATATATATATATATATATATATATATTAATTCATTTATTTTTAAATGTCCATGATTATAGACAGATTTATTTTTAAGCTGCATTTCTGTATTTTACAGTTGAGATCGTGTCTCTGTCTGGTGAGGTGCACCAAGTGGAGGGACGTTTTGCTCTGAAGAGTCCCTGGTGGGAGGTGAAATGTTCTGTAAAGAGGATCCAGAGGGGCCGGCTCATCATGGTTGGATTTCCCTCCTACAAACTGCGCTCAAATTTGGGCAGAGAAGAGGGAATTTCTCTTGTGTCTCTTTTTCTAAAAGCCTGTGAGATATCACCACAATTTATTTCTGATTTTTTCAACTGGCTGCCACCAGAGAGGGATGTCTCACTTCACAACCTGTTGGAAATTCTTGAGGAATTTTTAGATGGAGGGTATGTAAATCAGGCAAACATGATGAAAACCCACATCTCAAAATGTGGTAAGTATACTTTATATTTATTAACCATTTGTTCGTGTTAGTCAGTTATATTTCTATGCTAAGGGATGTTAGTGTTGTGTAATGTTACCTGTAAGAGGAACAAAAGTGTAGCCTTTAGGAAGCATAGAGCAAGTCTAAAGATATTCACCAACCTGAACCATCAGTCAGCAGGTTGTCATGGATTTATGTAAATAACCAAACTGTTGCCTTTGAAATAGAGTAATCTTTAAAAGGACACACAATCCTACATTCAATCAATGTCAGTTTGAACTGTTCTTGACTTCTTTTATTACTGTTTCATGGAGCCATCTTATGCTTTAAACCTGCTATGTTTTGTTTTAGATGTTGGGAAACAAGTGCGTACAGCCTCGCTGTATCCACTTGTCCTGGAATACCTTCCTATCCTCCTACCTGGTCACTTCAATCAGCTGCTGGTTCATGCAGAAAAACAGGGCCCTCTCACTGTGCAGGCTGGACCTGATGGACTAAATGAACAACATAAAGACACAGAAGTAGACGATAAAGAAGAAAAAGACAAAAGTTTGTTGGCCAAACTTGAGCACATTATAGCTAATAATGTGTGGAAGCTGGGTTTCAACACTGTAAGTGTTGGGTGCATTAATACCATTTTCCAAAATTTTTCCTGATTTATCCGTATCAGTATTGTATATTCTTGTTTTACTACCATGCATCCATTACTACCTAGTGTTATGAGTGACACAAGTGCACAGCATACATAACTTATTCTATGGTGTTTTTAGTAAGTTAAAATCAGCAATAAAAGATTAAGTTTTAACTATCACTCCTCTCACAATTCCACCATCTTGTCCAAATATGGTGACACTAGCTTAAAAAAACCCAAGAATACACAATACTAGAATGTAAGTGATGTGTTTACATTATCTTCATCCAGAGATAACTACAATGTAAACACACTGTATCATCACTAAACCTCTTAACTTTGCTCATTTATATAAAACAAATGTTACAGTACCTCTGTGCATTTACAGACTGTTGATTTGGCATCTAAAAAAGCTAGAGTCTGAGAAGTGAAAGTGAACTTGTGTTGATTGCAAGATGTTATTTTATGATATTTCTGTTTTTGTTTTGTTTTTTTCCTCTCTAGATTGTTTCCAGGGAGCTGAATCTTGTGCGCTGTGAGGCTTCACTTCAGGCTTTGAAGAACTGCAACCTATTTGACAAAATCCCAGCTCTACAGCGCCATAGCCTTTTGGTGTTTGACAAACTAAAAAGTCATAACCGTACTGGGAGCACCTATTGGGAAATTTCACCTTTTTCTGAGGTCCTGAGGAAAGATTTAAACATATCTTATGATGCTGCTGCGGCTGCTATTGAGTTTCTCGCGAAACAGGCTGTGATAGTACTTGATAAACAGAAGGTGGTGCTGAGCAACAACAATTTGTATGAGACTGGTATTGCAGAATGCTTGCACTCTTTGGTGGAACGTGGGGGGTGGACCATCCCTGTAAATGTTAGAGAGATGCTCTATGATGCTGAAATGAAAAGGCAACTGTCAAAAATTCAAAACTATCACAATGCTGTAAATAATACAGAGGAAGATGAGGATTCTGAAGGGGGTCCTTCTGTTTGTGAGACTAAAGATTTACCCATCTCACCTATTAATGGAGATCCTAACGTTCTCCAAAGCCAATCATCTGACCTCCTTTCACCAATTAAGTTGGACCAGGACCATGTTCTAGCTGCAGAGATGATCTGTAAAAATCCAATTACGATTATCAGTGGGAAGGCAGGCTGTGGAAAAACTACTCTTGTCAGCCAGCTGTTAAGTACTGCTGTGGCACAAAGCAACTTAGGGCCACATGAAGACCCGCCAACTAAAGCTGGACATGAGTCTGAGGCAGAAGGTATGCTAGAGAAAGATGAGATCTTGCTCACAGCTCCTACAGGAAGAGCAGCATCTCTGTTGAAGAAGAAGACTAAATTCCCTGCATTCACTCTGCATCAGGTAAGGGACTGATACTCATTTATGTAGAGGAAATATTTTGTTGTTCTGGCAGCTTAGGGGCATGAAACCAGAAAAAGAGATGCATGAACATCGGCGAGTTTGGTTTGCAAATGCACAATATGATGAGCAGATTGATGGGTTTGTTTTATACAGACAAATCCAAGCCATCAAATCAATTTAAAATAAAAGCCAGTTATCTCTAACTCATGCATCAGAAATAATAAAATAATAACCAATATCCTACAAAGTAAAAAAACAATAGGACTGTTTTGCTAAGTCATTCCACTAAGTTTTTTTTTTGACAGTTTACTTTTGGAAGTGCAAAGTTTACAGTTTACATTCCACAACACTGAGCCATGTAAAATTGAGCAGGTTTTAGATGATCCCAAGAGTTATGGAATTTGTGTCTTTGCAGGACAGATTTGTTTCTACTTACACACAAATTGACACAATGAAAATGCCTATTTTAAATATAGAAGTTAATTTGATGGTAGTTTATAGCTAATGGTGTGTTCAGGGGAATGGAAATCTTTACACATGGATCAATGTCTCTATTTCAAAGATTGTATTCATGTTGATTGAGCCTTTTTTTCCCCAGTGTTTGCAATGAGCTAATACCAGAAAGCGATTCATCACAGGCACTGATAATTGTATAATTTATTGAGTTTTCATTTGTCACAGGTCCTCTTTAGTTTCATTCGCATGAATAAGGAGATAAAGAGGAGGAAAAGGAACAAGAATGAAGACACAGAGACAGTGGAAGCTCCTGAATCATGGAAGTTCAAGGACGTTCGTGTTTTGGTGGTGGATGAAAGCAGCATGGTCTGTGTCCAGCTCCTTCACTCTGTACTCAGCATACTTCACAAACATGCCAATCTCCAGAAATGTATTCTACTGGGTGAGTAACATAACAGTATTCTTTCTGCATTCATGCCACTGTAGGTTGGGATGATACCTGTCATTACAGTTAAAAATTCTGCTTCTTTTGAAAGTTGCTTTGCAATTTGTCTCCACCCTATTACTTCTTTATATATTAGATTTGGACAGTTCCCTGTGATAATCTGCTGCTTTTGCTCTCTGGCCTTATGTCAGAAGGCTTGATTCCATGCTGTAATAGTCCATCATTAATAATCAAAATTTGAAGCAACTATGGATAAGAAAAATATGAATCTTATTGTGACACTACAGAAGAATTATGTGTCAAAAAGCATGTGACGGTGAATGTCTTCTGTGATCAAAACCAAAGGTGGGGCAGTGACATATTCCACGTGTGATTTAACTTTGCATTCTGTGCATCAGCTGAACTAAACAATACAACACTGTGATCATCTGCATGCCTCAAACGGAGAGCTGCTTTATCTTTACCATTGTGTTTCAGGAGATATCCGACAGCTTCCCAGCATCCAACCAGGAAATGTTTTACTTGACTTGTTCAACAGCCTGAAACCTGTTCGCTGGGCCATAGAGATGCATACCAACCATCGTGCAGAGTCTGAGCTCATTGTTAGAAATGCTGGGCGGTAAATATTTTCCCCTAAACCTCTGTAATCAACAGCTTGAGAGATGCATATAGAATAGGACAAAAAAAATAATTATAAATAATAAAGCGAACTGATAATATCATATAATTCTGTTGCTGATGTGTTTGTAGCATCGCTAGCATGGGCATGAAGAACCAATATTTCCCTCTGGACTTTGACATCACAGTGAATCTGGACAACCTTCCAACAAGTCTGCCCTCTGACAAGAGGTTCATCCTCATACGTTTACCTGTGAATGGGCCAGATGATGGTGAGTGTTAACCTGTGCTTCTCTGTGTGTATAAGATTCTGTGGCAACCCTACTATATGCACTGTACCTTAACTAAGTCAGTCCTGTTAGAAAACCACGTTAACATGACAAGCATGGCTATAAAAATACACATTTGTAGCCTAATACAAAAAACATTTTTTGGTGTCTATGACTATCTATTTTAACTGTATTTACAAATGGAAAACAAACTATATATGTAGTTACCATTCCATTTAAGTGACTTGAAATCTCCCCTAAAACTCACAAGAGTTTTTGCTATGCGCTTTGGGGGAAAAAAGCAATGAAACTGGCTAATGCTTGGTGATGGTCATATGAAGCCTCATAAATTACCAAAACTTTTCAGCACATTGCTTCACTTCTTGTGAGGTCTCAATGATACAGTGAATACTGCCATCTGCTGTTGAAATGAAAATACAACAGGCATTACTGTATTACCATGACCTGATCTGAGCTGAAATTTGGCATGAAGAACTCTGGTAAGCAGTAACACTAAATATCAGATATATCTATAGTATGTGTATAAATGCATGCATGTGGACACCCAATGCAGACACATTGCTTCAGGGACATGTCGTCAACCTTTAGTTTGTGTAAACATTTTTTAAAAACCCAAACGTACAGTCAAGGCCATGGGAAGTAGGGTTGCCCAGTCTGTTTTAGTTGGTTTTTGATGTGCTACGCAGGTGTAGAGTGAAACTAATCTGACTAAATAATCTATTTCAGTTCTGCAGACAGCTGTCAGGTTCCTGATTAACATTGCTCCTGGGCTAAAGGACCATAAAACGTCACAGTTTATTACTTTCAAGAGGTAAGAGGCTTTACTGCTAGACTAAAAAAATGCTTATTTAAATTGTTATCTAAGGCTTCTCGGCTGCCATCATAGCCTAAAATGCCCCCAAAAAATGTTTTACTTGCAACAGACTTCATGTGGTAACATTTAATTCACCTCAGTCACATTAAAGCCACATTATCAGTGGTGAAAACTGTTACAAGTACAGTTGGGAGCTTTTAAGTAACCTCAAAGTTCAAGGTTACTGTATTTGTACCTGTAGGTAGATTTTTTTGCAGACAGAGTAAATGTGTTTGGCATTACAACAAGAAACACATGGAACCTGTTAGACAGGTACCCGATCGAGTGTCAAGACAAAGGACAAAAAAAGTGCATTTGCATACATTCTAACAAATTCTAACAAATCGCACAAAGTACAAGGACAGATGTTTTTTCTTGTGGTAAAATTACCTTTCATTACAGGAAAGATGTAGCACTCATCAACGAGCTGTGTTGCAAACACTACAACGACCATACACTAAAGTAAGTGTCTGTATCATGGTTAATAATGTATATAATGTTTCAGTTGTAAAGCACATTTTAATGTAGACGCTATTAACATATCAATGTGCATTCATCTTAATGGCAGAAATTTCAAACAAAAGCTAGAATTTCGACCTGGGGACAAAGTTTGTTGCACCAGGAATGGCTACGTGCAACTTGCAGATGAAGAACAAAAGACAGACTTGGAGTCAAAGATGGTGCGCCTCTGTAATGGAGAGATTTTCTTCATTATGGAGGTTAGTATCATGGAGTAAAAACATTGTTTTGTTTTGTTACCAATGTGGACAGTGTAATGTCCTTCATAAAACTGCTAAAATGAACATATCAGTCAAGTGTGAAGGGTCTAGAAACTGTAGAGAGAGAGTGCAGTGGTAATGTCCTCATGCTCATGAAGCAGGAGTATTATAACCCTGATCCTTAGTTTCTGTTTTTACATTCTGCTATTTTATTTATAGTGTGGTATTATTATTCACTCAGTGTTAAATATGTTTAATGGGAAGAAAATGTATTGCAAATGAGTACATATTTAATGTACAGAGTTTCCTTGTGGGAAGGAAACCTCTCAGTCTCTTCATTTGAAAATGTTTATGTTCATGTCATGGGGTCAAAAATACAGAGCACCCCTACTACCCCTGTCTATCGGAATCAATGTCTGTTTAATCACTACCATCTTTATATGGCAGTAACGCTGCTTGCCTGATCATCAATTGGTAATATCTTCCCTGATAGTGTGAGAAACATAGGGACCCTGTACCAACATTTTGAGTTTTTTGACTATTGCAAACCTCCCACAATTATAAAATGCATCTTAAAGCCCAAACACAGATGTCCATGGTGTGCAATTGATTTGAAAGAAATTGACACAGACACAAAGACAGACTCATGTGACACTACCTACATTAAAGACAACATGGGTTTTTGCATGATTCATTAATGTTATTAATTATTATAATATAAAACTATTTGCTTGAATTATACTTTATATGGTATAATGTCACTCCCAGTAGGGACAGGTAGCACCTCTGTATGGCAGCAGCCGTCTACTTGTGTGTGTGAATGGGTGAATGTGAGGAATTGTAAAGCACTTTGGGCATCAGTTGGTGTATAAAATGCACTATATAATTTAAATCCATTTACTCTACAGGATGGAACTCTCTTTCATGATGCTGGACCCCCCACGCGATCTGTGACACTGGATGATAACGATGGACGAATAATGAAGTTTGAGTACCGAGCTCTGCAGAAGGAGTGTAAACTGAGGCACGCCTGGGCTAGGACCATCCACACCTATCAGGTACCCCACAGGGTTTTCTAAAGAAGCTCAATCGTAAAGTGATAACTGGCAGGTTGTAAGTGATTGATATTGACTTGGGGGGGGGGGGGGGGGTCATGTGAATATTTGAATACTGAATATTAGGGGTGTGACGAGACACAAGATTGGGTTCACGAGATCGAGACGGGATTTTAAGAAAACTAAATTACAAATAACATGAATGGACAACAGACTTGTATTTAACTGAGTTGCACATGGATTCTATAACTCTGTAAACATCAACTTTTAATGAACTTCTTAATTAGCTTCTTCCTCTACAAATTAAAACTCGAATAAAATGTTATTAAACTTAAAATAAAATATATTATGTATTTCTGCTTAATGTAAACTACAAAAGCACTCTGAGAGTGCAAAACTCCACCAAGGCAAACCCCTCCCCCCTTTGAATGAAGAGAGGTCCACCAATGGATTATTGAACATGTTCTTTCATTAATAAGAAAGTTGTTCTTGTTTTTATCATTTATGTCAATTTTTAATAATTGTGATGTTTTGTAGATCAGCCCCCTTCCCCAATAACCACTACAATTTAATCGTATTCCTTGTGCCGGTATCAACATTTCTTGAAAAGTAATCTACAGTAGTTTACAGACAAACAGATAAAGGCTGGGAAAAACATAACTGCACCATTCCTTGGCGCAGTAATATATACATAAATTCATTAATTAATTAAAGAAGAAAACATAACATCCACTAATAACCTCCATTAATTGCAGAGGTAATAAAATCAAATAAAACCACCATAAATTCAAAGCTTCTTACATTATAAGGGGCTGTTTACACAAGGACGATTGCTGCTAACGACAACAAAATATTTTATCGAAAGTGCCTTTTGCTTACACAGCAACCACGCCGCCTGGGTCCGAAACGCAAAAATCTGAAGACCCCTTCCAGAGTGGGGAATTTTGAAGACAAGCCAAGTCGTGTCTCTGTCTAAATGGCAAGAAACGCATAACATGTTCACATCGCATACACTTTTACGTCACACTCAATGCAACGAGCTGCTAAAGCAACAAACATGTCAGATTACCAGGATCCCATGGATCTTCAAGATGCTAGAGCATCGAACATAGAATAGAATAGACTTTATTGTCATAGTACACCATGGTACAATGAGATTAGTTTAGGATGCTCCTCCCAGTGTGCAAAAAATGCAATAAATATACAAACAATACAGATGACGGGACAGGAGTCATTTCAGCAATTGTACAGAATTTATACTCATACCATTACCGAACAGAGAGGGGTGTGCAATTCCCTACATCGGCCTGGCACGAATATCCAATCGAATGTCACCTACTGTTGCTTCTTCACATAAACAAGGATTTCCTCCTGAATACGCTCATCTAAACGCAGATGATAAATTGAAGACGAGACGCCACTTCTGTTTTCATCGTCACCATAAACAGTAAACGTAGCCTTAGTGTGAAACTGTGTCTCTTAAATGTTACATTAACATCATGGCCAAAACAGAGCAGCATTCGTAAAGTTTCCTTGTGTGTCTGATTGTATACAAATGAGGTCTTTGTTTCCTCAGGGCTCAGAGAACGAGACCATTGTGTACGTGGTGGGAGACGGATGCGCCCAGACATGGAAGCACATCTACACTGCTGTAACACGAGGGCAGAAGCGCGTCTACGTGGTCACTGATGACCGAGCCATTGAGGCGGCCATTAGGAGGCGTGAAACACCAAGAACCACTCGCCTGAGTGGCCTGGTGAAGGAACAGCTGGTGCACTTGGGTATGCATCCAAAAACACCAAGGAGTACACCATCAGGCTATAGTCCCCACCCATCAACACCACTGCAGGGTCAAACCCCAGTCCTATCTGGAGTTTCTTCCCTCACGTCAAAACCCATGCAGCCTAAACGTCTGTATTATGACGACAAAGAAAAGCTTGTCCAACCACCTGTAGTGAGCAACATTAATGAATACAACTCATCTCCCATGAAAAGTTCTGCTCTTGTCTTAGCAGAGCCACTGGCTGCATGTGAAGAAGTAGAAGGGAAAAAACAAATGAGCAGTGCAACCACACCACTAAGCAACAAAAGGGTTTTACCTACACAGCAACAGGAAGTGGAAAACAAACAACCCCGGCTTCAGTGAAACGTCACTGGGGGAGTGTATTCCACTCATCCACCGTGTAGAGGAAAAAAAAGGAATTATGATGACGACACCTATTGATTTTAAACGACTGCATTAAAACTATCAATTTACATTGTGATTTTAAATCAAATAATTATAATGATGGATTAAACCACATTCATTTTGACAGCCCTAGTTATAAAGCAGAGTACTTGAGGAACTCTTGAAAGTCTTCAAAAGTATGGAACTTTTAGGTTTTCCAGACCTAAAAAAAGTCTTAATTTTGGGTGAAAGTCTTAATAAAATATGGGGGGGGGGCTTATCGTAGAATTGTAGCATATGCTGAAACCATTGTGAAATGAGAAATAGAAAAGGTATTGTGAATAATGTGTTTGTTCATTCAATACTATAAAAATGAATTATCTCAATGAAGTAGGCAGTAGACACACAAGTATAAAAGTACATCACTTCAGGGTCCTGGGGAAAAAAATATCAATGTGGTAAAAGTTTGGAATTGTTATTGGGGATCAATGTAAAAAAAAAAAAAAGGGTTAGAGGGTTCAAATGAAGTGAATGAGACCACAATAATGCATGTGAAAAATGTATTTACTTTATGAACAATTCTAAGAAGTTTTATTTGAAACCTCTAATATCCAGATATTCTTGCAACCAGAGTATAGTGACCTGTTCACTCCTTTTACATCTTAGACTTTAAGACGGTATTGAAGGTTGAACCAGCCAAAAGATGAAAGGGACCAAGAGTGTTTCAGAGTGTTTTTAATCTACATGACCACCTGTAGTCTGAGTTTTCAGTCTGTTCAGAGTTGAAACAGCCAGTGGACTTATCCAGCTGCATTATTTCAACACAGCATTGCATTAGAGTCCTGCACTGGAGCCCTAGGCCCGAGGGGCCCGACAGCCCGAGGGCCGGGCTTCGGGCCGACGACCGTATAATTACCTCGGACATGGGCCGGGCCGGGCTCGGCCACTTTTATTTTTCAATTTAATTATTTAAAAAAAAAAAACTGTGTTGTGTTTAAATGGAAACAATTGAACGCAGCAGCTGCTGCGCTCCCCGGCACCGGCACCTCCCTTATATGGGCATACGGAAGCCTCCCTCACTATCCGATTCGCGCGACTTCCCGACATGGAGAACGACATAAAAACAAAGTTGAAATGGTGAATTGAAGAGAGTGAACAACACTAAGGGAAAAGCTCTGTTCTGGACTAAGTTTCAACTTATTACAACCCTTCAAGATGAGCCAAACGGGCTCAGTTCAGTTGTTCAGTGTGTTGTATGCAAAGCTGTTCTGTCATATGACAACAAAAAAACCGGTTCATCACATCTCCAGACATTTTGAACGGGTATGTGGCGGATCCAACAGCGGTCACAGACCAAGTTCTCAAGCTGCTGATCGAAACATGAGCCCCTATTTTAACCTGCTCTTTTATGTCCACATTGATCTGTCAGAAACCGTTATTCACAGAAAAATAGAATGCTGTTTTTTCTAACTGCAGAGCGTTATCCCATTTTCAGATCAGCAGATTTAATTTACGAACGCACTGAATGAATATAGCGTTCTATCACGCTAAAACATTCTTATGGGAGGTTAAAACAAACAAACAAAAAAAGCCGGGCCGGGTTCGAGCCTAAGAATTCTGAAAACGTCTCGGACCGGGCCGGGCTGGGGCTCCACCCCCTCGGGCCCAGATAATAGGCCCATGCAGGGCACTACATTGCATTAAGGATTCACTGTTTACACACTAGATCATTTAGATCCAGTTTTCAATTTGCCAATGAAGTGCTCAACAAAAATGGCATGTCTTCCAAACGTGCCGCCTAATTTTACCTTTTGTTTGAAAATGCCTATTCCAAGGTGTGCAAAAGATTCCAAACTCATGGCTCTGTTTGTGAATTAGAGTTAGAATTAGAGACATGGCAAGTCAAACTAAAGGTTATTTAAAAAAAACAGTTTAAGATCAGAATGATAATTCTTGAGATTCTTTTATATAGTAGAATGTCAGTATTTTAATTTAAAATAAAAAAAAATTGTGCAATTTTCTATCTCTAGCACTTTATCCCTTTTGTTCATTTTGGATATTTAAATAATTAATGTTATTGAAACCTAAACTACTACAGACCTATTCCACTTTAGATCAAGAAGGAACATTAAGCATCATTGAATTTGAAAACATGAGTCATGGGAATTTGAATAAAGATGTATGCATATATAGATTAGGCATATTTTTCTTCTACTCTTGTATTATTCATATGTCAGATTTCTATTGCTGTGCTTTTCATAATGTCTACAGTTTTAATCATTGGATATTTACTGCATTTGCATGTATTTCTTCTTATAATATCATGTGGCTTCTATGATATTTATACACTTTGACATGTATCCTACACTATTTACATTTTTAACATTTACACAGACATACTGTATGTGCTCTGTCGCTTCTTCAGGGGTTTAGGTTTCCTCATTAATTCCTGTTTTACTGATGGATATTTGTTACATGTTGTTTTTGCATGCACGTTCTAATCATACTTCAGTTTGAGTTTGATCCTCATTTGTAACTTGTTCAGGTTACATTTTAATCCCTGAACTAATGGTTAATAGTCGTTTTGTTGCTGTTTGACTTTCTTTTTTGCCGACATTTCAATATTAAAAAATGAATTGCTATATTTGTGTGTCTTCACTGGAAAATTGTATCTTTGGCAATAATACTAGTTATTTCCTCTTTATTTCTTTTTGTTCCTTTATTTATTTTTTGAAAAAATCTTCATCTCATTAATTATTTTGTAAATATTTAGTAGTTTGTGTTCTTTTTTAAAAAACTTATTTTGTTTATTTTTCTATATTTTGTTTAAATTTTTCTTCAATTTTGTTCTGTTTGTGTCTTACTTTGTTAATGGCACTTGTTATTTTGCTGATTTATTATTCAATTTTGATCAATTTTATTGATCAATTTTATTTTATTCTTTTTTTTAGCTGAGGAACTGCTAAAGTCTCAGGAGTTAAAGGGTTAATGTGGGAACTGTATATACAGTATAGATCTTATTATCATCTACATCCTAGGACATAACGCTGCTAAGAGGTTCATTTGTGTGTTTAGTTGGAGTCACGTGACATTAATCAGATCACAACCTGGAAAACTTGAATTATAACAGGTTAATTTAATAAACTGAAAAACATAGCACTGTTAGAATAAGTCTGTGTAAACATAATTTGGACACGTCTGCTCATCTTCTGTGTCATCAACGTCAATCAGTTGGTTTAGTTCTGAATAGATTCAGTTGTGCTGGTTCCTCTTGTCCTTCACAGCTCCACATGTAGACGTGCTTTCTCTTGAATCAGGCTCACAAACTCATGTTTCTCCAGACAGCCTCGACACTCTTCCCCCCACGACGCCAGAATGTTCCTCAGCTCCATGACTCTCATCTTTCTGAGCACGTCGCTGCTTAAATCTCTCAACTGTGGATCTGTGGAAAAACATGGAATCACAGGCTTATTTTAAGTTCAACATCATTTACCAGGGTTCCTGCAGATCCTTGAAAAGTCTTAAAAGGCATTGAATTCATCGTTGTAAAAATAAGGCCTTGATTGGCATTAAAATGTCTTAAATTTAATTGTTAAAAGTCTTAAAAATGTTGGCACCTTAGTAAGATTTATGTTAGTTTGAAATAAAAAAGTATTTGGTAACATTCAGTCTGTCTACATTACAAAAATATATATATTGTTGCACTTTGCACATGTTCGAAATAAATCATTCAAATCAAATTAAATCAAAAAGGGTGAGTAGAAAATGAGGGCACATCATTCTGTGGGTGTAGGTATTCCTTTAACTATACTTAGCATTTTTGCAAGTGTGTGTTTATACAGTGTGTGTGTTATTTATTCAAAATGTAAAAGTTATGTGTCTTTATGCAAGTGGTTCATGAATGTAGCAACTGGACCAAAATGTCCTGTTCTATTTAAAATAAACAGTTGGTAAAACTGCCCCCAGGTAATTCATCTGCTGTTCTTTTTCCTGTTCAATTTTGGTTCATTGTCAGCTTGGTTTTAAATTTAATTTCAAATTACATAAAAAAAAGTCTTGAATTTAACTTGTACTGAGCTGTAGGAACCCTTTATACATGAGTACATGTTCAGTCTTCATGATGTAAGTGGAACAACATCATACTACGGCTGCATGATATTAGAAAAAACTTCTTTTAAACCTGCGATATATATATATATTATGATATGAAAAAATCCTCAGGAGTATATAATAGCTGTGTGGTGCCGACACAAACATAACGACACATAACATACGTTTCAGTATCATCCTTCTTGTAGTTGAAATAATTAACCCTTTGATCCATACTGGTCACTCCAGTGGACAGTTCTTCTACAGTTGTTCTCTTGTATATTCATTTGTTTTGTTGTTTTATTTCCATATCAGTCAGTTCATATCATGACTGTAACTGGTCTGTGTCATGACCTCTGCTCCAGTGACCTTTTCCCCAGTGCTCATCCACACTCACCTGGTCCCGCACTGCGCAGCTGCAAGCCGTTCCTCATCTGTGGCTATAAAAGCAGTAAGGCTTGCAGTTGCCAGTGTGGGACCATTCAGTAGTGTCACCTCCATAACCTGGACAACTTCTCCATCTCCTCAGTCACCATAACCCGGACATTCATCATCACCATGGACTCTGGCTGTTTGTTCCCAGGTTTTGGTTTGGTTTTGTCTCTGTCTTGTCTTTGTTTCTTAGTTTTGTTATTAAATTATTTTTCCCTTCAGTACTGTGCAATGGAGTCCTCCTTCACCTCACCCTGATCCTGACAGTCTGTTAATACCTGATCTCGGGGCCAGATTATGGGGGGTCTGGGCCCCAGGACCGGGAGTTTGCAAACGCCCTCCCCACCCCCGCACCAACCTGTTGTACCTAAAAATTCTACAAAAATGTTCTTTCTGCTCTTCCGTCTTGGAAAGTCATCCACTAACTCATCAAATTTGAGCTGTCGAACAAACTCTAATTCTATTGCAAGAAGGGAGAGTGAATTCAACTGATTTTGGCACATTTGTATCCTGAGCTCATTTTTAATCCGAGTCTGTCATGAATTAAGACTCAGGTGTCATGTTCTGTTTTATTTTTGTATGTCTTCATGTTTTGTTTTTTTTTTTCTGTCATTGTTAGTGTCTTGGTCTTTTATTTTGTTATGTGGTTTCATGTTCACCTTTCTCGCTTTATTTCCTGTCACCAGTTTTTCCCCGCCCATTAATTTATCCTCATGTGTTCCACCTGTTCTGTGTTGTATTTATGTCCTTCGTGTGTGAGTGTTCAGTGTGAGTTCGTCCGTCTTTGTTTGCGACTTATGAGCATTTTTTCCAAGTCTATGATCTTTCTGGTTTGTGAAGTGTTTTTTCTGGCCTTTGGTTTTTTGTCTCTGCTTGCACCCGGTCTGTCTTTTTGCGGATGTCCTGTGTCTTTGTTTAGCCTGGTTTTGACAACAAGTTTGCCTCATCCCTATCTGTGCCTCAGTCTGCCTCGGACCCTCGGATGGACTCTTTTCTGTTAATTCAGTGACGCATATCTCTTGACTCCGAGTCCTGTATTTGGGTCCACATGAATACCTGAGTCTTGTCAGAGTCAATCTGAAGAATAATCATTCTTCACAATTTGTTATTGGGAGGGTCAAACCCCCTCATATCCCAGGGACCCTCTGATTCCCATCCCTGTCCCTCCTGCCCAATTCATATCACCCTTCTCTCCCAGTTCTCTTCAGATATGCCCTGTGAGTCGTCAAAAGATCGTAGAGAATAGAGGCCTCCATCGCTTTGACTCCCCCACTCCCACCCGGGCTCCTGGACCCTTGGGTGCCGGCCTCACTAGCCCGGTCTGCAATACGGCCCTGCCTGATCTGCACTAACATTTTTACATGTAAATCAGTTGCTCTTTATTAGACTGTAATTAACAGTCTCTTCTTAAACAAAAGTGCATTACATTTTTTTTATTTCACAGTGTTCTGATATTAAGCACATGTTGTCCAGCTGAGTGGATATTTTTGTACCTCCATAAAAAGTAGTGTAATTTAAAGGTTTCAATCATTTAGATTTTTTCATGCCTAAAGAGGAATAAAAAATAAATAAATAAATAAATAAAAATCTTAACTAAGGTTCTCATAATTCATCCATCATAGGGTTAAATAAAATTAATAATAAAAAAAAGTTACAAATTCATTTAATTAAAAAATAATAAATTAAATGGGAAAAAAAATAACAAAGGAAGAAGAAAAAAAATCTACATAACTTTTGGGTGATTTTCTCTTGTTTGTTGCTCATTTTTTTGGTTGGTAGAGATTATTGCAATCAGAGTGTGTGTGTGTGTGTGTGTGTGTCTGCAGACATATCATGCTATAACTCAATGAATATTTGAGATATCACCATAAATTTACATGTGCATATACATATAGCTAATGCGCATCAGATGCAATGATACATTTGAGCAAAGGTCAAGGTCACACTTAACGAAAAGGTCAATCTCATTATTAGCTCTAATTCAAGAACGGGTTGTCATAGAAACTTGAGATTAGAACGAAATACGGGTAAGATTAGGCATTCTCTGAATACTTGTTCAGTCGTTACCAGTGACTCACTACAAACTGCTTCAGAATAATTGTGATGTTCTCAGTGTGTGTCAGGTTCTGTTGAAATTAGTTGAGAAAACATTGAGCTCATTTGTCTCCTACATTACAGGACCTGCCATGTGCGAACATGTACATTGCGATATCGATGCTCAAACAATATATTGTGCAGCTCTACATCATACCATATTGGAGTTCACAGATCTGTGTGTCTCTGCTGCTGAGGCGCTGGCAGACCTTCTCCACAGGAACATGAGAGGACAGCGGTTGTGAAACTGATGATGTGACTCGTGTTGCTGCATCAGTGCTGGCCCCCAAGTAGTAACACTAGAAAAACACACATACAGTTAAAGCAAAGCCTACTGTTTAACCCTTTAGCTCAGCGGTGAGTATTCTGTCTCTGTGTAGGAGTTATAAGAGAGGATTATGGTCACTGGGGAAAAAAAACAAAAAATATTAAGGTCTAATAGTTGACCCAAAATTCAAGACTGGTGAAAAATTGTATTTAAAGTCACTCCCAAAAATTGTTACAAAACTCAAAATACATTATGCAGTTGGGAGATGTCCCCACATTTGTTCGATGTAAAAACATGAAATTTGGTACACGTATGGTAGGACAAGTAAAAAGTTACATTATGGCCTCACCCTAATTATTATTATTATTATTATTATTGTTGTTGTTGTTGTTGTTGTTGTTAATCTCACCCATCATTGGTTGTGGGAGGCTGTGTGTGTGTCTGCAGAAGCATATCATGCTAGAACTTATTGCATTACATTATTACATTATATTGCATTTGGCAGACAGTTTTATCCAAACAATAGAGGACATAATATACAGGCGGTAGCACTAGCAGTTACAAAGTCAACAGGAAATATACAGAACAATAAGTGCAGATGCTCTCTGGGGTTAGTAAGGTTTTTTTTATATTACTTATTTTTCTTCAGTTTCTGTGATGTTTGCAAATGTTGCTGGATCTTGATATGAAGAAAATTGTGAATGAAATCAAAATTGCAGTATCTGCCAGAAAAATAATGTTTTCTTAAAATCATTCAGGCCTATACATGTGTGTGTCCTCACCAGCCTTGCCTCCTTCCCCTGAGCAGCAGCACAGATCCTGCTCAGCTCCTCCTCCACCAGGGCTGGAGTCAGATCTCTGTGGGCTGAGCTCACACTGCCATACACTTTTTGGAGGAAACCTACACATACTGCAGGAAAAGAATGTTAGTCCCAGTGTAATGTAACGTTTTGGGTGTATAATTTATGTTGATAAAATGTATTAATTTAATTCCATTTTGACCATTTTTTTCATTCTTGTTTTTCTTTCAGTTTGATCATATTAGTCAAAATGGTTTTATTTCATCCATGCTTTTGATTTCCTCGAATGATGTCCGATAAACTCCCAATCTGTCATAAACTTAGTGAAAGGCTGCACTGTCATGTCTGTTTCTAATCATTCTAAAATCATTTAGGTTTATGATGGAAGCTGCTCCACCTCGTTTAAGGCAGATTGTGCTGACACAGAAACGTCCACAGACACACAGGCGTTTTTTTTATTCTGATTAAACCATTGTGTTCACTGTGTGTGAGCTCAGAGGCACAGTGATAATGTTTTATTCACACCATGCTGTCTAACCTTCACAGTTGGTTGCAGCTGAAGGGGAAGGTCTTCTGAAAAACAGCAGAATGACGAGAGAAAACACCAACATGGTACCTACCGCACTGGGTTGATATTTATAGATGTGGGTGTAACTGCAGTCCACAAATATCACTGTGGGGTCACACATGTACACACACACTTACACACGCACACACACACACACACACACACACACACACACACACACACACACACATACACACACACACACACAATAAGTCAGCTGGTTAAAGATCAAAAACAACGGAGAAGATGTTAGTAGACAGAAAAAAGAGCAGCACACCAATGACAATGCTAATAAATTACTACTACTAATGTTTCTCTGGCGCAGTTTCAGCCCCAGCACGTTTAAACACTTTTGCATAAATTCACGAAAAAAATATGGTTTTATGCACTCAACAATCTACCCATGACCATAAAGGTGAAATTATATTAACAATGACGTTTTTCCGTGTTGATGAAAATTAAATTAAATTAAATTAAATTAAATTAAATTGCAAAGAGGTAAACGAGGAGGTGGTACTACTACTACTACTACTACTACTAATAATAATAATAATAATAATAATGAAAACAAACCGGAAGTTGTACAACAGGAAGCGGAAAGGTTGTGTGCACGTAGCCCGTAGCCTTTGTAGTTGCTAACTTCAGCATGGCTGCGATTGGAGTTCATTTTGGGTATACATGTGCTTGTGTGGCGATATTTAAGGTGAGTTGAAGCCAGTTAAATCTTCTTGACAAACTGTTACACGTATTCAGTTTAATGTTAAATTTAGGGTACTGTAGTCCGCTGAAAAACTGTGTTTTAGCCTATTTACAATCACAGAATCACGTTCGTTACAGAGTTAGCTTCTTAGTTATAACTAGATGTGCCACATTTCAATGGTTTTAATTCATTTAATTAATGTTAAACTTAATCCAGACACCAAAACCTGTAAAACACACTGTTTTCCTACAATGATTTGTGACATCATTGTGAAATAAAGTTATTCACTTTAGGACAATCAGACAATTGTCACTTGAATAAAAGGACTAAATAGTATCAGGTAGATGTGTGGTCATAATATATGTAAAATCAGCTTTGACCTGTGTGTGTGTGTGTGTGTGTGTGTGTGTGTGTGTGTATGTTCAGGATGGACGGGCTGATGTGGTGGCTAATGATGCAGGCGACAGAGTGACTCCAGCTGTGGTGGGCTACAGAGACACCGAGCAGGTAAAACTGAGGCTTCAATTTCAGATGTTTTCTTTGGCAAGATTATTTTTATTTCATGGTATTTTTTTTTCTTTAATTAGCAATATCCAAGGTGATCCATGCGAATGGTAGAACTAGGGTTCATTAGTGGGTGATTAATATCTATTAGGCTTCTCATTTGGAATTAGGTAAGGCAGGGGTCTCAAGCTAATTTCTTCCAGGGCCCACATTCAGCCCGGTTTGATCTCCAATGGGCGGGACCACAATAACCAATGACACAATAATCAATAAATAATGACAACTAATTTGAAGTTGTCACTATTTATTAGCATAATGTAATATTACTTATCCACTTCAAACCAAGAAGAAAATATGGAGTCATTATGTTTTGTAGGTTTTTATGCTATTATTTTACTGTAGATCATATTGGTTTATATGTCGAGCCTGAACCATCAGTTCCACAGCCTTGATTGTCTAATTTTTGCACTTTGCAAATTCATCGTATTGTTTTTCATCTCCGGAGAGAGGCAGAAATTCACAGCATAGATGAAAACTATTTAACTGGTTGTTTTTCAGATTGTAGGGATTGCAGCAAAACAAGGACGTGTCCGTAATGCTACCAACACAGTCGTAAAAGTGAAGCAAGTGTTGGGAAGAAGGTGATTTACTATTGTATGCTGCAAAATTACACTTAAATAACAAACTTTGGTACAAATATGTTTTTAACCTTATTTGTGTTAATGTTCAGCTTTGATGACCCTGAGACACAAGCTCACAAAGGAGAGACCAAGTGTCAGGTGAGTCTGTTTGTCAGTATAGTTTATTATTTTTATGTAGTATTTTGTTATTATTGATATATTGTTCCAGGATAATAAAAAGTTTATCACTCACTTGAAATTATTTTACTGTAACTTTAAAATAAATGTACTCAGTCACAACCATTGCACAATGCTTGCTAATTTTCTGTCCTTGGTATTGATTTTCAAAGCACTTGTTGAAGCTAAAATGACTCTTTGTTCTGTTTAGGTCATAAACAGAGGAGACAAGCCTTATTATGAGATTAAAGTTGGAGATCACACAGAGAATATTGCTCCAGAAGATGTTGCCAAACTTATTTTCCATAAAATGAAAGGTAATCGCTAATGTAATACACACATTAAAACCCAGACACATTTAAAGAGAACAATAAAGCCCCTTGGCTAAATTTAGAGAATTTTAGCCAAATGAGACATATCAGTGAAAAGAGAAAGTAGAGAGTTTGCTCACTTGAGCTGCTGTTACAACCAGCCATTGTATGAGATAAGATATATAGACAACATGGTGGTGCAGTGGTTAGCACTCAAGCATCACAGCAAGAAGGTCCTTGGTTCAATTCCAACACCAGTTGGTGGGACCTTTCTGTGTGGAGTTGTGTCTGTGTGGGTTTTCTCCAGGTACTACAGTTTCCTCCCACCATCCAAACACATGCACTAAAACAATCACTCTCACATTCACACCTATGGACAATTTAGATTAACCAATTAACCTATATCTATTTATGTTCAGCACTGAAATGAATTGGAGACTCATCCAGGTTGTACCCCGCCTTCACCCATTGTAGCTGGGATAGGCCCCCAGCATTTATCCTAACGCTAGTTAGGATAAAGTGGGTTCAGAAAATGAGAGAGAAAGATTTGACTTTATTGATCCCACTGTGGGGAAATTGCAGTGTAAAAACAGGAAATATATGAGTATTTGCTACCTATATTACTTTCTGCACATATTTACAATATAATTGCACATCGTTTTACCTTTAGTACATAATCCATATATTCTTAATTTTAGTAAAGGTTCAGGGGAACAAAATTGCACATCATTCTACTTAATAGAGCTTAAAAGAAAAACATCTGTGTGATTGTAACTAGATGAATGTTATTTTTTTTGACAGAAACTGCTCAGTCAGCATTGGATGCTGATGTTACAGATGCAGTCATTACTGTGCCTTTTGAGTTTGCACATGCTCAGAAGAATGCCCTAAGGTAGGCCATAGCACTATTTGAGATGATTAGTTTTGTGAAGCAGTAACGTAACAGACCAACAGTTGGTGTGTGTTTCTTACAGGGAGGCAGCTGAGGCTGCAGGTTTCAATGTGCTGAGGCTCATCCATGAACCGGCTGCTGCCCTGCTGGCCTATAACATTGGGCAGGACTGTCCATCAGGAAAAAGGTGCAGCACGTGCCCTTTGCCTCAGTGCTCACTTAGTTTCCACATATTATCTCAAATGAGAAGGTTACCATTCTTTTACTCTTTGCTGTTTGTGTTTCCTCCATTCTTGTTCCTCACAGTCATGTCCTGGTTTATAAGCTGGGTGGGACGTCTCTCAGTGTGACGGTGCTGCAGGTGAACGGAGGAATGTTCCGGGTTCTTAACACCCACACTGACCACAGCATTGGAGGAGAGAGTTTCACCCAAGCCCTGGCCCAGCACCTTGCCACAGAATTCAAACGGTAAATACGCTGCATGTAAAGCACTCAGTAGTGTCAGTACTTGTGATTCATGATGTAGTCCTTCCCACACATTTCAGTCATAGCCTTCAAATGTTCTGCAGAAGTAAAATGAAGACATTCTTTCATCCAAAATGTTAATCCTGTTATGGTATTATAGAGTTAATATCTAACCTGATTTATGTAGTCGAGTATATATCGCATATCACTCATCAGTGAGTGACATTATGTTCTTTAGCAAAACAAGTAACAGTAGTTTTTAAAGCAGCTCTAACTTCCATCTTAGTAGTTGTTTTGTTGTTCAGTTCCTTCAGACATGATGTGAGCACCAACGCTCGGGCGATGCTGAAGCTCATGAATGGTGCAGACATGGCCAAACACTCACTCTCTTCGCTGGGATCGGCCAACTGCTTTGTCGATTCTCTGCATGACGGCGTTGACTTCGACTGCAATGTCTCCAGGTAGGCTGGATTTCAGACAGAGAAACCAAAAAACATAAAAGACTTTTTGACATAATTAAAATAAAAATCGACTCTATATGAAAACTTTGTGTACAAGAATATAGAGAATAATGCACTTAAATGACTAGCTGACACTAGACCCAAACATCTCTCAAGCCTCATGTTTATACTCTTAAATTATTTCTATCACCAAATAAACAGACCTATATTTGGTCACCAATAAAGTAGAGTAACTTCACACAGAGGTTTTTATGCTCTATGATCACAACACTCAGTAGAGGGGTCCCTATGGTAGATGTGCCCTCTGTGCTTAATCCACTTATGTTCCTCAGTTAAGTGTCATGTACGTATATGTAACTGTGCATCTAAAAAAAAATATGCCACAGAAGTCAAATGAAGTCAGGGCAAATAATGATTGTTATGAATTTGACATGTATCCTTTGTTGTTTCCTCAGGGCTCGGTTTGAGCTGCTGTGCTCCGCTCTGTTCAACAAAAGCATCCAGCCAATTAGATCCTTGCTGCAGGAGGCAGGCCTTTCCACCAATGACATCAACAAGGTACAGTGTATGATCTCATCATGTTGATTAAAGGGGACAGTAGGAACACATTTACTATGCATTGGACATTAGTGTGAACCTAAAAACTAAAAACACAGATAGGAATAGACAGCTGAGTGTAGGTGCAGTCATAGACAGTGGGTTAATTTTATATGGTATAAACCAGTTATTTATTTAAATGATGAGATGAGTGTTTGGAAAAGCTTAGCACGAAGGGAATTATTAAAGAATCTGACAAATCAAATCCCATCTTTGATTAGGATTTGTGGCTAGTCTTCACACTAGTCTTTTTTTCTTTACAAGTCATATGGAGGAAAACAGCCAATGTTATCCTTGATCCTAAACTGTGACATGTTCTGTGTTAAATGTGACACCAAATTAGGTCCTGCTTTACTTAATAGTGCTTATAGATGTCGATAGCCTGGTCCAGACCTTAGTTTATCCTGTCTATTGTAAAACGTAACATGCTTTAGTAAATGTGGCTCCAGACTGTGTGACAGATGCTTGAATGTCTTATGTGTGTTTCAGGTGGTTCTGTGTGGCGGCTCTGCCAGGATCCCTCGACTCCAACAGATGATTCAGGAAATGTTTCCTGAAGTGGAGCTTCTTAGCTCCGCCCCTCCTGATGAGGTCATTGCTGTGGGTGCAGCCCTGGAAGCTGGGTTGTTGGTTGGCAGAGACAGACTTAATGGGGAAGAGTCAGAGACTGTGGATGTTTCTGCTGCAGACATATTACTGAAGGTATTCTGTCCGTTGAATGGGAATAATGACAAATTCTAACTGTATTTAAAGGTGTCAAAGTCAGTTAAGTGGATGTTCTCCTCAGGACTAAACTCTTTTTGTTTAGGAGGTGGATGAATGTGGAGCCACAGTGTTCAATGTTCTCCTTCCATCTGGGACCCCCCTCCCAGCTCGCAGACATCATGTCCTAAATGGGGGAAGAGATCTATCGTCCCTTTGTCTGGAGATCTACCAGAAATGTGGCACAGAGGAGCCAGAAAAGCTTGCTAAGGTACAGAACACACCTTCAGCCCATACCCCCTTATTTCTACCTTCTAAAGCCTGCAGGTGTTGTGTCATTGTTCAGTTTAGTTCATATATGTGCCCTGCTTATTGTATGTTATGTGTCATTTTACAGATTATCTTGAGAGATCTGCAGCCAAGTGAGGAAAACCATGACATCGACACAGTTGTGACCATGAAAAGGTATTCAGTCTTTTGCCATCAGTCCATGATAACGTCTCTGTGACAGTATGTACATATAATTATTTTTGTGTTGCAGGGACGGATCTGTTCATGTGTCCTGTGTAGAACAGAGTAGTGGAAGGTCAGAGGCCATCAGTATAGCAGCTGCGTCATAAAGATGTTCATCTGCAGTTGATACCACACACACACACACTGCTGTTATGTCCTTTTTTTTCTATTTGTCATTGAATAAACAAAATAGAACTGTGCACAAGTTTACTTGTCTCTTTTTCTTTTTTAAAGAAAAATGATAAAATAGAAGCTGTTCACGGATATCTTTTTTTAAAGATGAAGTCTAATTTATTATCTAATTTATGTTTTTGCATTTTCTTTGTGCTTTCAACTAAATTTCATAAACCTCTTTGAGGAAAACCTTTTTTCTTTTACTTACAGTATATTTATGCTTACAAGAAATAAAGCTCTAACAATAATGTCAACAAATTAAGAAATGAGACTTGTTTTTATATTTAGGCGTCTTTGCGTGTGCAAATAACTAACCCTAAACTCACAGTGCTGCAACAAAAGTACTGTAAAAAATATTTCTATGAGCAGGCATTTAAAGGGTTATAAATCAGAGTTGGTTTGTTCTAAGTAACTAATTTCCTCCAGGGAGACTAATAAAAGAATATCTTAAAGAGTAACTAGTAAAACATCCTGCAACATAAAGAAAAAAATGCTCAATTTATAGAAATAACTAATTCTGTGCAAAATAAACAACTTTTTACACCAATGAAACCATCACAATGAATATTATATTCCACTTTTGCACACTCAGCCTTTAAAATATAATTTTATGACATTGATTATTTTTGTGAAACAAGGCACATTTGTTTTTCAGTTTCTACCAGACCTGAGTATAAGAAAAACACGGGGCAGGAGGAAGGGAAAAAAGGACATTCTAAATGAAAGGAAAATGTGATTGTGGTTAGTTACAGGTGCATGAATGTTGTTTGGTGTTAAAATAAAAATATTTTTAAAGTATTTTTTATCTTAGATTAATTAACAACAGCTAGACTTCTCCATTCAGGGTTTAACATTTTATTGTTTTTATGTAGCTTTTGAATGTTTATTTTATACATTTCGGTATAAAATAAGCATTTTTATTGAAGGTAATTTAACAAGATTTCATCCGAAAGAATGTGGGCATCTAAAATATATTTTGTGTGCATGAATACTGTATTAAATATGTAAATTTCTCCTTTAACTATGCTGCTATTATTGGGTTTTGTTGTTGGTAATGAAGTGATAATGTTTGGCAAAGTATGGAGTATTCTATTAACACTTGTGTTCAAATAAAAACACTGTACAGGTTTGGTGAAATGGTTTATATTCATATATTTTTATACATTTTCTGTACACATCTATAATAACATGTCACACACATTCCACCCAGATCATACTTGTTTCCAGTGGCACTTCAATCATGATATGACAAGTGTGAATATGAGCTAACGTCCCATAATTGGCCCAAAGAAAACACAACAGTAAAACCTTAATCCCTGTAGTGTCTCTGCAGAAATTCCACCCACAGGAGCTGTACTAGAGACACTTCCAGTGGAATTTTTCTTGGAATTAACATCCGTGCTCTGGAACTATGCGACACTTGAGGATCTTCAAGTAGTTCTGGACTTTGTTGGAGTCTCGGCGAAAGCAGTAGAGGAGGTCATAGTTTTTTATAAGGCGCCATTCTGCACTGTCAGATGTTAAGAATGTCTCTGGAGATGCCAGGTTGTTGACAAAGGTACCTATCATCCCCAAATTCTGCATCTGAAGAGGACACATATAGGGATATCAGTTTAGTAAACACATGTATAAAATGATAACATCTAGGGCTGTTAAATGATTACAATTTTTTAATCATATTATTAACCCTCTGTTAGTCAGCTCAACCGTTTGGTAGAGGTAAATTTTAACCCAGATATCTCATCTAAATTGAAATCCTTTGACACCAAACTTCTTGGTCAGTCTTCCCCTTTTTGCAAGAAGCATGTAATTTGCAAAAACACCACTGGGTGCCACTGTCAATGATGTATTCAGCTCATGCTAGTAAACCACCAAGGAAGAAGATGATAACCACGACAACACCTCTGCTATCGTCTTTTCTTTTGGGCACAAAATTGCAGGTAATTTATTTATTTATTTTTTCATTTTCTTAACTTTTACTGTCTATTTTACATAAATAATCCTCGTCATGTTTCAGAAATAATTTGGTGTTAAATAGTAACTGCAGCTTTTGCTCATGAAATCTAATAGATTGTGGTGTCTTATGTACCATTCGCACGGGATAAGTATTACCTATGGACCACTGGTAATTTGCAGTTACCCCTGTACCTCTGTGTTATTGTGTGGCGCATTCGGACAGGATGAACAAGTCTGTAATTGAGGCAAATTACAGACATTATGACCGGATATGTCGTAAATTCACAACATCCTATTTGGTCTCAATACATTAATAAGGTAGTATGAAAACAAAGTATGCATAAGAACAGCGCTGTATCCACAAAGGGAACAATCCCATTGATAAGGATGCAGTCTGTAAATTTGCTCCATGCCTTCAAAATAAGAGCGGGGTCAGTGCAGATGAAAGCAGTCTTGAGGTTACAATAGAAATGAATCGACAGTTCTTAGCATAGACTTTCCCTCTGGCAAACAGTCGACTGAATCTGTAGCGACAACCTCAGATAGCTATAAATGTTAGTGTATGTGGTGTGTGGGTTGGCGTGACCATATCTTCCGTAATCATTTTAATTTTCTCATATGTTTTATGTAAAGCACCTTGAATTGTCCTGTACATGAAATGTGCGATACAAATATATTTGCCTTGCCCTATCGCATGCTGCCACACAATTCCGCCCGCTTCCTGCATTATTAACTCCAGAAAAAGACAAGAGGCGCACAATTGAAATCACAAACACAGACATTCGCATTCACACGGGACTTGAATTACCTCTGGATGTCGGTTTTTCGCCGAAACACAGTAGGTAATTTGTGGCGGAATTATTACTGAGCAAATCACAAACATGGCACATTCGCACGGGACTAAGAACTCAGACATTCTCCGTAATTATTCTGAATTACCAGTGGTCCATATGTAATACTTATCCCGTGCAAACAGGACATTAGTCGACCATCTAAAGAGTTTAGGAATCGCTTTATCATAGATGGACAAACGAAGGGGCCCCAAACAGCATCTCGCTTAAGTCCCCAACAAACTAAGAAACGGCCCTGCTTGCTGAGGGGAAAAGGAAAAATCTGAAAACAACATAAACTGCTAAATCTGCTAAAAACAAACAAAAAAGCCGAATTAAACATATCTTAAATTAGATTCTTCTTTACTGTTTCTTCTTCTTCAAGTAAAATGTATTATACCTTCTCGGCCACTTTCTCAACGCCTTTTCGTAGGTCGTGCACCATGTCGTTGATCTCCAGGACTTTGCTGGAGCTGAAGTTATTGAAGTCGTGGTGGTGAGACATGCTCTGGTGGAAATGCCACAGAGGGTCCCTCCACGCCACCAGGAGCTTCAGAATCACCTCTGTCAGTTCTTCTCTCTGCAACAACAACAGCAGAATATTGAAAATCTACTTCAAAATGAGGCAGATATTTACAACACAATGAGATCTATCCATTAACATTCATGTAGAAGTTTAGTATTGTTGTTGTTAGTTTTGTAATGGGTTAAAAGTGGATTTAAAACAAAGAATTTTGTCTAAACATCAAAGAAGGATTGGTATTACTAAATAATATAAATACATCATTTCTTAGATTTTCGTGTCATTTGAAAAAAATAACACTTTAATGTTTAATGTCATTATGTGCTGTGGGATTATGGATGTTTTTGGTCATCACTGCTGGTAAAAATCAAGGTTATGTCTTACATTTTTATTTTATTTTATGTTTTTATTTACAGCACAATTGCTAATTTCCATCTGGTGTCCAAGTTACTCACATTTATTTAACACATAGTCAAATAGCAGAGGATGTAAAAGTACTCTCATTCTGTACTTAAGTAGAAGTACAGCTAATTGTGTCGAAAAATACTCTGGTAAAAGTAGAAGTACAGATTCAACTCTTTAAGTAAAAAAAAAGTACTGCTTTTCAATTGTAATGAAGTAAAACTGTTTTGTTATGGATGAAATAATACTTATTTAATCATGAAAAATCCTAAAAGTTTCAAAAGTATCCAAAAATAAAACTTTTAAAAGTGAGTTACTGTGTAGAAAA
This sequence comes from Siphamia tubifer, assembly GCA_020466265.1. Classification (NCBI taxonomy): domain Eukaryota; kingdom Metazoa; phylum Chordata; class Actinopteri; order Kurtiformes; family Apogonidae; genus Siphamia; species Siphamia tubifer. Next base: position 25,125,179 of record CM035794.1, on the reverse strand, counting down.
TATGTTCTATCATGTCACAGGACTCAGTTTTGCGGATATGGGCAGGAAATTTGGAAAAAAAAATAAGGAAAAAAGCCACAGTTGAGATAAAGAGTCAGCATTATGAGATTTTTAAAAAGGTAAGGTTTAAAAAGTATGAGAAAAAATGCATATGTGATAAAAAAAAAAAGTCCAAATTATGAGACAAAAACTTACAATTTCTCTCCTCCACCTATTTTCCTTTCTTAAGTGACTTATTTTTCATACTGTCATATCTGTGTAGTTTGAAAAAGTCTATTCTGAGAATGTAAAGAGTATAAAGTACTGATATTTATGCAAAAATGTAGGAGGTAAAAGTAAAAAGCTGCCAGAAAAATAAATACTCAAGTAAAGTTACAGATACCTAAAAAAATCTACATAAGTACAGTAGCAAAGTACTTTTACTTAGTGACTTCCACCTCTGTGAAATAGACACATTTTTATTAGTTACACTAAATAACATGATGGGTTTCTCTCAATTTCAGCATCACCGGAAACATGTATTATGCTGTAAGTACACAAGTCGATAAAGTTTGTAATATAGGCCTACCTGTTTTTAGATATTTTATTATGGAAAAGAAACATCTTGAAGTTTTTAAAAGTGTAAACCCTGTTTTTTTGTTTCAATGTATGAAAAGAATATGAGAGTTTGGAGGGTTTGAAGGTGAAGATGTTTTACTGAAAATAAATACTAATTTCACTGTTTCTCAACTGTGGCAAAAAGATAAGAAGAAACAATTCAATGACATGAACTATTATATGAATTATTTATTTATTTATTTATTTATTTATTTATTTATTTATTTATTTATTTATTTATTTATTTATTTATTTATATGTACTGTATATAGCCATTACAACTTTAGATCATAAATAGAATAGAATAAAATAGAAGTATTTTATTGATCCCACGATTGTTTATCTTATTATGTGAATGTTGCTGTTTTTATAACAGCAACATTCACATAATAAGATAAACAAACAAACAAAAGTAATGTGCAATGACATAAATAATGTGTAAATGATGCTAATGAAGGTTTTTAACGGGACAAACAAAACAAATATTGTAAGCGTACATGTTTGTGAGTAAGAAAAGTGAAACTCACTGCCATTCTCTGAGCATTTTCCTTGCCATTTGGAGTCAGGATGCTGGATGTGTGACAGTTGCGACTGATCCGGCCAATTTGATTTTTACTGGGCAGGAAGTACTGCTCCTGAGAGAACAAATATGAATGGAAAACTGAAATGTCACAGGTTATGTGCCGTCTAAATGTCAACATACTTTCCAGAGGTCAAGTGATGAATGAAATAGTAGAGCAGCCTGTTGGTTAAAGGAAACACAAAGAGAAATCTGTGATAATTATATAGACTTTAACCCTCTACTGTGGTCAGTAAGACTATACACCTTTATTATTTATTCCAGTCATTACACTGCTCTACATGTCTGCTTCAGACGTTAAAAACAAATGACTTTAGTGTTGGTTAGTTCATGTTTTTAATATATATGATGATGTGTTATTCCACATATATGGTGGTTTATGTACATGTATACAATGGATTAGTAAATATTCCACTAGAAAGAACCTGTAAAGTGAATGGATCATAATGTGCAGACAGTGTTTTGAAGTAGATCTGAGACCAATATTCCTTTGGACTAAAACCTATTCTACTGTTAATTCTAAGAATTTCACATTTTGAGCCAAGACTTGACCCAGTAGCCATTAGTTTTATTTTGGAAGCATATTATGTGTAGACCAGTGTAATATGTATGTACTGAAAAAGTAACTTAAATTGCAGGTACTCATCTATATTTACAGTTTTTACTCCTTTTTCTACCAGTTTTCTGCACCTTGTTTTTTTTTTTTTTTTTTTTTGCAATTTTTGCTTTACCTTACCTTACCTTACCTTACCTTATCTTACCTTACCTTACCTTACCTTACCTTACCTTACCTTACTTTACCTTACCTTACCTTACCTTACCTTACCTTACCTTACCTTATCTTACCTTACCTTACCTTACCTTACCTTACCTTACCTTACCTTACCTTACCTTACCTTACCTTATCTTACCTTACCTTACCTTACCTTACCTTACCTTACCTTACCTTACCTTACCTTACCTTACCTTACCTTACCTTACCTTATCTTACCTTACCTTACCTTACCTTACCTTACCTTACCTTACCTTACCTTACCTTACTTTACCTTACCTTACCTTACCTTACCTTACCTTACCTTACCTTACCTTACCTTACCTTACCTTACCTTAATGTAAATACCTCAGTTATATTACTATTCTATGTAGTACTTCATATAGTTACATACTACCTGAACTGTTTTTTGTATGTACTCTTTGGTTAACTCTGTTATTTTCATAGGTGCTCTAAAAATGAATTATACTGGATTGATACTGTTTATTGAGAAAATAATCGACATTAACAGGTATTTTGTCAAAGAAGTATAGTTATTATAAACTTTTCCACTTCCCATAGTTGATCTAAGTCTTTCACACCAGGCATAAACTGAACACAAATGAATCGTCTACTGGAGTACAGCCTAAAAAGCCATAGTTTGAAGCTCATGAAAACACATTAAACAGTCTTTTTGAAAACAAATCATGCGTGAATAAGGAATCATTAAGGAATCATCTCCATATATAATTTATTTGTGTATCTATTATCTAACAGACAATGTCTGACTCAGTCCCAGAGCCAAGTGAAGTGTCTCCTTCAGGGAAGAAAGTATTCAGGCTACAGTTACCTGACGTCACACAACTAATGTGACATTCATTTACTGATGCCCCATGGCGTCATCCTCTTCAGTCACTCATCTACTCAGAGTGCCTGAACTTTCTTTTAAATGTTCCTTTTGTGTTCCAATATGACTCCATTTGCATATTCAAAAAGGAGTAGGAGGAAGTAAAATGTATTTAATCCCACCCATTCTTCCACAAAACAGTCTATGGTTTAACTTCCCATCAATATAATATAGTATAGTATAATATATTATGTATATTATGTATAATATTATGTATAATAATATATTATGCTGTAACACTTTATAATACTGACACACAATTCACTATGTATTAATCATTTGTTACCTATTCATTAATGTATTGTAAAGGTTCATACTGTCTTCCAAAGTTAAATGCAGAATGGGATTATTTTTCTCAGAGATGCAGTGTTTACAACTGTTGTTTAAAGCAAAGCAGGTAAACAAACACTGCACCTGTCTGTTAAAAATAATCTAATTTACCTTTAACCCCCTGATGCATCAGCAATGACACATTCTGAAGGGATATTTTAGTTTCAATATTCAGAAAAAAATTACAGTTTTTTTTACTGTGATTTTACTGAGTTTTGTTTGTGGATCTGATATATGGAAATATCCAGATGTCAAAAAGCAACTGATGTAGAAAGAAGAAAAAGGCAAAACTAAAACTACTGGAACCAAATCTAATAAATTATATTGTAATATTATTTATCTATTTATTTATACTTCATTTTAGTTCATTTTAACCAAGTTAAATTATTATTTAGTAAATATTTATTAGTTTTTGTTAATTTTCTACCTTATTTCGTTTTATATTTCTAAATTTAATTTTCTATTTTATTATTTTTCTTCACTTTTTTGCCATTTGTGTCTTATTTTGTTCATGTTACTTATTATGTTGTTGGTTTATTATACATTTCTGGCTGTTATTGTCCATTTTGTTGCTTGTTTTATTAATTTTTGACTGGAACTGTTAAAGTGTCAGGAGTTAAAGGGTTAACAAATGGTTTCTTTATGATAAATTGTGTATGAACAGTACATTAACAAACCACTTACAAATAGGTAAGAAATAGTTAATACATAGTGAATTGTGTGTCGGTATTATAACGTGTTACCTAGTATAACAGTATATAACAAAATATTGTTTGAAAGTGAATTTTCAGCGAAATGAAAATAAATAAAAGCTTGAAATATATGGATTCACAGACTATTTGTCTATATAATATATACAGAATAACAGAAATACATGCACTTTTTCAGGATATTCTACTTTTGTAGTACCTGCAGTGCACATTGGAACATTGACCTCAGTCGAACATCATTCAGTGTCATATAGAAAGGGTCACACGTGATGCATAGACTTACAAATTCGTTGTGGAGGTCATTGGAAATGCCGTGCATCTTGGCAGAATGTTGGATCACCCGGTCAAATAGGTTGGCTAGTGCGAGGACATGACACCCGGCCTGAGCGTTGGTGCAGATGGGTGCTGCACCCACAGAGGTCAGTCTGATGCACAACAGACAGATGGACCACAGCCACACGGACACTGACGGAAACCACAAAGAACACAACATGTCACTGAGCATTACAGAGTGGAAGACACTTCAAACTAACTGAATGAAACAACACAATAGATTATTCAAACAGTCAAATACAGAGAACATTTAGTATAATTAAAAAATGAACCAAAAAAATAAACTTCATTTCATTAACTGGAACAAAAGAAAACTTTTTTTTAATGAAAACTAAAACTTGTGGTCATATTCCCAAACAAAATGGAACCTTCTGTAAACAAATGTTTTATAAATCACACTTATATTCTTCATCCTGATTTTTTAGCCTTGGAAAAAAAGGATATTGTTTTTTTGTCTGATATCTGAAAAAGCAACACTAAAACTATCATTACCCCCCCCCCCCCCCCAAAAAAAAAAGTCTAACAATGCTCTCACAAAACACAATGAAACTAACTGAATGAAAAAAGACAATAGATTATTCAAACATTCACATACACAGAAGATTTTAGTATAATAATAATAATAATAATAATAAAAAAGAGAAACTAAGCCTAAAATAACCCATTTCATTAACTGGAACAAAAGAAAACTATTCAGACTAAGTTTAGAGATTGTACAGTTTCAGTTTTTATATATTTTCTTAACATTTTTTTAATGAAAACCAAAACTTGTGATCATGTTCCCAAACAAAAAGGAACCTTCTGTAAACAAATGTTTTGTAAATCACACTTATATTCTTCATTCTAATGGAAAAAAGGATTTTATTTATTTTTTTGTCTAATATCTGAAAAAGCAACATTAAAACTATCATTATTTCCCCCCAAAAAAAGTCTAACAATGTTCTCACAAAACAAATAAAACTAACTGAAATCAAACTGAACTGAACTAAAAACACACAATAAAAGACAAGGTTAGTTTATTAGTATAGAGCTATTCATACACAGGGTTAGTCAAAGTGCTTTACAAAGGCATAAATAAAAGAATATTCAGTATGTTAAAAGAATCTTTAAAAAAATCTAGGAATTCATGCAAAAAAAGCAAAACTTTCTCCCATTAGATATACTAAAATCTTTACCTGATGTGTTGTTTCCAGACATCCTGCAGGACTTGTCTGAGCTGAAGAACAGAGAGGGCTGAAGCTTTTGTATTTGAGGTCCTCCATCAGCTGAATGACAGGGTCCATCTCTGACCCCGCTTCCGTCTAACAAATTAATATTAAAGAGAAGGAGAAGAAAGGAGGGAGTGGGAGTGTGGGGGATGGGGGGGTGAAACGTTAATACAAGATAGAACGTGCACAGTTCTAAGGACATTTGTGCATATGAGACTATCTGGGGTCAGGGTCCGCTCGACTATCAGCTGAAGATGTGGTGGAATAAGAGTTAGGGTCTGGTGGAGGAAACTGTCTCGTGTGGTTAAAAAAAGAGGACATTTTATTACTGTGAAGGCACTTCATCTAGTCACATCTGTTCAGATCTCCCACACCATCATCATCATCATCATCATCATCATCATCATCATCATCATCATCATCATCATCATCATCATCATCATCATCATCATCATCATCCACCATCATTCTGAAATAAAACTAAAGGTTATATATATATATATATATATATATATATATATATATATATATATATATATATATATATATATATATATATATATTTATTTTTTATTTTTTTATTTTTTATTTTTTTGCAAAATAGTGTTGAGAAAGCCATTGTTTTTGTAGAATATATCGTAATGTTGTATTAAAATGAGTATATTCTTACAAAAGAAAACCTCACACATTTGTCTTTTTGGCAACAATTTCTTTTCCCAGCTTTTAACTGAGTTATTGTTCTTTCACATGACAACAGCCAGTGTAAAAATGGAAAACACACAAATGACATATGCATGCTTATTGTATACATGTTTTAAATATTTATTTTTTAATGCTGTTAAATGATTAAAATGGGGTGTCACGATGGTGCAGTGGTTAGCACTGGAGGTGCACAGAAGACCACACCAGACCTTTCTGTGTGGAGTTTACATGTTCTCCTTGTGTCTGTGTGGGTTTTCTCCAGGTACTCCAGTTTCCTCCCACCATCCAAACACATGCACTGATAGGTTAATTAGTTAATCTAAATTGTCCATAGGTGTGAATGTGAGAGTGATTGTTTGTCTATATATGTTCAGCCCTGAGATGAACTGGAGACTCATCTATCTGTTTTATTTATGTATTTGTTTGTCGTTTCACATTGTGCCCAGTCTTCATAACCTTAGATGTCTTTAGGGACAAGTTTGCATTTTTGTATAACATTATATTATGGACAAATATTAATATCTTTTAGAGTAGATATCGTATTGGTTGCAGTTCATTGAGGTTGGTTAAGGTTATAGTTAGGCATGTGCGTGTCTTTCTGTACTATTGACATGTGGACAAATGTTAGGACAACATATTCCTGATGATGTTTTGGTGTGTCTGGCTTTAGGGTTTTAACATGGGCAAGGGGGAAAGGTTTGTTAGTTCATAAGGAACCAAACATGACTGAGTGGATACATATTACTTAAAGTATAGGATGTAAATACATTTACACAGTCACGTTTTGAGGACTCATATTCCCTCAGGGGATGAAATGCACTCTCATCATGTGTATGATTTAGAGTAGGGTTAATATTAGGGTATATTTTCAGGAAATATATGCGTCTTAACATAAGCACATGGAGGAATCTCTGTGTTGTTATCTGAATGAGGCAGCCTGAGGGCAAAGTGAGAGTGACGACAGCATCACTCCTCTGAATGTTTGTGTGCCCCAGGAGCTATGAAGTGAATAAGGAACATTTAAAAGAAAGTTCAGGCACTCTGAGTAGATGAGTGACGCCATGGGGCATCAGTAAATGAATGTCACATTAGTTGTGTGACGTCAGGTAACTGTAGCCTGAATACTTTCTTCCCTGAAGGAGACACTTCACTTGGCTCTGGGACTGAGTCAGACATTGTCTGTTAGATAATAGATACACAAATAAATTATATATGGAGATGATTCCTTAATGATTCCTTATTCACGCATGATTTGTTTTTAAAAGGAGCATTTAATGTGTTTTCATGAGCTTCAAACTATGGCTTTTTAGGCTGTACTCCAGTAGACGATTCATTTGTGTTCAGTTTATGCCTGGTGTGAAAGACTTAGATCAACTATGGGAAGTGGAAAAGTTTATAATAACTATACTTCTTTGACAAAATACCTGTTAATGTCCATTATTTTCTCAATAAACAGTATCAATCCAGTATAATTCATTTTTAGAGCACCTATGAAAATAACAGAGTTAACCAAAGAGTACATACAAAAAAACAGTTCAGGTAGTATGTAACTATATGAAGTACTACATATAACTGAGGTATTTACATTAAGGTAAGGTAAAGTAAGGTAAAGTAAGGTAAGGTAAGGTAAGGTAAGGTAAGGTAAGGTAAGGTAAGGTAAGATAAGATACGGTACGGTAAGGTAAGGTAAGGTAAGGTAAGGTAAGGTATATGAAGTATATGAAGTATATGAAGGTATATGAACTATATGAAGTACTACATAGAATAGTAATATAACTGAGGTATTTACATTAAGGTAAGGTAAGGTAAGGTAAGGTAAGGTAAGGTAAGGTAAGGTAAGGTAAGGTAAGGTAAGATAAGATACGGTACGGTAAGGTAAGGTAAGGTAAGGTAAGGTAAGGTAAGGTAAGGTAAGGTAAGGTAAGGTAAGGTAAGGTAAGGTAAGGTAAGGTAAGGTAAGGTTAGGTTAGGTTAGGTAAGGTAGGGTAAGGTAAGGTAAGGTAAGGTAAGGTAAGGTAAGGTAAGGTAAGGTAAGGTAAGGTAAGGTAAGGTAAGGGAAAGTAAGGTAAGGAAAGGTAAGATAAGGTAAGGTAAGATAAAGTAAGGTAAGGTAAGGAAAGGTCAGGTAAGGTAAGGAAAGGAAAGGAAAGGGAAGGGAGGGGAAGGGAAGGGAAGGGAAGGGAAGATAAGGTAAAGCAAGGTCAGGTCAGGTCAGGTAAGGTAAGGTAAGGTAAGGTAACGTAAGGTAAGGTAAGGTAAGGTAAGGTAAGGTAAGGTTAGGTTAGGTTAGGTAAGGTAGGGTAAGGTAAGGTAAGGTAAGGTAAGGTAAGGTAAGGTAAGGTAAGGTATATGAAGTATATGAAGTATATGAAGGTATATGAACTATATGAAGTACTACATAGAATAGTAATATAACTGAGGTATTTACATTAAGGTAAGGTAAGGTAAGGTAAGGTAAGGTAAGGTAAGGTAAGGTAAGGTAAGATAAGATACGGTACGGTAAGGTAAGGTAAGGTAAGGTAAGGTAAGGTAAGGTAAGGTAAGGTAAGGTAAGGTAAGGTAAGGTTAGGTTAGGTTAGGTAAGGTAGGGTAAGGTAAGGTAAGGTAAGGTAAGGTAAGGTAAGGTAAGGTAAGGTAAGGTAAGGTAAGGTAAGGTAAGGTAAGGTAAGGTAAGGTAAGGTAAGGGAAAGTAAGGTAAGGAAAGGTAAGATAAGGTAAGGTAAGATAAAGTAAGGTAAGGTAAGGAAAGGTCAGGTAAGGTAAGGAAAGGAAAGGAAAGGGAAGGGAGGGGAAGGGAAGGGAAGGGAAGGGAAGATAAGGTAAAGCAAGGTCAGGTCAGGTCAGGTAAGGTAAGGTAAGGTAAGGTAACGTAAGGTAAGGTAAGGTAAGGTAAGGTAAGGTTAGGTTAGGTTAGGTAAGGTAGGGTAAGGTAAGGTAAGGTAAGGTAAGGTAAGGTAAGGTATATGAAGTATATGAAGTATATGAAGGTATATGAACTATATGAAGTACTACATAGAATAGTAATATAACTGAGGTATTTACATTAAGGTAAGGTAAGGTAAGGTAAGGTAAGGTAAGGTAAGGTAAGGTAAGATAAGATAAGATACGGTACGGTAAGGTAAGGTAAGGTAAGGTAAGGTAAGGTAAGGTAAGGTAAGGTAAGGTAAGGTAAGGTAAGGTAAGGTAAGGTAAGGTAAGGTTAGGTTAGGTTAGGTAAGGTAGGGTAAGGTAAGGTAAGGTAAGGTAAGGTAAGGTAAGGTAAGGTAAGGTAAGGTAAGGTAAGGTAAGGTAAGGTAAGGTAAGGGAAAGTAAGGTAAGGAAAGGTAAGATAAGGTAAGGTAAGATAAAGTAAGGTAAGGTAAGGAAAGGTCAGGTAAGGTAAGGAAAGGAAAGGAAAGGGAAGGGAGGGGAAGGGAAGGGAAGGGAAGGGAAGATAAGATAAGGTAAAGCAAGGTCAGGTCAGGTAAGGTAAGGTAAGGTAAGGTAAGGTAACGTAAGGTAAGGTAAGGTAAGGTAAGGTAAGGTAAGGTAAGGTAAGGTAGGGTAAGTTAATGTAAGGTAAGGTAAGGGAAAGTAAGGTAAGAAAAGGGAAGGGAAGATAATGTAAGGTAAGATAAAGTAAGGTAAGGTAAAGCAAGGTAAGGGAAGGTCAGGTAAGGTAAGGTAAAGTAAGGTAAAGTAAGGTCAGGCAAGGTAAAGTAAGGTATGGTAAGGTAAGGTAAGGGAAAGTAAGGTAAGGGAAGGAAAGGGAAGGGAAGGGAAGGGAAGGGAAGGGAAGGAAAGGGAAAGTAAGGTAAGGTAAGGTTAGGTAAGAGAAGGTCAGGTCAGGTAAGGTAAGGTAAGGTAAGGTAAGGTAAGGTAAGGTAAGGTAAGGTAAGGTAAAGCAATGGAAGGTAAGGGAAGGTCGGGGAAGGGAAGGGAAGGTAAGGGAAAGTAAGGTAAGGTAAGGTAAGGTAAGATAAGGTAAAGTAAGGTAAGGTAAGGTAAGGTCAGGTAAGGAAAGGGAAGGGAAGGGAAGGGAAGGTAACATAAGGGAAATTAAGGTAAGGAAAGATAAGGTAAGGTAAGATAAGGTAAAGTAAGGTAAGGTAAGGTAAATCAAGGCAAGGGAAGGTCAGGTAAGGTAAGGTAAAGCAAGGTAAGGTAAGGTAAGGTAAGGTAAGGTAAGGGAAAGTAAGGTATGGTAAGGTAAGGTAAGGGAAAGTACGGTAAGGAAAGGGAAGGAAAGGGAAGGGAAGGGAAGGTCAGGGAAGGGAAAGTAAGGTAAGGTAAAGCAAGGTAAGGTAAGATGAGGTCAGGTAAGGGATGGGAAGGGAAGGGAAGGGAAGGTAACGTAAGGGAAAGTAAGGGAAGGAAAGGTAAGGTAAGGTAAGATAAGGTAAAGTAAGGTAAGGTAAGGTAAAGCAAGGCAAGGGAAGGTCAGGTAAGGTAAGGTAAGGCAAAGTAAGGTAAGGTAAGGTAAGGTAAGGTAAGGTAAGGTAAGGTAAGGTAAGGTAAGGTAAGGTAAGGTAAGGTAAGGTATGGTAAGGTAAGGTATGGTAAGGTATGGTAAGGTAAGGGAAAGTAAGGTATGGTAAGGTAAGGTAAGGGAAAGTAAGGTAAGGTAAGGAAAGGAAAGGGAAGGGAAGGTCAGGGAAGGTAAGGTAAGGTAAGGTAAGGTAAGGTAAGGGAAGGTAAGGGAAGGGAAGGTAAGGGAAGGTAAGGGAAGGTAAGGTAAGGTAAGGTAAGGTAAGGGAAGGTAAGGGAAGGTAAGGGAAGGTAAGGCAAGGTAAGGTAAGGTAAGGTAAGGTAAGGTAAGGTAAGGTAAGGTAAGGTAAGGTAAGGTAAGGTAAGGTAAGGGAAGGGAAGGGAAGGGAAGGTAAGGGAAGGGAAGGTAAGGTAAGGTAAGGTAAGGTAAGGTAAGGTAAGGTAAGGTAAGGTAAGGTAAGGTAAGGTAAGGTAAGGTAAGGTAAGGTAAGGTAAGGTAAGGTAAGGTAAGGGAAGGGAAGGGAAGGGAAGGGAAGGGAAGGTAAGGTAAGGTAAGGTAAGGTAAGGTAAGGTAAGGTAAGGTAAGGTAAGGTAAGGTAAGGTAAGGTAAGGTAAGGTAAGTTAAGGTAAGGGAAGGGAAGGGAAGGGAAGGGAAGGGAAGGGAAGGGAAGGGAAGGTAAGGTAAGGTAAGGTAAGGTAAGGTAAGGTAAAGCAAGGGAAGGTCAGGGAAGGGACGGTAAGGTAAGGGAAAGTAAGGTAAGGTAAGGGAAGGGAAGAGAAGGGAAGGGAATGTAACATAAGGGAAAGTAAGGTAAGGTAAGGTAAGGGAAGGGAAGGGAAGGTCAGGTAAGGTAAGGTAAGGTAAAGCAAGGGAAGGTCAGGGAAGGGACGGTAAGGTAAGGTAAAGCAAGGTAAGGGAAGGTAAGGTCAGGTAAGACTTTATTTATCCCAATATGGTGAACTTGCATTGTTTACGGAAGCAACAATGCCAAAAACAAGGTGCAGAAAACTGGTGGGAAAAGGAGTAAAAACTGAAAATATAGAAGAGTACCTGCAATTGAAGTAACTTTTTCTGTACATACATATTATACTGGTCTTTTAGCTTTGAGATGTTGTTGAGAACTGGAGCATAAATCTGCCACTGTGGGGAAGTACAGGTCAGTTGCAGCTTCAGTTATGACTGGAGGCAAATCCAACACGTGCTTCTGCTGCACGTTCACTTACACATTCACACACAAAACCTTGTTTCCAACTCTTGTGGGGACATTACATTAATCTCCTGAGACTTCCACATTACTTAGCTTTAAACTGGATCCTGTACCTTATGGGTCCAACATTCTGGTCCTTATGAATCTGTCTGACCCATAACTGGTGTTGGGACTCCACGAAAGCAGAAACACATGACACATGCGCACACACACACACACACAGACACACACAGACACACACACACACACATACACACACACACACACACACGCACACACACACACACAAATACACACACACACACACGCACACACACGCACACGCACACACACACACACACACACGCACACGCACACGCACACGCACACGCACACGCACACACACACACACACGCACACACACACACACACACACAGAGGAGCAGGGTGTTGTTGGGCAGACAGACTCACGTTGTGATATTCAGACTGACCCCAGAGTAAAAGGGTGAGTGTTGTTGTCGTGCGGCCCTGAAGGCCAGCACATTCACAGGTTTTGGCCTTTTACTCTATGCAGCACAGGAACATTTCCTTCAGAGTCTGAATGGCGACTGAAACTCATCCATTGAAATGAATTTAATGTGTTTAATGAGTTCATCCGTGCTCCTGTCAAACTGGATCTAGTTGCTCATCTCAAAAATCTCATTCAGACATTCCGTGATAGATAGTTCAAGAAAACAATCTGCAAAAACCCATTTAGAAAAAAGTACATAAGACTGCAGAATACTGCCATAAAAGCAAAAATTGTTCTGACATAAGGCTATAAGGTGATGTTATCCTGACTTCCAAACTATGGGTCTGTAGCAACTATGGACCACGGAATGGTTTGTAAAACTTTCACAAACACAATTTCTGACAATAGCCTACACTTTTATTACACTCATGGGGAATTGTTTTATGCCACTGAGGTTGAACAGACTATACCATATCATTGTTCAAACATTTACATATGTGCTCTCTAAGGACACATATGTAAACCAGGCATGTAGAATTGGGTAGGGACACTAGGGACATGTCCCTACCAATATCCAGTTACTCCTGTGTACATTGTATGTTTAGTTAATTTTCAAGTCTTTGAACTCTTTCCAAACCAATGGTTGTTTGTCTGATGTAGGTTAAAGAATTTGTTGCATCTGGAACATTTTAATCACTGCTGTAATTATCCAATGGAAGCCTTGCATTCTTTGCTGAATGTGTTAAAGACATTTAATAGAATGACTGAATTAAAGAAAATATACAGTAAGTAAACTGGTGTTTATATTAAACTGATGGATATTTAAGAAATGAGATACAACTCTTCTGCTATTGAATCATTCATTAATTAAACAAACAAACAAATAAATTGTATTCACCCTTTTAGTTTTGTTAGCTAAATGAAACGGTTTTTGAACTCAGTTTAATAAAATAAAATAAAATAAAATAAAATAAAATAAAATAAAATAAAATAAAATAAAATAAAATAAAATAAAATAAAAGTCATCCATGAATTTGCTGACGTGTAAACCGGGATGTAACGCGAGGAAAATCTGAGGTGAGTTTCTTTTCTCCTTCACTATAGGCCGATAATAAAAACGACTTTGGCGGAGGCAGACTGCAATAAGCTATGTGTCTCAATAAATACGTATACCTCCCCCCTTATGTAACCAAAGGTCCTGCGTAGAAGTGGCCTTCACTAAACGGACATACATGTACACACTGCGTCGTTCGTCAGAGTTTGTGACATTTTATTCCGCCGGATACAGGTACTTAAAACAAGCGTCTCCTTCACCATATTCGGTCCGTGACGTCGTTTGACAACACTGGAGAAAAAAGATGGCGGCGAACACATCAGTAGGGCGAACTATGACCAAAGAGACTTCATTAACCTGCGCCCTGTCAAAAGAACAGGACAGTGATGTTTATGCAGGTGAACTGCAGGACTATGTGATGGACTTCCTGAAGACAGAGGTCCTCAGCGACCTGAAGTCCCTCAAACATGTAGGATATCTGCTGGAAAAGCTGAAGAAGGAAAACATCGAGCTGGAGGAGCAGGTGATTTAAACATGTTTGGTGTCAAACACAAAGCAGACACTGTCATTTTATTCAAATTGACATGGATTATGTTCAACATTTCTGCAGATTCTACATATCAACTCGTCCACACTTCAAGTTGTAGCTTTTATTCTACTACAGCTGTTTGACATTAAACTACATAGAAAATATTACAAGAGCAGAGGTGGGAAATAACTTAAGTAGAAATACTTTATTGTACTTAAGTAAATGTTTTTAGGTATTTGGACTTTACTTGAGTATTTATTTTCCTGGCAACTTTTTACTTTTACTCCCTACATTTTTGCATACATATCTGTGCTTTATACTCTTTACATTCTCAGCATAGACTCATTACTTCTTCTAACTAAACAGAACACTAAAATGCTAAAACAAAAACGATTCAGAGTTAAAATCAGTGGAGAGAAATTGTGACTTTCTATATGATAATTGTGACTTTTCTCTCGTGATTGTGACTTTTTTATGTCAGAACTTTGACTTAATTTCATAATTATCCATTTCTAATCTTATATTAATGACTTTTTATCTCAGAATTTGGACTTTTTTAATCTCATAATTATGCCTTTTTTAAATTTCATATTTATGAATTTTTTTAAATCTCAAAATGATGACTTTATATCTAATTTGTGACTTTTTTCTCAATTAAAAAAAAAAAATATTTCCTTTCCATACCTACAAAACTGAGTATTGTGACTTGATCAAACACATTATTTACACAGTAACTCACTTTTAAGGTCTTTGCTGTTGGTTTACTTTCCAAACTTTTGTAATTGTTCTTGGTTAAATAAGAATTATTTCATTCTTGTTTTAAAAAAAATGCTGTTTTACGTTTGACAAGTTGTACTTTTTTACTTTTATTTCAGTAAAGGAGTTGAAACAGTACTTGTACTTTTACCACAGTATTTTTTCATACAAGTAGCTGTACTTCTACTTAAGTACAGAATGTGAGTACTTTTATACCTCTGGACAATAGTGCAGCACCACATTACTAATCTATTTGGGATTTTATATATAATGTATGGAAAATTGCCTCCATTAAGAATATCAGAAACCAAATGACTATATGTATTTATCAGTGGCAAAACAGAACATTATGTCATGTAAGAATAATACAAGACATTTAAAAGACCATTAACACCTAAAATTCAAAGTGCTCTATTTCTACATAATCAGAAAGGTGAGTATTTACCTGAAAACATATTTAATTCAGGCATTCAATAGGTATTCGTTTTCTCCAAAAAAATTTCCAAATGTAGCCACTTTGGGGGAAAAAAATGATCATTCCCCAAATTTCTCCTAGGTAAAACGCATAAACATAATCATAGAAAAAAAAATCTGTAAAACTGACATGTTTATAAATAACATTTTCAACTTTGAACTTCAAAGTTCCAAGACATTGGTCTGTTGGTAAATGGTGTATTTCAGCCCATACATATCAAATGCAGTTTTATACACTCTGGTTTTTACAACATAAATTACGGCAAGAGGGAAGAATACATTTCTTTATGTTTCAAAGTCTACAGCTTTTATTACTACTTTTATTTAGAAACACATTTTTCAGCACTATGTTTTGACTTTAAAATGTACAAACTAATGTCATGATGGGGTATACTGTTGTCCAAAATGTATGTGATTTAACACTAAAAAGGCATTTTACACTATTTGAATCTGACTGTTGCTTTGTTTGTGATCTGTGTCTTTCAGGTATTAAGTGTATCCGATTCTGTTCCTCCTAAAGTGTTTGCAGCTCTGTCTGCAGCTGAGGAGGCCAGATGTTCTCTGGAGGACCTGATGCAGAGAGAGAAAGTCATCTCAGATGAGCTGCAGCAGGTACAGACTTAACTGCTCCTCAGAGATTAACCCATTGCACTTGTGCCAAAAACACTGGTCTACAAGTAAAATGCTTCTGGAATAAAACTAAGGAATTTTATTAAGTGTGTTACTGATAAAGAAAACTCAAGTCTTAAATGCTGGTTGGCTCAAGTTTCCAAGATAAGTCTTAGGTCAAAATGTGAAATTAACAAGAGAATAGGTTTTAGTCCAAAGGAATATTGGTCTCAGATCTACTTCAAAACACTGTCTGCACATTATGATCCATTCACTTTACAGGTTCTTTGTAGTGGAATATTTATGATTAAAGTCATTTGTTTCTCATTGAAGTATGTGTAAGATTTAGCACATTTAATGTCTGAAGCAAGTACTTTATAAAAAAAAAAAGTGTAGAGCAGTGAAACCTGAAATATGTTCTAAGGCCACTTGACTTTACAAAATCAACCCCAGTGATCTTTGTAATATAATGCCCAACTTTACAACAGAGATTAACATCATCACAGCCTTGTACAAAAATGGTTTTGGTCTTTAGAGCTCTTTTTTTTTTTTTAACATGTACAACCTGGGCAGTCAGTGCAAGTCGTATTATACAAATAATGATATGTATTGTGTAACTGTCAGAATGCTGTCATGGTTTTGTTAAAAGACTCTGATATAATGGAATTGAAACATCAGCATCTTCACGTAATAATCTTAAATGTCTGTGCTTTGCTCCTGCCTTGTAGCAACTACAGAAAGCCCAGCCTTATATGGACAGTTTTGAACAAGCACTTAACCAAGTGGACATCATTGAGAGGCACATGAAATACTTGAAGTGTCTTCAGTATATTGATGAACTCAGGTATTGTATCATGAGGGTATATAGAGAAAAGCAAGAGTAAGAATGTTACAGTAATCTTCTTTTCTACATGTGTTGTGTTTCTGCAGCTCTGTAGTCCAGCAGTGTCTGATGACCAACAGCGTATGGGAGGCCATCAAGGCTGTAGATAACATGGCTGCACTGGTTGCTGGGCTGAATGAGTCAAGATGTTCACACCTTAAACACTTCCTCCAAGAAACACTTCACTTCTGGCACAAGATCATCAAAGACAGATTGTCCAGGTACACCATCACCTGCTCATCACTCACTGTTAAGACTTTACAAATACAAACATAGACATTCAGTGCATTTAGCTCAAGGTTATTAACCTCTTCTCAGCCTTATGTCATGGTCCCTGTCGCACATCAAATGAAAGTGAACAAACTCACCTTCCTGAATATATAAACCCTTCTGAAGTGCAACAGCACCACCACATACACAAAAGGTTGTTTTCCAGTAAAGACAAAAATGACACATTTTCTTCTTTCTTTTGAAGGCTGTCATGTGATCAATTATCTGTTGATCTGGAAAAATGTAGTGTTGTAACACTCCATAATCCAGTAAAGTATTTAGGTCCAAAACACACGTAAAATCCACAAAGGCACAGAAACTGCAGGAAAACGTGTCCAACCTCAGATCCTGTTGGTGTTTTTTTTTTTTCATTTTCCATGAATAAATAAACAAATTAATTAAATTAATATATATATATATATATATATATATATATATATATATATATATATAAATGCGTATGTATATTATCAATTTTTGTTAAAATATGTGTATTTGAAGAACTAAAAAGTTATTAATTCTCTGCAAAACTTGATAATTCTCCCAATTTCCCCTCTGTAAAATGCATAGTTCTCAACTTTGAACTTCAAAGTGGTAAGACATTGGTCTCTTGGTAAATGGTATGTTTCAGTCCATACCTACCAAATGCAGCTGCATATACCTTAAATTCTTTGTGTTTCTAGGTCCACAACTTTTTACCTGTAAAATAAACAACAAAAGTGAGTGTTTCAGTCCAAACTACAGGATGTTATTTTTACAAAGAGCCCATTCTTTTATCTGTACTCCAAGCTGTTCAAGAACAGCTGGAATTTTAATTTGGAGTGGAATTTGGACATTTTAAGCAAAATCACTCTGGAATGGAAAGGAGTTAAAGTATTGTGTGTTGTTAAAATACTGTGATCTCTACTAAAGTGTTTTATATTTACTTTACCCATCGTGCTGTATCACATATGCCTTTGTGAACACGTGGGACATTGTGATTTTCCTGTATTTTAGCATAAACTTGCCACATCCTTAAGCATGTAAGTGCTGTTTGGTGAAGCACCAATAATTGCTGCTCTGAATCGGATGCTTCATGATCATACATGTACATTCTTTATAGATTGAATGGAGAATCAGACACTCCTGTTGACACTTGGTAGAATTTTAGCCATAAGCTAATGTGCTCTGAGAAAGTCTAAAATTACATTAGACCATTGTTGCACACGTAAGTTTCTGTTTTTGTGACAGTGTAAAGACCAGCGTCAGTGCAGACGGTTTGGTATTTTCCTGAACTTGAAATCCCTCTGCCTGTGACCTCACAGTGGACACGGTGCACAGGAAGGAGGGGACACACAAACAGGAGGGAGCGTTATTAGGACAAATCTCTGAAAAGTCATCTGGTGCTGGTCTTTATAGTAGAGGAACAAACTCCCAAAAGGTTTTGGGTTACCTAAGGACCACTGTTATGTTTGACATCCCCTCAACAAAGTAGATGAAAATACTTTACTGCAAAAGTAGTTTTGTTAGATTTTTTTTACTTTTTTTTTCTTTCCCCAGAACTAAAATTTGTGATGATTTTTGATTCTACAAGGAAAACATCAAGTGTCTTTGGGAATAATGATCAGAAAGTCATCCTGTGGCATTTTACTTTGCTAGGCAGTGAATGCATCAAACAAGAAGTTATGACAATACTCATCTTAAAAATGCATTGAATTCCCAATTCCAAATAACTTGGTGTCATTTGCTCATAATATGACAAACCTGTGGCATCTGAAATACAGTGTACCCACAAAGCACCACTACTGGGATCAATGTATGTAGAGTGAAACATATTTTAATTTAATTTCCAATGTCATCTGTTTAAAATGAACCCAGACTTCATAATCTTTGTTGTTTTCTTTCATAGTGATTTTGAGAAAGTATTGATTCAGCTTCAATGGCCAATCCTCTCACCTCCTGCCCAGTCGCTGACACCCACTGCTAATTCTCAGGAGATCCACAGCCAGCTGGACGTGCTGGTCTCACAGCTGCTGGCCCTCCAGACCTCGTATCCTTTAATTTGGGCTGGTCTTTGCCTTTGATGAGAGTTGTGAAAGTGAGTGGTAGATGAAGATGAGTAGTATACTATATACAACTGTTGATCTGTGGGTTATAGAGCAAGTAAAGGGTCAACATTTGCAAAAGTATGCTTACAAAACTGCTTTGCTCAGAGGTCGATTTTTTTTTTTTTTTTTTTTTGAGGATTTAACCAGAATCCACAGACTGACATGTCAGCAAAAATTATATACAGTATATGTATATATAGCACCTTGAACTCAGTTGGGATTGATAAAGGTAAACCCACACTATATAGCGTTTTTAAATATTTTCAATATTTCAGTTTAATCACACCCAACTCTCCAAGTGATGGGGAAAACCCAGGTTTTGTTCGAGACCTTCAACACTGCATCTCAATCCGATACTATCACTAGACCTGTGCTAAACGTGTTTACAGTCTGACAGTGATGCCCAGGAACATGTGTATTTCGAACAAAAGGGTTTTCCAGTGTTTTCTTTCTTTAACGTCTTTGAATTTCAGTGATGACATAATCTCTCAGAGTTCATCAGCTTCACGTCCAGATGCCCCCTCTACGTCTCCTCAGTCTCAGGCTCCTCCCCTCTGTCTTCCCATCCAGATCATGCTGCTGCCTCTGAGCAGGAGGTTCAGATATCACTTTTATGGGAATCGCCAAACCAATTCCCTGAGCAAGGTTTCAGAGACACTCGGCACTGATCACATACACATGTGAACGCCACATAAAGATGTTTAGTGTATAGTTAATCGTGTATTTTGTCACCTCATTTCTCTGATATTTAAATGGGAAGTTCATTCTTTTGTAACTTTTTGAAACTGACAATCCAACAGGTGTCACTGAAGCCAGTTTAGGGAGACGATAATGGTGAGAGAGGGTATGCAGGTAATATTAAGGTGATAAAAACTGTGATTTTCTTGAAGATTAAAGTTATAAATCTATTATAAAAGACACCGTAACATTGTCTTAAAGTTGTAATGTAATAACACTTAAAACATATATGAGGAAACTCACAAATATTATTTGATAAGTGATTACTTAGTGTGATTAAAAACCTCACAGATTTATAATGGAAAAAAAACTTAAAATATGGTCTGGGGTCGCACAGTCATATATTTATAGGAAAACATCAGAGATGTTGGAGATCGAAGTATATTTATGAGGAAAAATACTTCCTTTAGGTCATACCTGTTGCTCAGAATAAATATTTATTTAGTGAATCTGATGTATGATACAAAATCTGAAGTCTTTGTTTAACTTTTATTTTTTGATTTTTCAGCCGGAGTGGTACCTCACACAGGTTCTGATGTGGATGACCTATAGTTCAGCATTCCTGGAGGAAAAGATTCAACCTATCCTTGATCGAGCAAGTGCCACCATTAAGGCCAGGGTATGTCACTTTGGACACCACTCTCTAATCATTATCATCATCTTTAATTGCCAGACTCAAGGTCCAAAAACACATAGTTTGCACATGCCAAAGAACAAGCACAAAGAATAAATAAATAAAAACAGACTACAAACAACATAAATAACAAATATACATACATATATCCTATAAAAGACATTCATACCAGTACCCCCACATTAGTGACTGGTAATGAGTTGCACTATAGATGGGGTTAGTTAGTACTGCTTTAAAGGTACTAACCCCTGCATTATAAAACATGGTTCCAGCATCTTAGTCTCCTGAGCAGCATCCTTAGGCAGTCATTATAGGTGACCTGTAACTTGTGTAGACTTGCCTTTTTCAACCTTGTCCATAAGGGTACAGTGTACAGTAGAGTTCAATATGCTTTAAATAATGTGATTTTATTTTTTTTTTTTACTTCATCTGAGCACATACAGTATGGAATCTCCTTGTCGAGATATTTGCTATATATATATATATATATATATATATATATATATATATATATATATATATATATATATATATATATATATATATATATATATATATATATATATATATTTCTATATATATCCCTTCATCAGATATCCTGAGAGATAGAACTCTGGAAATCATTTCTCTTTGTCACCTTTACTTCTTCATATCAAAAGAACACTAAATTAGAAGACTTAAGTTACTAAACAAGACTAAATAAATTCGTTTTGTCTTATTAAATGTCCAGCAGGGTTTTTCTATGTAATTTATTCAGAGCAAGATACATGAATTGAAACGGAATAATATTTATTCAGGTTGGCTCTGATGGTTTGTATTCATGTGTGTGTTTAGGTGGAACTGTGCAGAGGTCTCCTGTCTCTGGTTCAGGACAAGGTGGCCATCGATGCGTCTCGGCTGCTCTATGATGATGGGCTCTTCTGTCACTTAGTGGAGGAGGTGCTGCAGTTTGAGAAGGAGCTGCGGACTCAGCAGTCATACCCAGCAGCTCTACCTGGTCTTCTGCACCTTCTCCTTGATGATGGAGTTCTGCAGAAGTGGCTCACTATGGAAAAGAAGAGTAAGTCAGCAACATGAGTGTGTACAACTGTAAAGAGTTCTGTTTTAGCTTTACTCCACTCTGTATCATTTTGATTTATGGTTAATGTCAGTTTTATAATTCCATCATCATGAAATCAGACACTTACAGTTTTATTGTGAGTCATACATTCTGATTTTAGAGCAGCTGTTTTCAGTATTTCTTATTGCCTCTGGATGCAGTGGTGTGGTTCAGTGATTGGATTAAATCAGTGTTTCTCAAACCTGGTCCTCGTGGCCCCGTGTCCTACATGGTTTAGATCAGCCATGTCCAAACTATTCCACAAAGGGCTGGTGTGGCTGCAGGTTTTTGTTCCAACCAAACAGCAGCACACCAGACTGGACACAATTAATCCACTGATCTCAGTCTTCAGAGAGTTGATTGGTCAAACTGTCAACTCTTGGTTGTTTGGAACAAAAACCTGCAGCCACACTGGCCCTTTGTGGAATAGTTTAGACATGCCTGGTTTAGATATTTCCCTCTTCTGTCACACCTGGAAGCCATTTCTTCATTTTCAGGCTTCTGCAGAGCCTGATGAAGAACTGATCATTAACTGAACCAGGTGTGCTGGAAGAAGGAAATATTTAAAGCATGCAGAGGACTGGAGTTTGACAACCTGATCTAAAACATACAGGACCATGAGAACCTGATTTGAGAAACACTGGATTAAATTCACAGTGTCATTTCAGCAGTTCAATCCAAACGTTAACGACTCAGTGATAGATGATGTTGAAGTTCAAGTAGTTAATTGTTTCAGTCTAAAAAAATCGTACATGTTATCACCTTTGTAGAATAATTGCCCATGGCACGTTTTCATATTTTTTGAAGAAGCTCAAAAAATGTAATCAGATATTCTGGATTTGATTACCTAGACATAAAAAGTTATTTTTGTCCAAAATTAACTTAAGAAGGTGAAGATATTGTAGATGTAAAATAGAAGAATGCAGACAGTCAATCATTCCCAAAGTAGTTTTTTTTTCAGATTTAAAAAAATTCTCAATTCTCAAATGCTTTGCCAGCAAAAAGTAAAGATTGTTTATTTTCGTGTCTCTCTGCTCAAATAAGTATAAATAATGAAATATTTTCAGATATAAGATGTGAACCTCAGACTCTTTCAATACAATTTTCAAAGTCAGGACATATATGAGGTCATGAGAGATAATATTTCACATACTCCCTGGATGATCCTCATTTATTTTACTGCTTCAGCAAAATCTAGAGCATTGAAAACTAATGCATTAGTGCAGATTAATCCATGATCATGATTAATCTGATTAAAAATGTTAATGCAGTTGGATGGAACAGTTGTTTACATTTGTTTTATTACAATTTATTTTTTTGAAACTGTTGGCGTTGAATAAACATGTTAAGTGCATATTTATATATATATATATATATATATATATATATATATATTTGTATTTTAGAAGATTGTTTTAAGTATGTTTTGAAGTTTTCAGGGGGGGTTGTGAATTTTTAGTGGATTTTTAGCATGTTTTGTATATCTATCTATCTATCTATCTATCTATCTATCTATCTATCTATCTATATATATATATATATATATATATATATATATATATATATATATATATATATATATATATATATATATATATATATATATATATATTTTTTTTTTTTTTTTTTTTTTTTTTTTGTCTCTCCATTTTTTGTGTTTTTGGGGGGAAATTTGAGTACCAAAAAAGACAAAACGGACAGAACAGTATTTTGATCATGATGAATTGAAATTAAACCATAGAAACCCTGTCATTTATCTGATTAAACATTTGAATCATTTGACAGCTCTACCAAAAATACAACACTATCATATTCCCAGAATGTCTACAAAAAATCTTGATGATGTCAATTGATCTAAAGTATTAAAACAACATAGTACAATCTAAAATCATGTCTAGTCAGATTCAAGTTTGATGACCACGCATTTCTGTAATTTTCCAGTGGCGGTGGAGAAAGTGGATGCCATGTTGTCAGCGGAGGGAGCGTGGACATCTCAGTACAAAGACATCAGTGACATGGATGAGCTGAAGGCTCCAGACTGTGCAGAGACTTTCATGACTCTGCTTCAGGTCATCACTGGTGAGACTGACTCTAATTATTTGGTTTTGTGCCATTTTATAAAGCCATAACTCTTTCTTTCCTGCTTCTTGTCATTCACTTTTTATTCAGATCGCTACCGGGCTTTGCCTTGTCCATCAGCTCAACTGAAGTTTCTGGAGCTACAGAGAGAACTAGTAGATGACTTCCGCATTCGACTCACCCAGGTAAAGATTTTACAGACAATTTATTCATGAAGCATAAATGCCTGTAAGATGGTAAACAGGTTCAGAAGCTGACAGAGACTTCAGTGACCAGGGTGAGGCAAAGTGGATTAATTTGTTTGGCAGTCTTCAACTTCGCTGTAAGATTTTGTACAATATTAATGAGAGCAGTTTTATGTAAACTTGGCATTACACTGGTCTACAATTTTTTAGTGAGTATCCATGTTAAATCTCATACTTTAATAAGATGAATCATAAAACAAATGACTTTAGTGTTGGTTAGTTCATGTTTTTAATATATATGATGGTGTGTTATTCCACATATATGGTGGTTTATGTACATGTATACAATGGATTAGTAAATATTCCACTAGAAAGAACCTGTAAAGTGAATGGATCATAATGTGCAGACAGTGTTTTGAAGTAGATCTGAGACCAATATTACTTTGGACTAAAACCTATTCTACTGTTAATTCTAAGAATTTCACATTTTGACTCCAGACTTATCTTGGAAACTTGAGCCAACCAGCATTTAAGACTGGAGTTTTCTTTATTAGTAACACACATGTGGTAACATTTCATTAGTTTTATTCCGGAATCATTTTACTTGTAGACCACTGTTATGAAAGAAACAAACAAACACCTGTACTTGTAGACCAGTATCATTATTCAGAAAAAACAGTGATACGGTGGCTGAGTGGTTAGCCCTCTTGCCTCACAGCAAGTAGACCTGAGTTCGATTCCCAGACAGTGTGGAGTTTGTATGTTTCTCTCCCTGTGTCTGGATGGGTTTCCTCTGGGTGCTCCAGTTTCCCCCATCACCCAAAAACATGTTTGTTAAGGTCAAAACTTCCACCCAGGTGATTGTGACCATTAGCCTGGCTCTACAGCTGGAGATGGGTCCCTGGGCACCACCTACTGCTCCTTACAGATACCTCAATGGCATCAAGGATGGGGATGATGATTTTCATTGTACAGTGTATAATGACGAATAAAGTATAAAAAAAACCCCCACTTTACTAAAGAAATTATCCATAATTATTCTTTTTTGTCATTGTTTTTCCATTAGTTTAATTCCAGAAGTGTTTTACTTGTAGACCAGTGTTATTGGTGCAAAATAAATTCTAAAATGAATGCGAGAAGTGAGTGAAGGAAAAAGCTTGAGCTGATTTTCTTTCTTCCAGGTGATGAAGGAAGAGTCTCGTTGCCCGATGGGTGTCCGTTATTGTGCTATCCTTAACGCTGTTAATTACATTTCAACTATTCTCGGAGACTGGGAAGACAATGTGGTATGCAGAGTTTCCTTAAGTGAAGTTTATATTCATACTTTCTTATGACATCATCTGCAGAATATGCATGCATGTCACACCCACTCAGACTGTTATTTTTGATCTGATGCAATTGTCTTCAGTACTCTCTTTTATTCTTTGCTTAGTTTTTCC
Organism: Siphamia tubifer; assembly: GCA_020466265.1. Lineage (NCBI taxonomy): Eukaryota > Metazoa > Chordata > Actinopteri > Kurtiformes > Apogonidae > Siphamia > Siphamia tubifer. The sequence continues at coordinate 25,100,060 of CM035794.1, read as the reverse complement.
TGCAGCTGCAGCAGACTGCAGTGTCACTTGGTGAAGAGGCGGTTCTGGGAAACCTGGGGGTGATGGAGATCGGGCGACTGGCATCACTGGAGACTTCTCTGTTTGAAGGTCTGTTAGCTTTGCTGGATCGACTAAAAGCAGATATGATGGGAAGACTACTGGATGGGATAATGAGAGAAATCTGTGAAAAAGCAAAGCCATACTGTCAAGACAGGTAAGATAAGCCTATTTATGAGTAATAGATTAATGCTTAAAGCTTGTCTCCTGTTACACGTCAACACTCATTGACCTACCAATGGAACTAATAGAGTTAATTCAAAACATAGAGTGAGTGAATTTAAGTCAATTTTAAAAAAAGAGAAAGAAATTAAAGCACAATATTATTCAAATAAACATTAAAGATGCTTTGCTACAAGTAGAATCTACTACTTAAATAATTTTTATTATTAGCTCATCCAGACGAAGTCACGATGAGCTATTGCCATCGCACTTCGTCCGTCTGTCATCGTCCACGATTCACTAAAATCTCTTCTCCTCCCTCAATACACATCGGATTTCAATTCTGATTTTATGATTTATTGAATGACTCCCTTTTGTTGATAGTAAGACATTACAGCTGTGAGGTCCGGATGAGCACAGGGACAATGGCACTATCTTTCTTATTGTGGCTAAACATCTGCCTTTTCTCTTCAGGTGGTTATCTCTGCCATCCCAGCAGGACCAGTCCATCATGTCTCTGTCGAGTTCAGCCTGTCCCATGATGCTTTGCGTGAGGGACCGATTGTTGAACCTTCATCAGGTCCTCAGTGTTACTCTGTTCCAACTGGCCTGGCAGGGCCTGGCAGAACGGCTGGATAACTTTCTTTACCAAGATGTAAGAAATTTAATTCCACCAAAACCACAGATGTGTTTGAATCTACCATGTTTAATGTTTATATGTCAGTACTTTTTGCAGTTTGTTACTCCTAAGTGTCTAATGGCAAATGTATTCTTTTGTATCCTACCCAGAAATGTAACTTGTTTCTTCCACTTGTGTACATCACATGCTTCTCTTTTTTAGAATATCATTTTAATTCCTATGACAGTACAGGAACAGGTATATTTAAGTCACTACTTGTATTCTATATGAAGAGTTTAGTACCCTAGGATTAAGAAAAAAAAATTATAGAGAGAATTTATCTAAAAAACAGCACTTCCATAATAATTTATAAATGGCAACTACATTTTCTCATTAAACGTCCTAATTATTAAGAAAACATGTTCATTTAAGTAGGGTGAAACTATTGATATAGTTGTTCTGGTCATGTTTACTATTATCAAATATGACTTTTTGCAGTTTTCTATCAATGCCTTCATAACAAATTGTTTGTTCTTCAGATCATCCTGACAAATCACTTCAGTGACGGAGGAGCAGCGCAGCTTCATTTTGACATGACCAGAAACCTGTTTCCTCTGTTTGGCCACTATTGTAAAAGACCTGAGAATTTCTTTAAACAGTAAGTACGACTGAGTTTCTGTGTTTAAATAATGGTTGTTTGTTCTTGGTAGTAATGGTCAAATGAAGCCTCATGAATCACTAAAACTTTCCAGCACATTGCTTCATTAAGAACAAATTATTTTTTTTTCTTACTTTAAATGGTTCAATCCTTGAGACCTCATGGACACAGTGAATACTGCCATCTGCTGTTGAAATGAAAATACGACAGGCATTGCTGTGTTATTGTATTGTTGGACACCCTGACAGACATATGGCTTTACTCTCAATTAAACATGCAATAAAAGCAATGTAAGAGTTGAACATCAACAAAAATGTTTTATTCTAACTGGGAATCAAACTCCAGTGTTCTTCATTGCTGTCTCATGAGTTGCCTGTTAAGGCTAAATCTCCACTGGCCTCATAGTTGACTTACTTGCTCTTTGATGGTCTACTTTTTGGGATCTAAGATTTAAATCAGAGCTTCAGAGTTAATTCAGATTAAAGTCTATATTGTGTTAAAATATGACCATAATATGCACAGTATGTTCTGTAAACAAAGCAGGCAGTCCTGTTGAGCAGGAATACGACAATTCAGAGGATGTTGCATATATACAGTATGTACATTTAGAACCCCCCCCATCCTTTAATTTTTTTTCACTCTAATAATATCTCATGTCAAAGCCCTACCTCTATTTCTCCAACAATTCTCCTGGTTCTTCTGTTTTTTTTAATGTCACTGACTAACTTACTGTGTCACTATCTTACCAGATAGATAGATGGATGGATGGATTAAACGTTATTAATCTCCTAAGGGAGAAACTCAAGTGTCCGGCTGCATAAATGCAGTTACATAAGTAACAGACAACAATACAAACCCCCCCAAATAATAAATAAAGAAATAAAGTGCTCATATCCTTCTGTTTAACTAGTCCAATTAATTCAGGCCGATCTGTTGAACTGTCTGATAGCAGTAGGGACAAACAACCTCCTAAAATGTTTAGTCCTAGTGTATGATGATAAAAAAAGTACTATCTTATCTTATCTTATCTTATCTTATCTTATCTTATCTTATCTTATCTTATCTTATCTTATCTTATCTTATCTTATCTTATCTTATCTTATCTTATCTTAGCTTAGCTTAGCTTAGCTTAGCTTAGCTTAGCTTAGCTTAGCTTAGTTTAGCTTAGCTTATTTTAGCTTATCAACACAATCCACAGTGTGGTGCGAGATATGTGAAATCGATACGTTGAATGAGCCAATCATGTAACCTGAGCAAACCGAGGCCTCAGTTTGTCATCAGTCACATGACTTCTTCATCAGTGACACAAGCCTTCAGTTGGAGTGTCATTTGACACACTCACTGGAATCAGAGAAAAAGCTACAAACCTGTCTTTATAAAAAAATTCCATGTGAATTTTTCAATGTGATTGTTGGTGTTTGAATGACTTTTAACCTCTGCCTCTTTGGAACAGAAGCATAACACTGATGGACTGAAAACTGATCTCATCAGGTTTATAATGGTAGATACTACTACAGGAAATATCTGTCATGTTTTACTAAGATTAAAAATGATCACCTTTTAGGACTGTAGAACCTCTGTAACATAGACCTCCATTGGTGCTAGATTGAAATCTTGCATATTTGAAGTTTAACCCTTTGATCCATACCAGTTATTCTACAGTTGTTCTCTTGTATATTCATGGTTTTGTTGTTTTAGTTCCATATCAGTCAGTTCATATCATTACTGTAACTGGTCTGTTCTTAATACCTGATCTGTAATAACATGTTTATGTGTAAATCAATTACTTGTTGTTATTAGACTGTAATTAACAGTCTGTTCTTAAACAAAAACTGCATTAAAATGTTTTACTTCATAGTGTTCTGATATTGCATTTTAAATACACGTTTCTTTGGTTCAAAGCTTAAATACATGTTGTCCAGTGGACATTTTTGTAACTCCATAAAAATAGGTTAATTAAAAAGATTTCAATCACATTTCTTTTGTCATGATTAAAGGGGAATAAAAACACTTAGGAAAAAAATCTTGACTAATGTTCTCATAATTCATACAATAATAATAAATCTCTATCTACGTTACCCTGTCTGTTCCTTAACTATAATATCAGATTGGTGGACAGGGTGTGTTGAGGTTTTACCTCCACTTTCTACATCATCCTCTGATAACAGGACATGATCTGTTTCTGGGTCAAAGTCAGCAAAGATGGGAGCAGACTATAATTAGCAGAACTCCAACTATCTGGATAATTGTGTTAGTATTATTTCAAGACAAACTGCATAATAACTGTGAGTACTCTCTGTTTTCCCACAGTGTCAAAGAAGCATGCATCATTTTATGCCTCAATGTGGGCTCTGCTATTCTTCTGAGGGACCTTCTGAAGGAGGCGGAGGAAGAGACGGGGGATTGGAAAAGTGGGAATCCTTCACCGGAGTCTGCATTAAATGAGTTGGGGGTTTACTGTTTAGCATCATGTGACGTTTTGATTCTCCTCAGCCTCAGAGCCTCATGGCCTGGACAGTAATAATTGCACCAGGTAATATTTATCCACGTGTAATGAATTCACACGTACATTGTTTGATTTGTTTCGAGGATATGTTTTCCTATTGATTTTGACCTCCTGTAAACAAGACATTATGTGAAGTAAGGTCATTTTTTAGAGGAATCATTTGCAATTCTGTATTGTCAGCAGTGTTTTTGTCATCATTACAATAACTTTATTTTTTACACTAACATTTACCTTTTGGAAATATACAACATATTCTGTGTTCTGGTTCAGTACACAGTAAATCCAACTGACCTTTACTATCCTTACTGTCTTTATTGTCTAATTATTTCAGACTTTTCACATGACTGTTAAGCTCTTTATGGTGTATTCCTGCATATTCCCATAAATCATTACAATATTACTTTTGTATTGTCAGCAGTGTTGTTTTTATCATTGTTATATCCACTGTTTCATTAACTTTTTTTTTTAAAAACCAATTGACTAACATTTACTGGTAGAAGTAGAGTGGAGTGATGCAGAAACTAACATTTTTCTTGGATCATCTGTGGAATAACCTCAAAGCCATCATAGAATGAAAACCGCAACAAAGAAAGAGTATCTATACCTTTAATTTTCACAGATAACAAGACACATTTTGTTATTAGAATAAAATTTTATTTCACCAACAAAACAGACACCAGATTCAAATTATGGTTAATTAAAAGACTGAAAAGTTATTGTTATTTTATACACAATGGAACATTGCAGAGCCTCAAAGAACTTCAAAGTGCGACAGTAGAAGATTTAATTTTATTAAAGATTTAATGTAATTAAAAACAATAGATAAAATAATATAATAAGATGAAATGTGGATCAGTAAAAAAAAAAAAACTAACGAGAGGTTATTAGAAAATTTTCCTAAAAGAAACTGTTTTAAGGCCTTTTCTGAAGGTGTCCTACATACACACGAGAGTAACAAAAAAAATACCTAAATTATACAAAGGTTTTCAAGTGTCCTCGAAGGTGAACACCCAACATATAAAAAAATAAATGGGAAGGAGATGGTAAAATAATTATATACACAGAAGTATTGGGAATACATTTATAAATCACAATAGAAAGCGATGCACACCCACAAGTGGAGGGAATTTGGGTTGAAAAATCTCATTTATTTTTTAAAAATGTTTTTCTTACTCCTATTCAGATAAAACATCTGAGGGTGGTAACTAAGCAACTCAGTAGTAGTTAATCACTATATGTATGTGTGTGTGTGTATATATATATATATATATATATATATATATATATATATATATATATATATATATATACATGTGTGTAAAATGAACTTAACATTCCTAAAGACAACTTGAATTTGTATATTAAATTAAAAAACATGAAATAATTGTACCATGGAAGGAAATCCCTCTTAAAACAATACATTGCTTAATCATATTTTGCTCAGATTTTCATGCCACCTGAAAAGTTAGGGTATGGGCTGAGGACAGAGCCTTAAGTGCATTTAGTCAAAAGTGTAAAACTGTCTGAGCCTGGAAAATATGAAGTCTTTAATGAATTACTTACAGTAGACTTACTTTTCAGCATGGAAATGTGATTTGCTTTCTTGCTTCAGTTTGTTGTCCTTTAAGGTAGATACAATTAAACTATAACTATTACTCGACTGCCACAAATTTTTCCTTGACATACTTGGTCAGGTCTGGTCAGTCAGGTCTTCTAGATTACACTGGTCTACATTTAAAAAAAATGTTTTAGTAAGTATCTACTTCATACATTAATTGTGCTAAATCTTACACTTTAATACGATTAATCATAAAACAAATTACCTTAATGCTGGTTAGTTCATGTTTTTAATATATATGATGGTGTGTTATTTCACATATATGGTGGTTTATGTACATGTATACAATAGATTAGTAAATATTCCACTAGAAAGAACCTGTAAAGTGAATGGATCATAATGTGCAGACAGTGTTTTGAAGTAGATCTGAGACCAATAGTGTGTGTGTGTGTGTGTGAGTGTGTGTGAATGTGAGGCTAATGTAAAGCGTTTTGAGCACCATGACAGTGGAAAAGAACTGTATAAGTGCAGTCCATTTACCATTTATCTTGGAAACTTGAGTTTTCTTTACCAGTAACAGACACGTAGTAAAATTATATTCCATACACTACATTTTTACTTGTAAGCCAGTGTAACAGGTGGAGCTAAACACCCTTTGACCCTAACTGGTGATAGTTAATGGAGCAAGGTTTTTACCACCATCAGCATTACAGGGACTGAAGTACGGGTAGAGTTTCTCTGTGAAGTTACAGCCAGTGAAGGAGTACATGAGGCCAGTGGTATCTGCATCATAAAAAGAAACCACACCTCTGTCATAATCCACAAACACCCCCACTTTACGAGGCTGAGAATTCAGACGGAGAACAACACCAGGGCCGGCAAGAGCTCTGTACTCATTTCCATTCCTCAACCAGACAGCCCAGAAGCCATTTTTAGGAGATAATCTTATTTTACCATCTCTGTTGGCTGACTCTTTAACTACACCTACATCCCACTCTGTTTTCCCTTTGACCTCAACTTCAAAATAAACTCTTGATGTGAAACTCTGCCTTCCTAAAACACCATTACAATAGTTAAATCTAAGAGGATTGTTTGGGACATTCATTTTAACATCACTACTTTTCACTTGTTTCTTGTTGTTAGACAGGATAAGAAAGGGACTTGCAGTGTCAGGATCCAGAGTCACATCCACTGTGAACTGTTTCATCTTCTTCAGTTCAGCCTCAGCCAGTTTCTTCACCTCTGTGCTGAAAGTCTTCTCCAGTTGAGTCACAGCTGCCCTTACTGTCCCCTCATATGATGAGTGGACGTGGACCTCTGTCCAGTCCTTCATATGTGGAACAGTGTTCAGGTGTAGGAGGCTTTGGATAAGCTGGAGGTAGTCTTCAGACTGTGAGAGCTCATCTATGTTGGCACTTGTCTTGGTCAGTTCAGATATTTCCTCTTCCAGTTGTGTGATGAAACCCTCAGCTAGTTTCTCCATCTTCTTCTGCTTCTCTTCTATGGTCTCAATCAGCTGAGTCAGGCCTCTCTCAACAGACTGTATCAGAGCAGTGAAGAGCTGAACACTGGTTTCTATCTCTCTTTCTGCATCTTCTTTACTGAATCTCACCGACTGTTTGATCTTCTTCATCTTCACTTGTCTGTCCTGGATCATCTGCTGAACTTCAGCCTGTGTTTTCTCCAGCTCTGCCTTCTTTTCTTCATATTCTTCCCCCAGAGAAGTGAAGACATGTGACTTATGATGAGATTCTGTGCAGAAGTGACACACACAGATCTGGTCAGTCTTGCAGAACAGCTCCAGAGGTCTGTCGTGTCTCTTACACATTCTATCCTCCAGGTTTTCCACCGGATCGATCAGCTGATGTCTCATTAGGCTGATTTTCTGATGAACCTCCAGGTGAGTCTCACAGTAGGAGCTCAGACACGTGAGGCAGGACTTGACGGCCTTCTGTTTGGTCTCGGAGCATATGTCACAAAGCACTTCTGCTGCTTTGGATGTTTGTTTCCATGAGCAGCTGCTCTGTTTGGGTTTCTTTTGGGTTGACTGTCTGAACTCGGCCACCATCGCTGAGATTAAGGTGTTGACCAGCAGCCTCGGTCTTCTATTGTAGGTTTCATTACACAGTGGACATTGGTTCTGAACATTAACATCCCAGTGCTTTGTGATGCAGTTCTTGCAGAAGTTGTGTCCACATGGTATGGTGACTGGATCGGTGAACACATCCAAACAGATGGAACACAGAAACTGATCCTCAGAGAGCAAACCCCTGGCAGAAGACATGGCTACAAGACAGCACAGAGGAGAGGTTTAATGAGATGATGCCACAACTTGTTTTACATGTTTGAACATATTATGCAGCAACCATTCGTTCTCAGAATGCAGGTCTATTGGTAGCTCCCAGGGTCTAGAAAACTACAGTAGGAGCTAGAGCCTTTAGTTACCATGGTTACCGTCTTATGGAATCTTCTTCCAGCTAATATGAAAGAGGCCTGTACAGTCTTTACATTTACCATTAGGATGAAAACTTTCCTGTGTGAGAAAGCCTATGGTGAGGTTAGTTAAAAACAGACTAAAACCACAGTTCAATCTAAACTGCCCTGGGAACAATAATGCTGGGGGATTATAGCAGACATCCCAAGTCTTGGAATGGTCAATAAATATCTCCCTGAAATGAGTTTTTGGAACTTTGGAATGTCTGTTATAGTATAAACAAATTTAACCCTAAAGATGAAATGAAAACTTTTAATTTCATGATCATAATATACAATTCTATGATTTGTCATTGTTGTTTTGTAGTTCAACCAACTGTTAGGAATGAAACACCTGAATTTAAAGTATCCAAATTGTGTTGTCCTAATAGCATAACTGGAAAAAAAAGTCATGTTTGACTAAAATAATCAGCCACTAAATAGAAAAAAGAAGATTCTTAATGTTTAAAATGAGTGGTATTTTTCATATGAGTTTTAAAAAAATGTTTTTAACTGGTTTTACTTATTTATGTTCTGTATGTTTTAGTGGTTTTTACTTCTATATACAACTTTTTTTATGCACCCTGGTATTACACTTTTAAAATTTTGTTGATTGATACAATACAAATAAAGGAATTCTGATTCTAAAATGAGCAAACATTATAAACTGTACTCACCTTTACTTTCTGGTGTTTTTGTTGAAGAAGAGACTCAGAAGATAAAGACTGGATTGTGTTTGCCTTCACATTCAGGCGGCAAATCTCTCCAACTGTTTTCAGTGAAGCTCCTCCTACTGTTTTAAAAATAAAAAAAATTAAAAAAAATCATGATATCAACATCCAAAAGTGTTCAATTATAGTTTTATTAAACTGAATTAATCTTCACCTTTATTATTTGGATTCTACTCATCAAAGTTTCATGTAGATTTTTTAAAAGAGAGAAAGTCCTTAATTATGTATTATTACTGTTTTCTTAAAAGGAAAACGTGTTCTGTCCTGTGACTTGTTTTAAGTTTCATTTCTCTGTAACTACAGTGAAATCTCAACGTCTCTTCAGTGTGACTCCACCCATTACAACAGATTAACTCCTTATGTTGTTTTCAACGGGGGGCGGGTCTAAGGTCAGAAGCTCCACATTTCGGTGCTATGACCTGAAATATGACACTCAGATGCAGCGCAGTCAAAAAACTTCTTGGTGGCGTACGTTTATTTATTTATTTATTTTCATGTGGAGTGTTTTGCCATATCTAAGAACGAGGATAGAATATAGTTTTATTTATTTATTTATTTATTTATTTATTTATTTATTTATTTATTTATTTATTTATTTATTTATTTATTATATTCGTCTGAACCTGATTAGAGTACTGACTCATTCAATACTGTTTTTTTACTCAAGGTTTCCTGTATACCACCGAAAGTAGACAGACAGGAAGGACGTGGTGATACAAAGTGGCACTAAAATAATAAACTGACAGTGAAATAAGGCTTCAATGATTTGCAGCAGGTTCATTTTTTAACAAGTCAGATATGTTTGACAGTGTTCAGTCAGTTATATTTAAGAACCTCTGTTGAATTATATTCTAGTCATTCATACATTAATAAATGAATGGTAAATGCTTTTGATTCCGTGAGCATTGCACATTGCAAATCTATCTGTTAAGCTGAATGTTTTCTTTTGTGTAGGTTTTGTAGGCAGGCAACAAAAATGAACACATAAACAAGAAACATCTAATCTCCAAATAATTCCCATTTCCTGTGAAAATATTCCCATATAGGACATAACACCAAAAAGGATGCTGCTTTAGAGTATAGTCCACTTTACTACAGTCTGTTATTAGAGTATAGTCCATTTTACTACAGTATGTTATTAGAGTATAGTCCACTTTACTACAGTATGTTATTAGAGTATAGTCCATTTTACTACAGTATGTTATTAGAGTATAGTCCACTTTACTACAGTATGTTATTAGAGTATAGTCCACTTTACTACAGTCTGTTATTAGAGTATAGTCCACTTTACTACAGTATGTTATTAGAGTATAGTCCATTTTACTACAGTATGTTATTAGAGTATAGTCCACTTTACTACAGTATGTTATTAGAGTATAGTCCACTTTACTACAGTCTGTTATTAGAGTATAGTCCACTTTACTACAGTATGTTATTAGAGTATAGTCCATTTTACTACAGTATGTTATTAGAGTATAGTCCACTTTACTACAGTATGTTATTAGAGTATAGTCCACTTTACTACAGTCTGTTATTAGAGTATAGTCCACTTTACTACAGTCTGTTATTAGAGTATAGTCCACTTTACTACAGTCTGTTATTAGAGTATAGTCCACTTTACTACAGTCTGTTATTGGTAAGGACTGCAGTGAAGGGTAAACACACATTTATCTACTTCAAATAGATACAATGTACACACCTCTGTCCAGAGTTTATCCAACCATTTGAGAATGACTCTATATAGATAATATAATAAATAGACTTTATCAGACAGTGCATTAAGTGAATTTCAAATCATGATAAAAAGTCAAAATCATAAGATAAAAAGTTGTTCATGTTTTTAATATATATGATGGTGTGTTATTCCACATATATGCTGGTTTATGTACATGTATACAATGGATTAGTAAATATTCCACAAGAAAGAACCTGTAAAGTGAATGGATCATAATGTGCAGACAGTGTTTTGAAGTAGATCTGGTAGGTCTGAGACCAATATTCCTTTGGAATAAAACATATTCTCTTGTTCATTCTAAGAATTTCACTTTTTGACCCCAGACTTATCTTGGTAACTTGAGCCAACCAGCATTTAATACTTGAATTTTTTCTATGAGTAATACACATATGGTAACAATTAATTAGATTTATTCCAGAATCATTTTATTTGTAGACCACTGTTATGAAAGAAACAGACAAACACCTGAACATCAGGCCATGCAAACATGATGACCTTTGAACACCCTAAAATAGAGGGAATTTTAATATTAGTGTGCGATGCTTTTTTTTTTTTTAACTTCACAAGAATCTGTGAACCACCACCTCACTTTCTCTCTCCACCATATCCTTCCCTACCTTATCCACTAGTCCCAATAATAGAAACAATAAACCCTGTTAAATTTATACAAATACAATTAACAATGCAAAAATAAATAATCTTACATTAATGTTTTCCTGTCGGATACTCAAGTTGAATGGCCCCTGTTTGCAGATGATCTACTATATTTTATTAAAAATATACAGTTGTGTTTAAACTTGGAATACTTTTGTTTTCACAATCCTCTTTTTATTCAGATCTATCCACATTAATAATCATACTACACTTAAGTATGTACAGCAGTAAAAACAAAAGTTTCAGTGAAAAACACATCAGCTTCTATCAACCAAAGTGATTGCACTCAGTGTGATCTTAATGTTACATTTAACATGTTTTTAGTGTTAGGTTAGGTTAAGGTTACGGCTGGGGTTACATTCAGGGTCACAGTTACAGTTTCATTCATTCATTTTTTATTTGCTCTTTTTTTGCATGGAATGCATACATAAATCAAACTTCACCATCCATATATACAATAGTAGACTTCACACAAAGTAATGCATCCCATGTATGAAGAACTGGAGCAGGTTGAAGAACAAAGTCTTATTTAACCCCTGCCCCATTCTCAGAACATAGATATAATATTGAAAACAATATTATAAAACAAAAGAAACCACAGATGACCTTATCTTCAAATCATAGGTACAGAAATGGCTATTTAACTTTTCTGCCGTCTTACACTTTTTCATACAAAGCCATGATTCTTTTATTATATTGAGACTTAAATTGATTAACATTAATACATTGTTTCATTTCCAAATCAAGCTCATTCCACTTTTTTACACCAGCCACAGAAACACACATTTGTTTCAAAGTGGTTCTTGCAAATGGGAGTTCAAAATCATATTTTCTTCTGCTTGTCGAACAATTTCTATTGAAAAGACTCTGGAGTCCGCCCGGCAACAATCGACGATTTGCTTTAAACATAATCAACAAGGTTTGTGAAGAGATAATATCAGTAAGCTTTAACAGTTTTGACTTCAGAAACAGTTCGTTTGTGTGATCTCGTGGTGCAGCTGCATGTAGAAGACGTATTGCTCGCTTTTGAGTCAAAGTTAGAGACATTAAATTTGACTTATAAGAATTTCCCCAAATTTCTACACAATACATAAAGTAAGGCAAAATTAAGGAACAATAAATAATTTTTCTTGCATCATAATTCAGTTTGTCTTTAGCTCGACTCAAAACGGCAAGGTTCCTGCACAATTTAGTTTTAATGTAATTCACGTGAGACCTCCACTTTAATTTCTCATCAATAATAACACCCAAAAATCTATATTCAGAAACTCTTTCAAGACTCATTCCATTCCAAACTAAATCTGAACACTCGTTTTCCTTTAGATTTGTAAACAACATATATTTTGTTTTATTAATATTTAAAGATAGTTTATTTTCGCTAAACCATTTCTGAAGTTGAGCCATTTCTCGAGCAACTGTTTTTAACAATAAGGGAAGATTCTTACCAGAACAAAAAAAATTGGTGTCATCAGCAAAAATAACAAATTCTAATATTTTTGACACTTCGTGAAGATCGTTAATGTATAAAATGAAAAGTTTTGGTCCTAACACCGAGCCTTGTGGAACTCCACATTGTATTTGTTGGCGACTAGATACATGCTCATCAAATTCAACATACTGCTCCCTTTTTTCCAAATAACTTTTTACCCACTTTAATACTACTCCCCTTATTCCATAAGCCTGTAATTTGGTTAATAATATATTGTGATTCAGAGTGTCAAAAGCTTTTTTTAAAATCTATAAAAACACCAACAGTATGATTTTTGTTTTCCAATTCTGTCGTAATAACTTCTGTAATTTTCATTAGTGCCATTGATGTGGAACGTTGGCTTCTAAACCCAAACTGACTGTCATGCAACAACATATGTGTTTCAATAAAGTTATTGAACTTTTCAACAAAAAGCTTTTCCAGAATCTTGGAGAATTGAGAAAGCAAAGAAATGGGCCGATAGTTTGCGAGGCTGTGTCTATCACCAGCTTTAAAAAGGGGAATAACCTTAGCAATTTTCATTTTGGCTGGAAAGACACCAGTGTTAAAAGACAAATTAAATATGTGTTTTAGAGGCTTGCAAATGCAATCAATGGTCTTTTTAACAATGAACATATCCAAGCCATCACTGTCACATGAATACTTGTTTTTTGATTTTGATGCTATGGTAATAATCTCCGCCTCAGAAACTTCGCCTAAATAAAGTGACTGTAGCACTTTGCTTTCACCTTTCCAGAAGGCCTGCCCACTTTCGGCAGGAATGGCTTTTTCAAGATTTGGGCCAATGTTCACAAAAAAAGAATTGAATTGTTCTGCTGTTTCAGATGCCTCAATTTCCTCATTCTTTTCATTAATTAGGTAAGATGGAGTAGTATTTGTGACTTTATTTCCAATAACATCACGGAGGACTTTCCAAATCCCTTTGATGTCATTTTTGTTTTTTAACAGCATCTCATTATAATACCGTTTCTCTGCCATTCTTTTTAGACTTGTCAACTTATTTTTATAGGCCTTATACCGTTCTTCTGCATTAACAGTTCGATATTTCAAAAAGTCTTTATAAAGTTTGTTTTTCTTCATGCAGGACTTTAATATGCCTCTTGTTAACCAAGGTTTTTCACCACGATTTAGTATATTTTTTATTGAATTCAAGGGGCAATTTTTATTATATAATTGTATATACCTTTCTAAAAAATAATCATATGATACATTTACATCATTCTCATTGAAGACGGTCTCCCAGTCTTCCTTAATGAGATCGTCTCTGAACATATTCAGTTTCTCTAGTGTTCTCAAACGTACCATCTTTTTACTTTTCTCGTGTTTATTTTTTATTTTACAGTACATTATGAGAAACACTGGCAAATGATCGGTAGTATCATTAATTAAGAGCCCACTCTCAATGGTTTGGTCGAATACATTGATAAAAATATTATCAATAAGCGTAGAGCTGCTTGAAGTGATTCTGCTGGGCTTGGTGATGACTGGAACAAGGCCCTTACTGGTCATAAGATCAACAAACTGTGATGTACCGGTATGACTCTGTGTATTGAGAAGGTTTATGTTAAAATCTCCACAAATTATATGTTGCTTTCTGTCATTTTTTCTCACAAAAACATTTTCAAGCTCATCCATAAATGATTGTAGATTGGACCCAGGTGTTCTATAAATACAGGTCACAATTATATTTTTCCCTTTTTCAATTTCTATTTCAACAGTCAGACATTCCATTAAATTGTCCACGTTCATTGTCATGCTGTTAATTAGTTTGCATTTTAAATCAGTAGATACATAGAGGGCAACGCCCCCTCCCTTCTTATTGACTCTATTAACATAAAACATTTCATAGCCCTCTAGTTGAAAGTTTACCCCCTTCTCCTCAGTTAACCACGTTTCAGATAGGGCTACAACTGTAAATCGATCTTTAATTCTTTTTAAATTCTCAGAAATTTTAACAAAATTTGAGTACAGGCTTCTACAATTGAAATGAATTAACGAAAATGCATCCTTTATTTTAAAGTTTTGATTAAAATCCACATCCGTAAAGTATTTGCAAGAGTCTTTTGCAGGCTGATGAAAGTTGGTTTCAGAGTTCAAATCATATTCATAGTCAAAAAATTTGCATTCAGAGTTGTCTGTGCGCATAAGCGGTGTTCTCCTTGTTGTCGACATTACGCACGGTATAAATCAAACAAACAAAGCCCTCCGGCCCGCGTCGCTCCACGGGTGCCACATACCTCAATCATCATTCAGTTAATTTTTTTCCAAAAGTATCCAAGGAAAGGCGAAGTGTTTCCACGCTGGCCGTTATGGATCCTGAAGGTGGAGGTTTGTTCTTGATCCGGGGAGAGTGCCAGCCTGCTAGGCCACTATATGCCAGCCACTATAACCCAGTTAGGGTTATAGTGTTGGGGTTGGGTCCTATGGACTTTATGTGCACTGGCCTACAGGCCAGGGTCCCTCTCCCTCCAAAGGTCTGATTAGGTGTCAAATAATGGAAGGATAGAAGATGATAGTAATGGGCCAAGCTAGTCCATGAGCTGTTGAGCTCCTGCTGGTAGTTGCAGCTCCTTCAACCTCTGGCCCCTGGTAGCAGACGCAGCCAGAATCACCACCCACCCCAGCTGGTGGGCCCACAGCAGTCTCCCCTTGACCAAGCCCCCAAGCACAGTCCTCTATTTATCTTAGAATAATTGACCGGGGTATAATAAATGCATAAAGTGATAAAAGGATAAAGAATGAATATATAAAATATATAAATACTTAATTAAATGATTAAAAAAAAAATAGTTAGATAACACATATAATGAAAACTATATCGGGGGTGGGCTTTCCAAAGGTCCCACCCCAAAGTCTCTATGGCTTCTGGTTGTGGAGATATAATAATTTGTGCTTGTATCTCCAGAATGGAAAACTGTAGAGACATGGGACCAACACTGGTGTTTTCAGTGCCCCCGAATTATGTGTGACATGACCCAATTCTGAGTCTCTACAATCTTGAATCAATGAATGTAAATGTTTAGAGACAACAAAGATCATACATACTTTTCCAAGGTTGTATTAAAAATCAGACATAAGACAGATTTAGTACAGAAAGCAACAAATATAGAGATATTTCATTTTCACACATTGAATACAGGCCTTTTTTGTTTGACAGTCATATCAATTTATAGGTAATATACAACTTTTAATGATTTTTTTTATGCTGTTTTCCATTAACCGTGGAAGTTGAACAAACATAAATGAAATAAATTGCTCATTGACATTATAACTACAGCTCTCATCAATAATAAAAAATAAGAACAAAATGCAGACAAATTAGAAAAAGGAAAAAAAAGGAAGAAAAAAGAAAGGGAAAAGAAGAAGAAGGAAGGGAAGAAAAAAAGAAAACAAACAAACAACAAAAAAACTCTATTTGTTACCTACTTTCCTATCTGCTCATTTGTGGGTTTTTTTGTTTTGTTTTTTTGTATATATGTTTATGTTTAGTACTTCAGTTATTTATTATTGGTATTGTTATTATTTTTATTATTATCATCATCATTTTTGTACTATGCACTATATTGCTATAAGATGAATTTAGGTTATTGGGGAAGTGAAGAAGGGGTAGGATTAAATAAGCTTATGCTTCATCCTACTCCTTTTCGGACATGTCATTGTTATTATTATTATTGTTGCATTGATTATTGTTGCACTTTGCACATGTTCGAAATAAATCATTCAAATCAAAAAAATCAAAAAAATAATAATAAAACAGCCCCATCTACACATTTTCAGGGTGACTTTGAGAAATTCTTCTGACTTTCAAGATCAGACTTCATGCACATTCCAGTTAAAACTTACAATTCCTGATATCCCTGTCCAAATAAAACACACCAATATTCCCAAATACACTGCACTTTATAGGAAAAATCTTGAACATTGAGTCTAACATGTTACTGTAGTGACAGAGGTAATGACCAGTGGTGCAGAGTTTCTGCCTCCATCTACTGGACCTGGATAGAAGTACGGATAGAGTTTATCTGAGAAGTTACAGCTTGTGAAGGTGCAAATATGAGATGCAGTATCTACATCATAAAAGGAAACCAAACCCCCATGATAATCCACAAACACCCCCACCTTCTGTGGCTGTGACTTCAGAGAAAGAACAACACCAGAGCCATCAAGAACTTTGTACTCATTTCCATTCTTCAAGCTCATAGTCCAGAATCCATACTTTGGACTGTGTATGATCTTCTCCTTTCTGTTGATTGATTCTCTGACCACTCCTAGAGTCCACACCGTCTTTCCTGTAACTTGAACCTCATAGTAAAAATTTGAAGTGAAGCCTTGCTTTCCTAAGACTCGTCGATGTGTAGAAAATCTCTTTGGGTTGTCTGGGAGACTTGTCATTAAATTGCCAAGCCACACATGTTTCCCATCATCAGACAGTTCGAGATTTGGATGTGCAGTGTCAGGATCCAGAGTCACATCCACTGTGAACTGTTTCATCTTCTTCAGCTCAGCCTCAGCCAGTTTCTTCACCTCTGTGCTGAAAGTCTTCTCCAGTTGAGTCACAGCTGCCCTTACTGTCCCCTCATATGATGAGTGGACGTGGACCTCTGTCCAGTCCTTCATATGTGGAACAGTGTTCAGGTGTAGGAGGCTTTGGATAAACTGGAGGTAGTCTTCAGACTGTGAGAGCTCATCTATGTTGGCACTTGTCTTGGTCAGCTCAGATATTTCCTCTTCCAGTTCTGTGATGAAACTCTCAGCTAGTTTCTCCATCTTCTTCTGCTTCTCTTCTATGGTCTCAATCAGCTGAGTCAGGCCTCTCTCAACAGACTGTATCAGAGCAGTGAAGAGCTGAACACTGGTTTCTATCTCTCTTTCTGCATCTTCTTTACTGAATCTCACCGACTGTTTGATCTTCTTCACCTTCACTTGTCTGTCCTGGATCATCTGCTGAACTTCAGCCTGTGTTTTCTCCAGCTCTGCCTTCTTTTCTTCATATTCTTCCCCCAGAGAAGTGAAGACATGTGACTTATGATGAGATTCTGTGCAGAAGTGACACACACAGATCTGGTCGGTCTTGCAGAACAGCTCCAGAGGTCTGTCGTGTCTCTTACACATTCTATCCTCCAGGTTTTCCACCGGATCGATCAGCTGATGTCTCATCAGGCTGATTTTCTGATGAACCTCCAGGTGAGTCTCACAGTAGGAGCTCAGACACGTGAGGCAGGACTTGACGGCCTTCTGTTTGGTCTCGGAGCATATGTCACAAAGCACTTCTGCTGCTTTGGATGTTTGTTTCCATGAGCAGCTGCTCTGTTTGGGTTTCTTTTGGGTTGACTGTCTGAACTCGGCCACCATCGCTGAGATTAAGGTGTTGACGTGTATCTCAGGTGTTGTGTCAAAAATGGTCTTACACAGTGAACACTGGTTCTGGACGTCAATACTCCAGTTTTCTATGATGCAGTTCTTGCAGTAGTTGTGTCCACATGGTATGGTGACTGGATCAGTGAACACATCCAAACAGATGGCACAGAGAAACTGATCCTCAAAGACCAGAATGCTGGCAGACGACATTTCTAAAGAAGGAAAACATGAAATATTGTAAACAACTCAGTGGTAATGACACAATGGATGGAAACATGAGTAGTATTAGTTTAAGCAAGGCAAGGCAAATTTATTCGTATTGCACATTTCGTGTACAGGACAATTCAAGGTGCTTTACATAAAACATATAAGAAAATTCAAATTATTAAGATGCATTAAAAGACAATTAAAATAACAGACATAAAAACATTTAAAAACAATTGAGAATCTAAGTAAAAGCTCCAGTGAACAGGTAGGCTGCATAGTCAGTTTTTTCCCATTAATGTACAGTACTATACTTTTTTTTTAATCTTCACAGGAGGTGGAAGATAAACACTTGTCATTTTGATGCCCTTCAATAATCCAACAGTATTGTCATTTTTCTGGTGAGGTACTCATTGACATTGACACTTAAAACATTATAAAACACAGACTTCAGTTTATTGCAAAACACCAGGACTAAATTGCATTACTGAGCAGGTGATACTTTCTTTTTAACTGACAAAAAGACAGGTGTTAAACTAAACCTAGGTCATAAACAATCTGGTATTTTATTGAAAACGTGTCAAACTGTGAAGAAAAGGCAGCTGATGAAGGACAAACACCATGAATAAGTGCAGCAAACAGATTTAATTTGGATTTAAAAATAAAGTTTAGTAAGCAGAAACACAGGTCAAACTGTGAACTAATGTGTAGTTTACTTAATACCCCAGACACACTCTGGTTATTAGATTGCAGAGCTGACAGTTGGAAGGTGAAAGCAAAGACATCAAATCATTTACATTTAATATATTCCATTACATTAGTCTGTTGCTCATATTATTATTTTTTGTGCGAGACCCTTGAACAATATAAACTCATCTCCCTGACGTTGACAGACTGTTTTATTATCTATGATTCATTGCTCCTATTTTTATATAGAAAAACTAATATCAGTATACCTACCTTTCAGTGTATCTGTGGGGTATTTCAGATGAAAGTCTTCTCTTTGTTTGTCAACTGGGATGTCTGGGTTTTCTTTTTGAGTTTCATTTTCATTTCCTGATAATGACACACTCCAGTGTTGCTCCACCCTAAACACCCTAAACAATCAGTAGCTCAATACAAGGCATTAATTCTTATTTTTACAGTATAAGTAAACAATATGTCACATATTCTATCAAGTGACAGACTGATGTGTTCAATTACATTTCAGTCTTTCATAGCATGGAACAAAATTATGAAAGGAGTTGCTCTGCAGTTAAGAGTTTGTCTTAATAAAATCCACCTGAGACATTTAACTCAATATACAAGTTAGACTATAAATAATGAGTAGGAGAAATACATACATAATACAAAAAGCTACTTGAATTTGGTAAAACCAGAGTCTGAGAATGAACCTGGAGGCAGCATGGTGGAGAAGAATCTAAGGCACAGGTGTCAAAGTCCAGTCCTTGAGGGCCGGTGTTCTGCATGTTTTAGATATTTCCCTCTTCCACATGATTCAGTTTAACTTTTTAACTCCTGCCTAAACATTAGAGAAATGAGAGGACACTTACTGCATCAGTTAAATTAAATTACTTGTTACAGTTGAAACATTATTAACCACTGAAATATTTACCCATGGAAGGATCTAAACTATTAGCTTTAGTTCAATTGAGTGTCAGTCTCCTGTAATCATATATATATATATATATATATATATATATATATATATATATATATATATATATATATATACATACATCCTCCTAGGACCTTCACATCTTCTCTTGTCTAGACTACAATACCACATTTTGTTCTAGGGCCTGGTGTCCACTTACGAGGACATTATACTGACACCACATGATGTCAGAACAGAAGAGTAGAATACTAGCGACACTATATGTATTATAGATAGTGTGTGTGTGTGTGTGTGTATATATATATATATATATATATATATATATATATATATATATATATATATATATATATATATATATATATATATATATATATATATATATATATATATATATATATATATATATATATATATATATATATATATATATATATATATATATATACCAAAATTATTTTAAAAAGCAAATATTATTATTGCTGATATATTATAATAATAACATTATTATTAAAAAAGATAAAAAAAAGTCAAAGTCATCAAATAAAAGTCAAATTTCTGAGATAAAAGTTTAAATTCCCAGTCACTTAGCACTACCAGAATTAATCCATATATAAGGTGCACTGTGTTTTTTGTAGAACTAGGTAATATACAGTAACAATACTGCTTCATGTCCAATAATCTACCTCCAACTACTGGAGCTGAACAACAAGAGAACTTTATGGTCATTTTTCTCAGTATGGTGTCTGTGCAGTTACTATCTTTTTACTTTGTAGGACAGTATTATAGGTTACATTTCTACTGCTTGACAACAAATTGTGATGGAACCTGTCACAAAATTATCTATGGTAGCCCATAAGTGATTAAAATAAATCAAATAGAAGCTGGACAAGACTCGGCTAAAGGGAACATTTAAGAACTACACGTGGACCACAAAAACACATAACACTAAACTCAAGCAGGGGGCCACAAAATATCATCCTGCAGGCCACAATTAGCCCCTGAACCAGGAGTTTGAGACTCCTCCCCTAGATTATCATTAGCACCACACAATGTCTAGGGGTATTTCAGACACATCCCATGTACGGCTACAGTTCATCTACTCCAGACATCTGTTGTCCACCTGCACTGTAATATTCTCTAATGTTTTGTTGTAGTCATTGCTATATAATTAACAGCTCCATGAGTCATACCTGGGAGTCAATGTTTTCAACATCTAACAAACCCAGACTTGTCCATTGTATTCAGGAACTGTTTTTTTTTTTTTTTCTAATCAGCCTGTGCCTCTCAATAATATACAATGAGTCATCTAAAGTCGGTTGCTTATTAGCTGGTGCTTGTTTTTATTTCAGGTACTGGAACACATTTATGACGCTTTTAATTTTAGTCAACTACAAAACTTAAGCACAGTGCAGTTCCTGTAAAAACAAACCATTTGTCTGTCACGAACAGAGGTGGTCAAAGTACTGACATTCTGTACTTAAGTAGAAGTACATTTACTTATGTGGAAAACAACTCTGGTAAAAGTAGAAGTACTGGTTGAACTGCTTGACTTAAGTAAAAATAAAAAAGTACAACTTCTCAATTGTAATAAGGTAAAAAAAAAAAAAAGGTAGAACTAAATTATTTTTGTTATAAATTAAATAATACTCATTTAAGCAGGAAAAAACTGATTTAAAAAAAAATATATCCAAAAAATAAAGCCTTTAAAAGTGAGTTACTGTGTAGATAATGTGTTTTATTGGGTCATGGTGCTTAGTTTAGTGAGTATGGACAGAAAATTTAGGAAAAATTCGAAACTCATAAATAAGAGATTATGAGATTTAAAAAAAAAAAAAATCTAAAGCGTGAGATAAAAATTCAAAGTTATGAGAGAAAAGTCATACTTTTGAGATAAGAAATTGATAATTATGAGATAAAAAGTCAAAATTATGATATAGTCAGTCACAATTTGATTTATTATTATTTTTCATACTGTCACATTTGTCTAGTTTGAAAAAGTAATGAGTCTATGCTGAGAATTTAAAGAGTATAAAGTACAGATATTTATATATATTTAAAGAGTATAAAGTACAGATATTTACATATATTTAAAGAGTATAAAGTACAGATATTTATATAAATGTAAAGAGTATAAAGTACAGATATTTATATAAATGTAAAGAGTATAAAGTACAGATATTTATATAAATGTAAAGAGTATAAAATACAGATATTTATATAAATGTAAAGAGTATAAAGTGCAGATATTTGTAAGGAGCAAACGTCAAAAAGTTCCCAGAAAAATAAATACTCAAGTACAAAAACTGTACTTAAGTAGAGTAAAGGAAGTACTTCTACTTAGTTACTTCCACCTCTGATCATGAAGGTAGGTTGACTGCCTCTCTCAGTATTATTTCATCATTTACTGCAGACAGTATTATTCCATCTAATTAGAAATAACCATGTACAGATTCCTCCAGGGAAAAAGTGGCTAGTATTTCCAGTGCATATATAATAACACAATAAAAGTTACACAATTTATTTGCGAGGAGAAAGATTTAATTGGAAAGCCACAAAGATAATGAAGGAACACATCATGCATTGGCTGGAATCAAACCCAGGTCACCAGCTTTTCTCACCACTATACCACCAATGCTGTGGAGAAAAAAACACTAGACATGAGGGAGATATTTACACACTCCACTGTCATGTTTTGTCAGTTATGTCAGTCCTATAATAAACTGGTGTCTCATCCAGGGTGTATCCCCCCCCACACACACACACACACACACATGGCCCTAGTGAGGATAAAGCATGTTCAGAGAATGAATTAATTAGACCTTCGCTGTGGACAACGTCGCCGCAAGGCCTATTGAGTCTGCTGTCATGGCCAGGTGACGAAATATGCCAGGGGCGCGGTTGCCAGGGACGACTCGCACCACTCACACATACTCATACATTCATGGTAGCGAGCCGTGTCCGAGCATGTGCACGTCACACGCACACACCACATAATTGCTCCTTCTCGGAATGAATGGGAGTCTATGGGCCACACCCACTCAGGGTCACTGACATGAGTGTAAGTGTGTCAAATGTGACCTCTGACCCCATAGTGACGTGAAGCAGGTCGAAAGATTTCATTTGAGGCAAAGTTCGGGGGGGTCAGAAAAATGCTATATTGTTCCTGTTTGGTTTCTGAATTTTTCTTTCTTTCTTTCTTTCTTTCTTTCTTTCTTTCTTTCTTTCTTTCTTTCTTTCTTTCTTATTAATTTTTCTTTCATCAGCCCTTTGAGCTCTAATTTGACCCCCTGAACATGCACGAAAACTCCCCAAATTTTGCACACACCTCAGAAGTATGAAAAATTGGAAGTATTTATAGGTTTTGTAAAAGTCGGTCAAGAAATGTGTCTACAGCGCCACCTACAAAAGGTGAAATAGTATTTATTAGGCCAAATCTCACCCTAGTGTAGTTAGAGCTATGAAAATCAGTACACATGTTCGACATATGATGATGAACCAAAAACCTAATGATGCCCACGCCCATAAACCAACAGGAAGTCCGCCATCTTGGATTGAAATTTAAAAAATTTTGAGGCGTCGTTTTCGCTGTCATTAGAATTTATCTATCTCCTCCTTGGCCGTTGGGGCAAATGAGCTCAAAATTGGTGAACATGATCTCGACAAGTGGGACATCAAAATTTATCTAATTTATTTGGAAAAGTTGCATTGTTTTTGTGCTACGCAGTCGCAAAATATGCTAAGATTTCGGAAAAAATTGCAGCTACATAAATTGCTTCAGCTTGGACAAACGAACACCGATTTGGCTGCTCCCAGGTCTACATCCATACATACATAAAGACATTCTGATTTTGTACTATATCGCCCCCTAGAAATTTACTTTTACCTCAATGGCTGTAGTACGAACATACAAACACCGATTTGGCTAAAATTTGACTCTGACGTCTGTCTCATGAGTCTACACTTGTTTGTCATACGAAATAGTCATTTCGCACTATAGCGCCCCCTACAGATTAGCCAAATACACCGTTAGTAAAATGGCCGTAGATCAAACATACGAACACGGATTTGGCTGAAATTCACTCAGACGTCTATGTCTCGGTCCTACACCAGTTTATCAATAGGAATCGCAATTTTGCTCTATAGTGCCCCCTACAAAATCGCCATTACTAAAATGGCTGTAGATCGGGCATACAACCACCGATTTGGCTCAAATTTGACTCAGACGTCGCGTGGGGAAGCGGTCGCCAGGGGAGGCCATCGTGAGGGACGGCGAAGGCCTTGAATACTGCTTGCAGTTTTGCTATTGTCTTGCTCTTTCTTTTTGTTTTCACAGACTCTGCAAATCTTAATATAGCATTCAATTTAACAAAAACACAAACTTTCCTCATCACCAGGTAAATTATTGTTTTTTTGTAGCATTTCTTCATCCCTTGCAGCTGTAGTCACCTTTGTTCCAACTATTGTTGCAAGGCTCGTGTGTGTAGCATCTCCTAGGAAATGGCAGAAATCATTAGTGAAACACAGTCAGACCTAAACCAGACATGCCTGTGGCAGGTAAGACAGTCGTGGTGGGCTAACGAAACAAAAGAGTGACAGACACACATCCCATGTGTGGAAATATTTCACCTTAGATGGAAAAAAAACCCCCGGCACGGCATCTGAAGAGGTATCCACTAGCTAACTTGAGTGAAAAAAGCACAGACAACATGCATTAAGAACATGTTTTTTTTTTCCAAACAGGATGTGGACATTGGGGTGTTTGTCATGTCACCCGCTGCCTTAAACTTTTTATCCTTAATATAAAATTGAGGACCCATGACAGACGTCTGGACAGTCCAGTTTTAGAACCATATATAACATATGTTCATCCACTGATGTTGTTCAATTTTATTTAAGAGAATACTCTTTAATAACTTTAGTTTTTGTTTTGTTGGGTTAAAATGTTGAGGCTTGTGTCTTGTCAGTGAACATTGTTAGGTTGCAGTGAACTTTAACAAAAGTTGCTCATTGCTGGACAGAAGTGATTTTTTTTTAACCTTGTGTCTGTGTTGTTTGTGATGATGTCATCATGACATGTCGACTAGACTTTGACTTTAGTGACAGATAAGTTGACTTGAAAAAAACTGAAGTTGTTAATGCGCTAATATATACAGTAATTAATACACACAGGCAGCTCAACCTTGTCCATCTGTAACTGAGGTACTGATTTGAGGATGGTACTGTCATTGTTAGACTGTTTCATTCATGACGGCATTGATGATGAGGAGGGACTCTCTTCCCTCCCTCAAAACATATTATTTTCTGAAATCAATTACAGAATTTTTCCTTTGATAACAATAATTAAGCACTCTGTTTCTTCAAATACAACTGAAAAAAATAAGATCTCACAATTCTCTACCATGTTTTGTTGTAATTTATGGTGATGTTTTTAGTCCCCTGTATTTGGAAAACTAGTTCGCCCAAGAGAAAAAGGATAAAAACACTTTTCCAAACAGATTTCGTATTTTGTTAAATTCATCTTATATATAAATTCATCTTATATATACATATATATATATATATATATATATATATATATATATATATATATATATATATATATATATATATATATATATATAAAATATATTTAATATAATCAACTCTTAATTATTTAATTTAATATAATAATTCTTAACATATTACTTGCCACACGCCTGATCAAAGTTACTACCACCAAGCATCCACCAGGTGCTACTATAACACCACCTCTCATGTTGTTCATGTAGAAGTCTTGGTAAACTCCAATCATAATAATCCAGATCATTCTGAAACAGTCAAAGATAAGATCAAGTTTGTATGAGTTTTTTGTGGCAGAATAACCTGAAAGGATGGATCTGAGGAGTCCTAGTGTCATGGATCTTGTGAGTAACTAAATCTTTCTGCAAGTGAATCTCAGGTAAGAAATCAGTCAGGATTCAGTGATCGACCTCTTTACTTATAGATAGATTTGGATTTGGTAGAGCTGGTCGTCCAATCACTGAAGGGTCAGGGGTTCATGTCCCAGCTCTGTCTGTCCACATGTCCAAGTGTCCTTGGACAAAGACACTGAACCCTGACTTAGTCTCCCAGTAGGACTGACAGAACCTTAGAATACTAAGTTAATAAATAATGTTTTAATTTAAGTATACTTTATTAAGCATCTACATTTTAAGTTCTGGAATATTTTGTTTTTTAACTTCATCAACTTAAAATAATTGAGGCAATCGTTGGAGCAAGGTGGTGCAGAATAGATCCCATTACATTTTGGTGAATGTAGGTCAAAGGTTATAGCCACAGTCACCAAAATTGTGTTTTCACAATGATAAGAGAAAGAGCAAATCAAGTAAAATGTGTGTAAGAGGGGTGGAGTTTGTTGTTCCGGGCACCAGTTGATCATTTAACTTTTTTAAGTATTGACTGAGTGAACCTCTTCGATCAACAATTGGTCAAAATCTATACAAACCTACTCCTCCTTCAAGGTTCTGATGCCATGCACATTAATAGAGATAACAAAAAGAAGCTATATGCAAAAGTGAGTATACAGGAATGAAAAGGAAATTACTGATTTTCCCTGAAAATATCATCTAAATTGGTCTAGTGTTTTTTGTGTAAAGTGGCTGACAAACAAATGAACAAACAAAAATAAGCAAACAAACAAACAAACCAAACCACCCCCTCCAAACAAACAAAAAAACAAAACAAGTGGTGCCAGGCATAACAAACCCACCCTCTGCAAACAATTGACTTAATTTACCCTTATTCATATCACTGTGAAAACACATTTTTGGTGACTGTGACCTTTGACCTACATTCACCAAAATGTAATAGTATCCATTCTGGACCACCTCATACCTTTCCTTAAAATTTCATGGAAATTGGTCCAATAGTTTTTGTGTAAAGTTGCTGACAGACAAACAGACACAGAAACAAGCAAAAAACTTAACCAAAAACTGTAGCCCTCTCCCCTTTTAGGGGGTGGGGTAACACCACCCTCTCCTTCGGCAGGACGAGGTAATAAAAAAGGTTCCCATACTGTCTGCAGGTGACCCAGGAGGAAGGGCAGAGATCAGACAAAAAATGACCAAAACTTGAATTTTTTTCATCATTTCAGGTGAAGGAATATTTGGTTCACATTGGGAGTAATGAAACATGAAACCCATTTAAAGTCCAATGCGGTGAAGTTAAAAATAACATGACTGCTGATGACATTTTCAGTACGTTTTCCAAGTGGTTTCATGCTCCTGTATGCCTCAGGAAGTCAACCTCGCTTTGCTGCAAAGCCCAGTTTGAGGAGTTTCCTTCCCAAACAAATTGTATTCCTGGCTCTCTGTCACAGTGCTGGGTGTCTGCCACAGCCTTCCAGCAATATTCTAGTTTGAATGTCTTTGAAACATTAACCAAGAGGCATGATGGGTGGGACCACAGTGCACCCTCACAATACTGAAACACAGCTGTTTACTTGATTAGCGAGATGGGTGTTTACATAGAAATCCAACAAGGGAAAAAAAATTCAAGTACAGCCCAATAGCACGTACCCCTCAGATTCAATCAATCAATTCTTTCTTTGTCCTTGAAGGCAACAGTGTTTAGCATATCAATGAAATGCAAATATAAGTTGATTGGAGGATTTGTGGGCTGCCTGACAACAAAACAAATCAAGATACCACAAACAGACAAACCATTTATTGGACTGAAATGATTGTCTTTCTCCACTTTTTAAACATTTGTCCAAATTTTTTGACAGCCTTTAAAAATTTCCATCCCACATTTACAATTCTGGAACAAAGCAATTTTCCAATTGTGGGATCAATAAAGTCTATTCTATAAAGTCATGGGAGTTTTGGAGCTGAGCCACAGTCCTGTCGGCTCCATTATCTGGTGTGAACGAGTCACAAAAATTTACTCAACTCCATCCATTTTCTGAACCTGCTTTATCCTAACTAGGGTCATGGGGGTCACATGGAGCCTATCCCTAGACCAGTAAACTAGACGAAACCCGCTAGCAGCCAAAAATATTTTTGCTTGGTGTGTTGGTCTAGATTCGTTAAACCTAGCATTAGCCACACCAGGCCGACTAACAACATAAGTTTTTATTTTTTTTAACCCCCTGTTTCAGTCTTTGGGGCGGGGCTTGGCAGGGTGACGACATGGCTCTGCGACAATGGAAACAGCACAAGGAAGATGGTTATGGCTCGAGAGCAGCGGTTGTTTGACTCCAGTTTGAGAAGACTTAAACTTGTGTTTTTCATTGAAAGATGAACAGAAAGAGGCATTCTGTTCATTTCTCTTTAAGAAGGACTTTTTTGGTGTTTTGGCGAGTGGTTATGGCAAAAATTCAATATACCAGCTTGCTCCGCTAGTAGCAAAAAGGCTAATCTGATTTGTTTATCTCCATGGTATGCTGCCTTCCACTACTTTCTGTCACTCTGAGAAAATGTCAGTCACTGTTATGCTAATTAGTCATAGCGTGGTCCTATACGTGCACAGACAGTTAGAACCACAAGGGATTTGGTCCCACTCACAGCCTTTAGCAGCTGCTAGCCTATGGGCCCAGACTATAGTTTGCAATTTCTACACTGCCTTGCCAGGCTAGCCTATCTTAGCTACTTAAGGGTGAAGGTGGGGTACACCCTGGACAAGTCACCAGTTCATCGCAGGGCTGAACACATACAGATAAATAACACTGGTCTACAAGTAAAATGCTTCTGGAATAAAACTTATGAAATGTTCCCACATGTGTGTTACTGATAAAGAAAACTTTAGTCTTAAATGCTGGTTGGCTCAAGTTTCCAAGATAAGTCTGGGGTCAAAATGTGAAATTACTCCCTGTCTACCTTGTAACTGCAAGTGTTACAGGCTATAATTATGTCCTCTATTGTTTGGATAAAAGCGTGTGCCAAATGCAATGTAATGTGAAATTCTTAGAATTAACAGTAGAATAGGTTTTAGTCGAAAGGAATATTGGTCTCAGATCTACCAGATCTACTTCAAAACACTGTCTGCACATTATGATCCATTCACTTTACAGGTTCCTTCTAGTGGAATATTTACTAATCTATTGTATACATGTATATAAACCACCATATATGTGGAATAACACACCATCATATATTTTAAAAACATGAACTAACCAGCACGAAAGTCATTTGATTTCTGATTCATCTTATAAAAGCATGAAAGATTTAGCACATTTAATGTCTGAAGAAGATACTTTCTAAAAAAAAAAATTGTAGAGCAGTGCAATCACTTTCATACCTATGAGCAATTTCAAAGTAATCAATTAGCCTATCAGTGAATGTCTTTGGATGGTGAGACGAAGCCAAAGTAAGTACCCACACAGACAACATGTAAACTCCACACAGAAAAGTCCCACCCACTGGTTCACCCTGTTGCTGTGAAGCATAAGTGTTACCCACTGCAGCACCACATTGCCTCCTTTTTTCAAATCCATGATCCATAAAAATCCAACCCAATCTAAAATATCATAGCCTTGGGTTACACAAAGTCACAGGAGATGCACTAAACTGGAAGTAGCAAAATGATGCCAGATTGAAGCTGAAATAGAACAGTCTAGTCTGCTGTGTGTTCTGTCTGTAGAGAAATGACAGGAGCAGACGGAGGATAATGAACACAGATACTAGATGAGACTGTGCTCTGCACTGATACTATTAAATATCAAAGCAATTTTATCATCCACTACAGGTGCTATAACTACATACATAAATACAGCTGTATTTTTGTCCTCTAGAGCTAGTATTTAATATAAGAGGCACATGAGGTAATGTTTTTATCTTACCTATAATGCTTTATCCTCTAACCTATGTTCATTGTTGAAATGGTTATGTCATAAGAGCTGCTGAAAGTGTCAAAGCATTTACTTATTCATACAAAGACACAACAATAAACACTGGACCAGACAGGGTGGTCTAACCTATGCATCTTATTTTTAACATAGAGGTCAATCTTCTTCTGTCTATAGTTGTTCTTGCTATTGCTGCTGTAGTACGGTACATTTCTCCAGTATGAGACTAATACAGAATTATCTTATCTTATCGTATCGTATCTTACCATATCTTATCCCAGCCAGCATGGCAATGTGGTTGCATATATATGTCCCATGTGGGTTTATCTGTAGTTTCCATGGCGACCCCACATTTGGTTGCCCATATCAGAATCAGAATTTCTTGATTGTCATTAATTGATCTGCCAAACAACAAAACTTGAGGTAGAGCTCTCAGGGTTAGCACAAGAATTTACACAAATATCAGTAAAAAAAACAACAAATATCAGTAAAAGGTCAAGTTATTTACGTAAAAAAAATTGGAAAACTATGACATTTGGAAAACAGAGGAGTAGCGCAAATCATATGAAAGCTAAATCTTATTGCATAAATAGTGTGAAAAATAAATGAAATATTAGATTTCTGCTTCTGATATGGGCAAAAACATGTGAGGTCACAACATACGAACCCACATGGGACCCTTAAGCAGCCCAAATGTAAACCATTTTATCTTATCTTAATTTATCTCATCTTATTACACAGATGAATAAATAAAATAAAAACACATTTTTAATAAAACATAGACTTTATTTTCTTAGTGCAAGTTATTGCACTTGTCACTTCATTTTCACACTGAAGTCATTCCACAACAAACTTCAACATCAGTGCCAATAAAACCACAACAAGCAACCAAACAGAAACCATTAGAGGTTATGGTATGCATGAAGCCATAACTTTGTAGAACTCCTCAAACAGGAGCACACACACTAGCTTATTATACTTGCAGGTTTCCACAACATTTCTTACATTGTAGCCCCTTCTTAGACATGGAAGTCAAATGAACATGGCATGATTCATATTTAATGTAAGAGGAACTGTTATGAATAATACATTTGTATTAATTCATGTACATGTAACATGAGATTTGTTTATTTTTTAACAGGTTTAATATCTTAGATTCAGCTGATCCAAATTGTTCATGTCATCACTTTAATGTTTAATGTTATGTTTAAAGATGGTCTAATTTCAAACTTGTTTAATAGCAAATATATTTTGGGAATTAAAACCTTTTGGTCTTGTTTCTCACCACTGTAACGCCAAAATTACTAAAGGCATATGGAAAATCTGAAAAACCTCACATACTGCATTTGGTGTGAATTATTTGCTTTTCTGGGTTATAATTTTCATCACAACATTGCTTCAGACCCTAGTTGTGGATGAATGCAGATCATTTTAAATTCATCTTGGCACCAAAGACCCAGATATGACCAGTTAGCCCTGAGTAAAGACTGGAGGACTCTACACTTATCTAGTCATAGCTTGTGTTCTTGTCTTAGCAAATTATTAAATTAACTGGGCTTTAATTGTTTGAACATTTTTCCTAAATATTATAGCTTCTAAATACATATTACCATCACTAAAACTGAAGACTTTTATAAACAGTCATGTTGCACTGGGTTTGATTTTAGTGATAGGAAATGGTTGAGAACTGTTTACTTCTGGATTTTTACATTGACTTCCAGTTCCCCTGCCATAAAATAAGCTCTTATTTTGATAGTTTTCTTACACAAGTTGCAAGATTTAGATTTTCAACCAAGAGCTAGATATGTTTTTAAATGATCCTGATCTTATGCATATTCACCAAACTGAAACTATTTCTTGAGGTAACTATTTTATTGGCTGCAAGAGTTTGTACGTGTGTATCAGTACTTACTGGTACCTTGTTAGCTTATTTTTCAGTTTTGTTTCAGTATGAGTAATAATGAATACTGAGGTTAATGTAGCTTTATCAAAGTATCAATAATATAAAATTTAAATCCTATGAGAATGTATGTAAAACACTTTATAGACTAAAATTCTGACTTTTTAAAGATTTTTTCGGCACCAAAGAAAACTCTGCTGCCAAAACTGAATAGGTAGATTGGAAAAAGTGGATCAACACACAGATCTGTCCCTTTGTGGTCAGTGCTGTTATTATTTAACAGTCTCCATATGTACATTACATGATGATGTCCACTCAGCACTGCAAAAAAGTGGGAAAGAAAGTCAATTATTCTGTTGCACATACAGTTTCCAAGGGCCAATAAAAACATCCATGCTCATTTCCTTCATAATGATAACACATACTTTGACTGCACTAATATGAAGATAGGAATAATTCTTATAGGCAGAGTTGAGGATTTAATTATAATCTGTATTTAAGTGCCATAAACAAAATAACTTCACATGAACCTTAATAAATCAATCATACACACATGTCTAAAGCAAATGTGTGTGTTGAAGTAAAGCTGATTCAGGCAGTACATGGCGCTCCCAGTGGTTTCCAACCAGTGATTCCTCTGATGATCCCAGGGTATGTGTCCAGACCTGACTTGGCCAGTCTCTCTGACTCTACCCCTCCCAGTGTGGCTCCAGTCCATTGTCCATTACTCATTCACGACGCCATGGGGACCACATCGTTTTTTTCCCCTGCAATCTGGTGGCTGGTGTTTGGGCTCCTGAGGGCTGGATAATGCCCTGCACCCCGATCCAAGTCCAGGATGATACAGCTGCTTCGGGATTATGATGGTTTACACTCCCCCTGTCAGTCTCCTTTCTAGACGGTCCAACTTTGCCAGGTTTTCCTTAAGAAGTTTGGAACCGGGGCTGAGCAGAAGGGCTCTCTGGTAGTACATTCTGGCTGCTGCATAGTCTCCCTACACACAGAATAAAATAGAAATTAATACAAGTATTCAGAGAATGCCTAATCCCACCCCTATTTTGTGCCAATCTCAAATTTCTATGATAACCTGTTCTTGAATTAGAGCCAATAATGTGATTTTGACTTTTCTGCTAAATGTGACCTTGACCTTTGACCTTTTGCAATTTAGATAATTTCCTTATATGTATATGCTTCAGAGTGTGTAATATTATGATAATATATCCAGTATTGATTAAGTTATATCGTGATATGTCTATGTTTGACACACACAAACAGTGTTACACAAGTAAATTTTGTGACATAGTCACCTTTGACCTCCAGAGATCTGAAAAACTATTGGTCATAGGTGATAACACAAATTATGAGAATTGTAGAAATATTCTGCATCGTTTGGTAGCAATCTGAAAATGTTCTTGTGTTATAACCCACAATGTGATTTTGACATTTTAGTTAAAATTGTGACGTTGACCTTTGACCTTTATTCAAATGGATCATTGCACATGATGCACATTAGCTATATGTATATGTCCATGTAATTTCATGGTGATATCTCAAGTATTCATGGAGTTATAGCGTGATATGTCTCTGTGGACACACACACACACACGCACACACACACACACACACACACACACACACACACACACACACACACACACACACACACACAGTGATTACAATAATCTCTCCCAACCAATGCTGGGTGAGATTAATAATGTTGGGTGACATTAATAAGCTCCATGAAGAATTAGAAGAGCTACAACTCCAAACAGAGCAGTGACATACATTCCATTATAGACAATATAAATACAACGTATAACTTGGTACAACAAATCCCACTCCTCTCAAACATTTGAACTCTTAATGGACATCTCCCTCTTACAATGTTAGACTATGGGGTTTGAATCTTCAAGGACTTCAAAGGTCACAACACCATTTTGGAGCCTACATGTAGTTTCTTGTCTGTCAACAATAGTAACTGAATATTTATTAACACTCTTTTTGGAGTTACAACTATTTAAACTCATGTGACCTTGATTTGGACCTTTCAAGGTTAAAGTTCATCGTGCCATTTTGAAGCCTATGTCAGGCCAATGTAATACATGCAATACATCTGTCAATAATAGTAACCAAGTCTCTATCTCTACTGGTTTTTCCATTACAGTCTATTTTTATTTTTTAGGTATAACACAGTGACCCCTGACCTCTTGGGTCAACAATAAGTCCAAAAGTATAAATACAAGATGCAGAATTTTGATAGTCATGGGATGTTTCTAAGATGAACAATTAAAAAGTTAAAATAAAAAAAATCAATTTAACCTTTATAGTGACCTTGACCTTTGACCTAGAATCGAGCTCAGATGTCACACATCAACAGTGAGAGCAACAAGAAGCTATACGCAAAACTGAGTATGCTGTTTTGTATATAGTCATTGTGAAAACACATTTTTGGCAACCTTGACCTTTGATATGCCTCCCCCACTTCCAATTGTGCGTATCCCCACAGTCCCTAGAGTGGACAAAAAAAACCCAAGACAATACCCCTCGCCTCCCCTTCAGAGGGTGTGGTAATAACTGAAGACCTGTAGTATACAATATACTGTACTGTATGATACATATGTATAGAGTGTGACATCCTGGTACCTTGATGTGTTGAATACCGCCCATGTTCATCCAGGCCTGGGACTGGTCTGGTTTGAGTTCAACAGCCAGTTTGTAGCTCTAGAGAAAGAGGACACCATACACGTTGGTCAATCACATTTCTGTAAAACACAACAAATCAAGTAAACAATAATGAGTGGACACAGGAGTGGATGGTAACTCAGGCCCTTCCCACTCCCACAGAGTGACTCATGTCTGAAATGACATGTGTCCAGCTGAGTGGGTCTTTTTCAATAAGCAGATTTAATGAAAACTCAGATTCTGTTAACCCTGAAATTAGGGGTTTTCGAGGGAGTTGGTTTGGGGTTAACAGACTCAGAGTTTTCATTAAACCTGATTTTTGAAATGGACCCCAGTACACCTTAGTAAAAATAGGCATTAACCCTTTAACCCCTGATGCGTTAGTGCTAATGCCTTCTGAATGGACTGTTGAGTTTAAATATTGAGAATTTTTTATTTTTTTTTTATCTGTGTTTTTACTGAGTTTTGTTCATGCAACTGAGCAATGGAAATAAAAAGATGTTAAAAAGCAACTGATTTAGAAAAAAAAGAAAAAGCCAAAACTAAAACTATTGGAACCAAATGACAATATAAATTCTTTCTTGTAACATTTTTTTTACTTAATTATTCTCCAAATTGTTTCAAACTATTTGTTTTTTTGTAAATGTTTATTATAATTTTTTGTTTATTTTTCTACATTTTGTTTTTTATTTTAATATTTTTTATTTTGTTCCGTTTGTGTCTTACGTTGTTCATGTTACTTATTATTATTTTTGTTGTGGAACTGCTAAAGTCTCCCGGGTCAGTTACTCGCTCGCTCTAAAAAGTGTTATCTCATCCACTATTAATTGACAACACAAAATTAAAATAACATCAATCTACATTCTATTGGACATCCTGGAATTTGACATACTCTGTATTCGGATAACCTATATCTGTTTCTAGCAGACTGGACAGAAAAAAATCCTTTGGCTTCAGTTAAAGAAAACGTACGAGGGGAATGATATTGGTCCAAGTATCAAGCTTTGAGGAACACCATAAATGACAGGAAAGATGACATGTAATTATTAACAAAATCATGAAACTGCCAGTTTGACCCAGTTTATGGCTTGCTGGGTGTGACTCTTTTTTTAATCCCAGATATATTTATTAGTTTTAACATTTAGAGCATTAAGAAACACAGACAGACAGAGGGAAAGGAAAAGAAAGTGTGCACCCCCCCCCCCCCCTCCCACACACACACACACACACACACACACACACACACACACAAAGAAACCAAAAAACTACCACATTAATTTTCTCCAGTTTTAGAAAAGATGCTGAGACTGGATGTGAATGTTTAGATTCTCTGTGCTTAGTGTTTTAAAAACAGTTACTTAACTTTCATGAATTCACAGTGAATTAAAATTCAGAACAAATCCATATTTTGTGCCCCTCAGCTCCTTTTCATAGCACTGTCCTACTTTAGAGTAGTTAATAATCTGAGGGAACAACCATCTCTTTATAAACTTAAAATAACTCTGATATATAACTAAACAATAGTAATATAAGGAGGTGTCTGCAGTGTTTAGCATATAGCATGCAGGGTAGGGTTGGCAGCAGCCAGATTTTCTTCTCTGACACACTTGAGACAGAATTTCCTAAAAATAAAGCGACTCTTCAAACATTTAGGCTGCTCTACCCGATTGTTTTCTTCATTCAGGCTGTGACAGTGACAGTAGTAGAACTTACACCACCCTATTATCTTTACCAGCCAATAAAGAAGTTTCCCTTCACAAACAGTGTTCTCTTTAAAGCTGTTTTGACCTGAGATGGCCTCCTCAGCACTTCCTGTCTCATTTCCTCTCCTTCAATCTTTCCCATGGAGTCACCCTCCTGTGATTCACTTACTTTCTCTCTTCTAGTGTTTTTGTTTTCTCCTCTCAGGATGTCAATTAAGGCTTCCTGTGTAGCAGAGGAGCTTTCCAGAAAGTTTCTTTACAGATCTAGGCTGAACTTTTGAGAGGTTAACCAAAGAACAAATGAGTTTCCAAGCCTAAGAGAAAATGAAGGCTATCACTACCCATGCAATAGGAGAGTTAGGCAATGGGTATGTTACTATTGTTACGTTACTTTACTTTTTTACTTTATCTCACATTTTAAAAAGATAACAAATACATAGGCAAATATAAGTATAAATTAAATATAACGGTGCAATGGGGGGCAAAAGCTTAATATGCTTATATACAGGCCTGTCATCATCAACTTAGTAAACACTTGAATCAATCAAATGAACAAAAAATAACTTAGGTAATAAGTAAATAAAACAATATAATAAAAACACAATACAATTAAAACTGCAAGCAGTCTCAAAGGCCTTTGCCGTCCCTCACGACCACCTTCCCATGTGACCGCCGCCGACAGCAGACAGTGAGATGACATGGTATCGTGGGCAGGATGCGATATTCTGCCAGAAACGCACACTTTCGTATAAATAAGTAGGGGGCGCTATATAATGACTTATTTGAAATGTTGTGTGTTGAAAGGGTGTTGAATTGAGGGCAATGAGACTGGCAGCTGAGACAAATTTCAGCCAAATCAGTGTTTGTATGTCTGAACTACAGCCATTTTAATAAAAGTACATTTCTAGGGGGCGCTATAGTACAAAATCAGAATGTCTTTAGATAAATGGATGTAGACCTGAGAGATAGACGTCTGTGTCAAATTTCAGTCAAATCAGTGTTTGTATGTCTGAGCAGAAGCAATTTATGTAGTGATAATTTTTCCCGAAAACGTTGCAAATTTTTCCCAAAAATTTGGATAACTTTGTATGTCCCTCATGTGTAGATAGTGTTCACCCATTTTGAGCTCATTTGGCCCAATGGCCAAGGAAGAGTTTGTTAAAATATCATTACTTAGAATGGTATGTGGATATGATTTAAATATAGATCTTAAAGAGAAACAGTAAACAATAAAACTTAAACTTTAGAGAAATGTGAGGTTATTCATAAAACCTGATTATATCCGCATTTTCAATTTGTGCATGGAAAAAGAAGCAGTGGAAAATACTGAGAATATAGCAAAAAAAGTTTTCTGCTGTGCTGTTTTTAAGTTTGGGAGAAGTAAAAAAAAATGTTAGTGTATTGATAAAAAGTAAATGCAAATAAGTGCAATGGAAACAGAACTGGTGCATAATTGTGTCTGTATATGCAAATCCAGAGGGAGAGTGTCGTGTTCACTAAATTAATACAAGAACTCAACACAATGAGACTTGGTGAAAGGAAAACTGTGTCCCTCTGCAAGTGTTCCAAGTCATAGCTTCTTGGTATCTCTAAGCTGATTTCCATCTTCATTTAATCAGACCTAAATAATATGCAAACTGTCAAAACTTCCCTCAGGCCACTGTTGTATCTGTTATTCCACATGTGTCAGTTTAATTCTCTGAAGGTATCACACCCTCACCTCTTTCATCCTCATCACCCCTATCAGTGTCAAACCTTTGGGCGAAGTTTCTCAGCAATTATAGAAACTTAAATCCTTAATTTCTCTGGGGGACTGTACTCAAGGGATCAATCAAGTTCAATCTAATGTAATGTAAATCATACCCTTCCTTCCCATGGTGATACAAATAATAATAATGGATTGCATTTATAGAGCACCTTTTTGGCCAATCAAAGTACTTTACATTAGTGACCCATTATTCATTCACTCTCACATGCTCGCTCTGGTGGTGGTAAACAAAGATTCTAGCCACAGTTGCCTGACAGAAGCGTGGCTGCCATTTTGCACCTCTGACCACTGTTGAACATTCCTACATAAGTGTGAGCGGCACTGGAGGCAAGGACACAATGGACTGACTAGGACAGAGTGGGATTCAAACCACTGACCCTTCAGTTATTGGACGACTCACTCTACCAACTGAGCCATGGCCACCCTCAATCATGGTGATCCTCTGCTGGGATGTAATTATTAATTACAATCATTATTGTTAGTTATATATATTTTGTTGATACAGCAAAGGTATTTCCTCTACATGGGCTTATGAAAGTATCGGGTAATTATGGGATGGTGTTTTCATTGCTGGGTTGCTGTGTGTTGGTTCACAGTTCAGACCAAACTGTGACAGTTCTGACCTTGTATATATTTAAAATGCATATAAATGTTATACTTTAAATAAAAAAAATGCTGTCAATGCAGATCTGATTGTGCGTGAGGCAATTTGGTTTGAACATGTTGTATGGTTATTTGTTATGTATTTTATGTTTATCTATCTATCTATCTATCTATCTATCTATCTATCTATCTATCTATCTATCTATCTATCTATCTATCTATCTATCTATCTATCTATCTATCTATCTATCTATCTATCTATCTATCTATCTATCTATCTATCTATCTAAATAACATTATGCATCTACCGCAAATGTTTTCCATTAGGAGAGTCAGTGCAAAATTGCTATTTAAATATGTAAAGATTATTAATATCATTCATGGGTGTAAAATTAAGTATGTATGCTATGGACTGTGTTGGAAATGTAAAGTAATGTTTTATTATTTTATAATGTTTGTATCCTTTGCGATTTTGACTCTGTGGAGGCAATCACAGTGAAGCAATTTGCATACAAAAGACACAGAGTGGAAACATTCTACACAACGATGCCTAATGGAAAATTTCCAAAGCAGAGGACGGTTGTCTTCTTGGTCACCTGAACATAATACTGATGATCTTATTTATTTATCTATTTATCTATTCATCTTTACTTAATCATTTTATTTGGAGACTTTTTTATTGGAAAAAGGGTTTTTAATTTTCAATTATATCTATTGTCCTTTGTATTGTATTTTATTGTGTGTGAACATGTCTACTCATGTCCTGTCTGTTCTGTACTGTGGCCTGTCATTGCTGTTTATGTGATGCCCTCTCTCTCTGACACTGCACAACAAATCTACCTATGGGTACAAATAAAGTTAACTGAACTGAACAGATAGTACGATGGAGGAGGGGACTCTTTGGTCAGAGGGACAAAAGACTTTGCGTGGGGGAAGGACTCCCAGTACACACAGCCTTCTCAGTCTGTGATGTCCTCAGATGAGAATGACCGACTTTTTGACAAAAGACTCTTAATTTCTGTTTGTAACTTTAAAATAATGTCAAAACAAAGAACGTTCTGTAATACTAATTTGAACTAATTGTAAACTACATTTGTGATATGAAAATGAATCAAAAGATAATGGAGAGATTCAAAGTAAGGTAACTTCTTATCAGTTTGCCCGTGACCATAAATATATGCTTTATATATTTTTTATGCCTTTGACAGGACGTGTCCAGATAAATATTTGGATGTTTCTAAGATGTCCACACCAATTATGAATGGACATATATGACATTCGGGAAACTAAAGGTAAATTTTTCCCCCTCCTCAGTTCTCAAAGACAGCATGTCATTGGTGGGGACAGCCTTACTATCTGTGGTGTTGCTGTCGTCAACAAAAATTTTGACAAAATATTGTCGTCAACAAACCTTTATCATGTGACAAAAATGTAAATGTTGGTCTTGTGACAATAATTAAATATAGATGACGAATGAAAAGGAGACAAATTGTGGCTGCTATTTAACCAGCCTCAGTCTGTTTTGTCATTGCTAGATAGTCAAGTGTTTGCCCTGTTGTCTTAAGTCTCTGTTGACCTGATCCTTTCTGACCCCTGCCTACTTGCCTCCGTTCCTAACCTCTGTTCTGCCTGACCACGTCTCCAGGGTTTTTCCTCCTGGATCCTGACCGCCTGAGTGCTTCTCTTGTGTACCAACCTGGATAACGCCTCTTGACGCCAATCCAGCCTGAGCCCCGGCCTCTACATAGCAATGACCCTGGACCGACCCCGACCAAGGCTCTATTGAATCCCCCGGTTCTGGACGTCTTGGACTACAGACTTTCTGGACCCCCCCCCCCCGCAATGGATCCCTATCCTGCCTTGTGTTCTAATAAACTTAAACTCTTACATCTGTGTGTGTGTGTCTGCATTTGGGTTCAGCCTCGGTACGTAACAGCCGGTGTGATTACTTTTCCCCACCCTAATGTGCTGCACCTGTGTTTCATTGTCTCCCTCTCCCTGTGTGTGTATAATCCCTGTGTTTTCTCCTAGTCTTTTGCCAGTTTGTAATCTTACTTAACAGTGTTTGATCCTGTTCCGGTTTGTCTGTTTGTTTTGTTGAGCCTTTGCTTTTTCCTCTGCTTCCATGTTTTTGAGCCACATCTGATACAGTACTGTGTGTTTAGCTCGTCTCTTATGCACTGTCGCCTGCCTCACTGCTCTCCTGTGTATGACCTGGTCTGTTTTTAGACATTCCTCTGTTTGTTCCCACTCGGTACTCTATGACGTTTGAGATCGATTCAGTTTGAGCTGCTTGTCTTCCTGGTTCTGTGCTCACATCACAAGCGAGACCAAGAACTCTTTATTCCTGAAGACAACATTTCTGTGGATTTTTGGCAGCAGGATTTATTTAGTATCTTGAACAGTTACATTTTTACATCGTTCTGTGGGTCTTGCATTTAGGTTCAATCCTCAGTTTGGATGCAATAGAACTCCATAAATGTTTCATGTAGATGTCTCAGGATGAGAAATGCAAACTCCTCTTCAAACCCTGCTGTAAAAGCCAATAGGAAGGCTGCTATTTTTGTTTGGACAGACATTGGTTCCTTATCTAAATAAAGGTTTGAATAGTACTGATGTGCAGATTTATTCTGAAATGGAATATTTATGTAAGTTTGGAATTTCAACAGTTTCTTTTCAATAAAATCTGTTCTATGATGATAACTAATGGCTTGGTTTAGGTTTTATTACACTTTTGAGGACTTGAAATGAATGCGTCCATAAAACTGACTATAATGTATGATTTCAGCTCATGGGGCAACTGGAATTAACTACATCTAAAAATACAAGCAGTGGTAAAAAAAAATGTTTGCAACTCAATTAAAACTGTATAACTGGTTTTGTGCTGTGGTTTTTAAGCCACGTTGTCTTAATAAACAGGACAAATTTAGGATAGTAATGTAAACTAGACAGTAACGGACTACAACTTAAACAAAACCACATAAAAACTTCCAGATCCCTCAAAATGGAAATCAAAGTGAAAGACTAAACAAAAATCATTATAAAATCTGTTATATGATGATGACTAATAGCTTGGTTTAGGTTTTATTACACTTTTGAGGATTTGAAATGAATGCTTCCATAGAAAATCTGATTGACTTATTCTTTTTTTATGATTACAAATGCATGATTTCAGCTGATTTGAAACTGCAGATTGAAACTGCAGAAACTATTTGAATAATTCTTACATGATCCAGACAAGTAGTTCAGTTCAGGAAATAAAAGCTGAAGCCGCTTCAGGTCTTTTTGATATGCTGTGATGGATGAACTCTGAACATTCAACAGATAACAGATGGAATTTATTCTATTGATGATTTTGTGAAAATTTACACTACATGCAGGTGGGATGACCTTTTTATTCGCAGCGTAATATTTGACAGATCCTAGGAGTCTTGCAGGACTTTTTTCCAGTATATATTTAGTATACTGTATGACAGATTCATTTGAGGCTCAGACTGATAAAAAGTACAAAAATACTGGAGCAGTAACAAGGTATTTAAATGGAAATCAGTCCTACCTGCAGGGTGCTAAAACTAGTGCAGGGATATTGGAAGTAGAACAAAACAGACCAGAATAAATGACTACTCTGCTCATCATCATCATCATCATCATCATCATCATCATCATCATCATCATCATCATCATCATCATCATCATCATCATCGTCACCTGTCTGCAGACAGAACAAGCACAAAGTGGTTCTGTTGCTCTACTTCTGCTTCAGTCACACAAATGACATCAGGGATATAATTACTAATGTTTGAGGAAAAATATCTAAAGGTTGCAAATGTATTTATGTTTTCTTTTTTTTTTTAATGTCA
This sequence comes from Siphamia tubifer, assembly GCA_020466265.1. Lineage (NCBI taxonomy): Eukaryota > Metazoa > Chordata > Actinopteri > Kurtiformes > Apogonidae > Siphamia > Siphamia tubifer. The sequence continues at coordinate 25,057,897 of CM035794.1, read as the reverse complement.
AAAAAACAACTAAATTAAGACGGCTTGGGCTGAGATTTATAACATTATGTTGGGCTTTTGGTCCTTGATCCATCTGTGATTATGGAGATCCCCATACTAGTGGAACTTTGAGACATTAAAAGATAACAGTAAACAGTTGTATTAGCATTTTGACATTTCCGAGTGCAGCATTTACAAATGATTCACATCTGAAGTGATTATTTTTAGATATAGCCTTGTGCTCTGTTGTGGTCACTACCAGATGGTGTATTAGTACTTAATCTATGAAGTGCAAAGTTTGGCACCAGTTGGAGACATGTTTTTGCTGATGTGAGAAATGTAAAGTCCTAATTTTTATTTATGCATTTGGCAGATGCTTTTGTGCAAAGTAACTTATAGGGGAAAGTGAGCAATCAAGCTCTGTAAAGAATAAAATACAAGAATCAAAAATACAAAAACTGCTGTACAATTAAAACCAAGCAATATTCATTCATTCATTCATTCATTATCTGAACCCGCTTTATCCTCACCAGGGTCACGGGGGTCACTGGGGGCCTAATCCAGCTACAATGGGCGAAGGTGGGGTACACCCTGTATGAGTCTCCAGTTCATCTCAGGGCTGAACATATATAGACAAACAATCACTCTCACATTCACACCTATGGACAATTTAGATTAACCAATTAACCTATCAGTGCATGTGTTTGGATGGTGGGAGGAAACCGGAGTGCCCGGCGAAAACCCACGCGGACACGGGGAGGACATGCAAACTCCGCACAGAAAGGTCTGGTGTGGGACCAAGCAATATAAAGCACGGTAAATAAATAAAATACAAAAATAGGTTTAAAAAAACAATAATAACAGCAGTGCAAGTAAAACAGATAAGAGTAACAAGTAAAATGATTAAAAATAGAATAGAAATAAATAAACTGAAAGTGCTAGGATAGACAGTAGTTGCTTTTCCATTGACCCCAAAATTGCACAAATATAAATTGTGCATAAAAATTGACCAAATCGAAAAAAATTACAATTTCAACAAAATGCTTGCTTTTATGTTGTCAAGAAGTGATTTTCCAGTGGGACACAAATTGTATATTATGCAAAGCTGCAATGGAAATAACGTTTTGTTGCAAATACTGTCAGGCGAATAATAAAAAAGAAACAGATGTTGACGAATGTTACAAGCATAGAAGAGTGTTAAAAGAAACCCAGCATGGTACATGTGGACATATCAGGAAACCCGATCATATTTTAATTTAGTATGGGACAGAGTGGTAATATTTAATAATAATTAATATATCTGTAAAATAACAGATTTATGTTTGTTGCCATTACTTGTCATGTCATCTCATGATGAAAAAAGAAATCATCACATTTGTGATTTAATGGGAAAATAGACATACTGAGCCAATCAGAGACGTCTCATCACCACATCATAGTGTATGTAGAAGTACCGATAAACTCTGTTGTTCAACCTAAAGTCATTTTTCTACCCTCCAAAAACAGCTTGAAACAAAACAATCCAGATGTTTTGTTTTTTTTAAATAGAACCAACACACAATGTATTCAATAACAATGGAGAACACAGTAATATTTATGAAATAACCATGAAATGACTCCTTTAAGGTTGTACACATTGTACTGATTGCATGCAACAAAAAAACTTAAGAGGTCATGTTTTCAAACTGTGCAGCTGAGCACAAAAGTCATTCTTAAAAATGACAAAACATTATTCTTCTGTTGGTATATTTCACTGCTTTACAATTTTTGCAGAAAGTATCTGCTTCAGTCATTAAATGTGTTAAATCTCATACTTTAATAAGATGAATTATAAAACAAATGACTTTAGTGTTGGTTAGTTCATGTTTTTAATATATATGATGGTGTGTTATTCCACATATATGGTGGTTTATGTACATGTATACAATGGATTAGTAAATATTCCACTAGAAAGAACCTGTAAAGTAAATGGATCATAATGTGCAGACAGTGTTTTGAAGTAGATCTGGTAGATCTGAGACCAATATTCCTTTGGACTAAAACCTATCCTACTGTTTATTCTAAGAATTTCACATTTTGACCCCAGATTTATCTTGGAAACTTGAGCCAACCAGTATTTAATACTTGAGCTTTCTCTATCAGTAACACACATGTATTATTATTTTATCTAATCATTATTTTATCCAGTCACTGGTTAAATATACTGCAGTATTAGGTGAAATATCTAATTAATAAAAATAGGTGTATTACTGCAAGGTGAGATTACATTTCTTCTTCAACATTTTCACTTTTTTGATAAAAATGACCACTTTTAACTGCTGTACCTCGAAGGCTCGGTCCAGCTGGTTCATTTCTCGGAGCTGGTTTCCTTTTGAGAAGTAAAGCTCTGCTCTCACTGTCATGTCTCTGGGGTTCTGCTGCAGAGCTCGGTCCAGAGCGTCCAGAGCCTAAATCAGAAAGACAGATGAGGATCAATACACACTCCAACACCAAACAGATGCCCTCAGAGTTAGATGACAAGCTGCTGTTAGTGTGTGTTCACTCCGGTGGGATTATGGAGTCACTGCTGTTTGAAGCAAAAACAATCTTTACCACCACTATGTATGAACAGTGAAACCCTCTGTAGAGAGAGAGAGAGAGAGATAACAGTAAGAATTGGTAATGAATGAGTAGAGGAGAAGGCAGTGATTTAGAGGACAGTGGGAGGAGGAGGATGGAGATGAAGAGCATGATGATTTATTCCTGAGTTTTTGCGAAACAGCTGCGTCAGCTTCATACAGAGTCACTCCGACACAGAGAGAGAGAGAGAGAGAGAGAGAGAGAGAGATGCAGCAGTTTGAAGTCCATAAATGTTCAGAGTGTGAACTTTAGCAATAGAAGGAGCTCTGAACTCCTGCGGAACAGTTACGATTTTACTACCTTTAATATCTGGTGTCTGAAGAAAGTGGACTCCAAATGAAACTCAACAAAGACTAATGTGGAGGAAATTTTACCTTGACTGGGTCACTACATCTTATTGATATTGTAGACATTAAGTTCATACCTTCTGTCTGTGTGAATGTCTCACTGGTACTGTAAACATTATGTTCAAGGACATATTTTGGTTCAAGGGTCTAAGTAGAATAACGGTGTTATTCTTTTCTCTCTCTCCACCTGGGAATGTTTAGTGAGTATAAAGGATCTGTATTTTACACTGGTTGGCAGAACATCTGACGACACCTCGTTCTGTTCATTTTCTCACTTGGATGCAAGTTCCAAGTTAATTTGTTCATCTCTTCAATAAATAATTGTTTCTGACTTGAACAGTTTTCTCTCCTTGTGCGATACAAAACTTAGTTTAATTTAGTCATTTTATTTTGAATATGTCAAGCACAACACATTTGATTTTTCAAAAGCCAATAATTGATAACATAACAAGACAAAGACAATATAGAATAAATTAAAAAAAATAAGAAAAATAAGAAGGCAAATAACATATTCAAAAGGGAGTGGGAGAAAGTAAAAAAAAACCCTATTATCTACTGCCCCTATTGTACCAAACAATAATACAAATGCCCCCAAAAAATCTAAATCTATTCCAGTTGGTTCCACTTCCACAACACTAACTAAACCTTTTAATTTTTGAACATGTGGTCATTAGTTGCATGTCTCTACACAGTAAAAAAAAATACAGTGTTAATATTCAGTCAAGCTATTTTAAGCTAGATAAGAGTATTTACATTAAACCAGCTCTAACAGTAGAATTAAAAGTCAGTGTAAGGTTCTGCACAGATGCAGTGTTAAATTCAACTCTATAGAGTGATGATTAGTGTCAGTCTGCTGCATTGCATTGTGGGTACTGGACATTTTACTCATTGGGCCTGCTTACATGAGAATTTTTATTTCTGTTTAATGCAGAATAAAGGTTAATTCCTCTTTAAAATGACCATGTAAACACCTAATCCCAGTTGAAAATGACTATCTTGAGTTAAACTTAAGGCTGAAAAAAGTCACTAGTTTATTCCAGTCTTGATTCCAAATTCAATAATTCCTCTGACATGGAAACAGTTAATTCCTCTTTAACATTATTCCCGTCATCCTGGTCTTGTCACAGTGAAGCAGGTATTTCATATTGATGAAGCACATATTCCGCACTGCCAGTATTAATATGATAATTCAGTCGAGCTGCTGCTTTGTAATTATTACAAAAATGAATGTAAAAATCACATGTAATATCTGGTCTTCCATGTTGCTAAACAGGAACTGGACGTGATCATTTTGTGGTCGGCATCCAGACGTTAAGCGGCCATTCTATCCAATCAGAATCCTCTGTACCTCCAGCTCTTAAAGCCCAATTAATTAGATCAGAATATACCTGTTTCCCATAGAAACCTGTATTCAGAATGAACATTCCCAGGTAAACATGAAGGAAATGGCCTTTTTAAGTTTATTTTTTATGAATGTGACACCATTAGTCAAACCTGTAGCAGAATGATGCTCAAGCAGATGGTCACTGTGAAGCTAGAATTGTATTAGAAGTGGGAGGACTTTGGTCTTTCAAAGGAAAAACATGTCTGTGGGTAAACATTATGCCCTGTGATCTATATCCAATGGGGATCATGTGCCCATTTATACGTTATTTTTACAGTGGAATGTGAACGCAACAATGTTTTGACGGATCATAATCACAGGCATTTGATATTACATTAAAATTTTTTTGTTTTTTAATTAAAAGAATATGATTACATTCTGAAGTAAGCCACTTGTCATGTCCACAGTGGGATACAGAGAGTAGTGCATCCATGGGTCTGTAAATTCAGCATATCTGTTTATAGCCTTTCTTTAGTCTAGGAGAATTAACCATGATCAATTAGTCTACTTTAACCTGCAATTTGAGGGACATGTATGCTCATAAGTGGGGCTGACCCTTAGACTACATATGAGTAGTGGTCATTAGTTTTTGGATGGTCCTTTAGAAGCCAACTACACCTGTCAAATGTGAGACCTCGGTAAAGCAAACACATCTAAAGTGAAAATCCCTGGCTTGTTGGTACGATCAGGTCTCTGAGTATTCATTCCGGAGATCTTAATTGTTAATTAGGTGGATGGGAAAGCTGCTACTGAGTAGAAATGTTGGAGACAAGGTTGTATATGTTGAGACTTATGCTCTCCTCAGAAAAGATATAAAGGCACTACATTTATCACATTATTTTTGCAAAGAGAGTCATCGCCTGCCTCAATAATGACAGATCAAACTACACTATTCCACTAGATATGCTCATTGGCTGAGGTAAAAAATGATAAAATTACTGACTAGATACACTATGACAGACATTAACATAACAGTTTTTTTTGTGTTTGTTTGGGAAACACTGTGTTAAAATAGAAGTACAGAGAAATCCAAAATTTCACTACAGCATTGACTAAACCACTGCAATAACAGAATACATACAGGTAATCACTGTGAAACTGGGTCATATAGACACTAATGGTGCTAATAGACAGAGCAGGAGGATGATGACATACGCTTGGCAGCAAATGGCCACGAGTCTGAAGTAACTTGAGGTAATTTGTTTCCACGGAAACCGCTGAAGTAGAAACATCTCCTTCTAAAAGTTTATATTATTTCACTGTGATTGTCTCAACAGGCTGGGTGTTATTTCACCTCCAACCAAAGATGGAACACACACATTGACTGTCATAATCACACACCTCTGTGTAGTTTCCACGTTTGCTGTATATTGCAGAGAGGAGTCGATAACATTCAATACAGCTGCCTTCTCTGGAAATGATGCCCAGTGTCATCTTCTCTGCCTCTTTGGTACGACCGGCCATCGCTAAAACCTGTGCCTGGAATACAACACAGGTTATGTCACAATGTTTGAGGCTAGGCTATTATTACCTTTGGAAAATCTGACCTATGGGAACAGCACCACGGCAGACAGACAGAGGCTGCAGAAGCTCGTGAGGACAGCACAGAGGATCATCGTTCGCCCTCCCCCCTCCCTGTCAGACATTTACACTACCCACTGCCTCAGCAGAGCAAAAAACATTATTAAAGATATCCACCACCCTGGAACCCACCTGTTTGAGCGACTGCTCTCAGGGAGGCACCACAGGTGTATCAGAGCCAGAACAAACAGGCTTGAGAGCAGCTTTTTTTCAACTCCCAACTAACCCTAACCCCATTGATCCCCCACCTCAGCATCCCCCTAAAAACACAAACTGTGCAATAATTATTGATGGCTAAAATCTCTTTTTTAGTATTTTTTTTAAATCTATCTATCTATCTATCTATCTATCTATCTATCTATCTATCTATCTATCTATCTATCTATCTATCTATCTATCTATCTATCTATCTATCTATCTATCTATCTATCTATCTATCTATCTATCTATCTATCTATCTATCTATCTATCTATCTATCTATCTATCTATCTGTCTGTCTGTATTTTACTGTTTTGTTAATATGATATCAAGATTAATATGATGATACTTGACATCCTCAGATGACAATACACATAATATATCATTTGTTAGTCTGTTTATGAGTATCTTATCATAATTAACCTGCATGTATTCAAATGTAATCTGACTTGCAGACATTATTTGATGTTTAACATCCATCTATGCAGATTCCATATACACACTGTTAAAGATCATAAAGGTTTGGTGAACATTCACTTTATTAAATTATTTTTTTGTCGTGTATGTACATGGTCTTACCAGAGCGAGCCAGATGTCGGTGCTGTCCGGTTGCAGAGCAGCAGCCTCTCTGTACACCTGCAGAGCCTCCTCGTAGCGGCCTGTGTTGTAATACAGCGCCCCAAGAGGTGTCAGGATGTCCACCTTCCTTGTCACTTGCAGCGCCCTACAGCCAAAGGTCAAAGGTGACGGGGACAGCTGTCAGCAATGGTGGTTGGAGAAAGTTTGAGAATAATTACACTCTGTTACAATACGCGGCTACTGCTGGTCCAAGGGTGATTAAAGTGAGATCCCTGTGAATCTACAATCATAATGTGAAACAAAAAGTACAACTTTTTAAATCATCATATAAGTTGACTATTGGAACTTATTTCTTTGGCCAGACTGCTATGACAGGGTTTAAACACTTTATCCTCTTTATCACACTGCTCTACATTTTTTTTTAATTGTCAGCTATTAATGTTTAATCTTCTCGTCTCGTCATCTGAACCCACTTTATGCTCACTAGGCTCATGGGGGTCAATAGGGACCTAATTGAGGTACAATGGGCGTAGGTGGGGTACACCCTGTATGTTTAATCATATACACTTAAATAAAATTTGTTGGAAATCTATTGACAAATGTGTTGGTTTGCTCAATTGTATATGTATAAGTGTTAACACACACACACACACACATGCATACATATATGTGTGTGTTTATGTACAATCTTCAAATGAAAGAACCTATAAAGTGAATGTATTGAAATATAATGTACTCATTAATTTAAAAAAAATGACATTTTGACCCCCAGAAATTACACCCAACTAATATTTCTTGCTTAATTTTCTATTTATTAATGACTAAAACTTGTAAACTTTCAATACATTTATTATGGAGGCATTTTATATGTAGACGAGTATGATTTAACTGTTTATAGGACATATATAAGACAGAGTATATATCATGGTATGTAATAGTACAAAGAAATGAACGTTAGCTACAGCTTGGAAAGAAAATCTTAAAGTTTATTCTAAAATATTTTTGAGAGTGTAGCTTCTTAACTACAACTACAGTAGAGCTGTCTGTCAGAAAAGAAAATGTGTTTTGAACATGTTTACTTCAGCTGTAAACCTGAATGTTTTTACACTTCTGCATCTATGGGAATTGACTAGTTTTTGGAGGCAGAGTCCATTGCAGGTTTTGGCACTTCTATAGTGGCTTAAATTTTCAGCCTGTTGAGACTGAAAGATTCAATGTGTTATTGCCCTTGTACAAGTCCCTTTATAGAAACAATGCAGTGCTTTACAGCAGTGTTTTGGAAAATGCACTGAGATACAGAATATATGTCAACATCCATATTAAAAACTGAACGAGAGACCAGAGACCATTACAGTGAACGGAACAAATGTAAAACAAATCTGACATTTTTTTCTTTTCTCCTACTGCTGGGGGAGGTCAAAGGTTACAGGCTGCTACATACATTTTCTTTTCCTCTATCCTTTTTGAAATTATTTCTTTTCTCACCTCTTGTACCACGACTCTGCCTCCTTGTTCTCATTGGAGGAACGGAGCAAGCGACCCAGGTTCACCATGGCAACGTAGTGCGCCGGTTTGAGGCGAACGGCCTGCTGGTAGTGAGCGGCTGCCAGCTCGCCCTCTCCTGGAGGATGAGGACAGAAAATAAGAGAATGGAAAAATGAAGAAAGGAATCAAGAAGGTGGGAATTAAAAGGGAAGATGAAGTAAAAACAAAACATAAGAAAGGAAGAATAGATGAGAGAGGAAGTGCATTAGAAATAAGATTCAAAGCATTTATTGTCATGTGCACAGTAAAAAAAAAGGTTTTTGTGTACAATGAAAATCTTTCTTTGCCTACTGCATGGACTGCTGCAAACAGGGCTGCAGTACTCGAGTCCAGTCATGGACTTGAGACTGTTTTTTTATGGACTCTGACTTGTCTCAGACTCGATGGTATTTGACTTGGACTTGTCTCGGTCTTTGCCACTGCTCTTGCCAAATATGGTACTTGGTCTCGACCGAGTCCAGGCATTTTTATTTTGTTACAATATTCCAGGAAAAAGTCATCACTCATCTGGGTAAGTTAACTGCAGAGCTAGGCGCTGCTTAGCTTTATAAGCTAGGCTATATGTTATGTGAATGTTAATATTAGCTAACATAGCAGAAGATAAGGCAAGGTAATGTGTTTCTGGACATAGTTATCACTTACTGTATGTATGGTATTATTGGTTATTGGTATATATATATATATATATATATATATATATATATATATATATATATATATATATATATATATATATATATATATATATATATATATATATATAAATATAAAAAATGTTCCTCTCGCCCCACGTGGGCGGTGTCTCCTTCAGACTCGGGTCCTCTACCAGAGGCCTGGGAGCCTGAGGGTTCTGCGCAGGATCTTAGCTGTTCCTAGCAATGCGCTCTTTTGTACAGAGATCTCTGATGTTGTTCCTGGTATCTGCTGGAGCCATTCTCCCAGCTTGGGGGTCACTGCCCCTAATGCTCCGATCACTACTGGTACCACTGTTGCCTTCACACTCCACATTTTCTCTAACTCCTCTTTCAGCCCTTGGTATTTCTCAAGCTTCTCATGTTCTTTCTTTCTGATGTTGCTATCACTGGGGACTGCTACATCTATCACCACCACTGTCTTCTCATGTTTATCCACCACCACTATGTCAGGCTGATTGGCCATCACCATATTGTCAGTCTGGATCTGGAAGTCCCACAGGATCTTGGCCTGTTTGTTCTCTGTCACCTTTGGGGGGTTCTCCCATCTTGACCCTGGGACCTCCAGTCCATACTCTTTACAGATGTTCCTGTACAGTATGCCCGCTACCTGGTTATGCCTCTCCATGTATGCCTTGCCTGCCAGCATCTTACACCCTGCTGTGATGTGCTGGACTGTTTCAGGGGCTTCTCTACACAGCCTACACCTGGGGTCCTGTCTGATGTGGTAGACCCCAGCCTCTATTGCTCTGGTGTTCAGGGCTTGTTCTTGTGCAGCCATGAGTAGCGCCTCTGTGCTGTCCTCTGTTTTTTTTTATCTCAAATATTACATTTTATCTCATAATTTGCTTTCCACCCCTCCAAATTATGCATTTCTTATTTCATATTTGTGACTTTTTTCGCTCATTTTGCCAAACTTTTCTGCCCATACCCACGAAACTGAGTACCATGACCCGGTCAAACACATTGTCTACACAGTAACTCACTTTTAAAGGCTTTAATTTTGAATACTTTTGAATGTTTTCAGATTTTTCTTGGTTAAATAAGCATTATTTCATTCATGGAAAAATGCAGTTGTACTTTTTACAATTAAGAAGTTTTACTTTTTTTTTTTTTTTACTTTTACTTAAGTAAAGGAGCGGAATCAGTCCTTCTACTTATTGCCTTCTACTTATTTTTTCCCATACAAATAGCTGTACTTCTATTAAGTACAGAATGCGAGTACTTTCCCACCTCTGCATGTGTCAGAAGAAAGATGTCACTCTTCCTGAACAGAGTCTGAAGTGATTGAAGTCTGAAGTGAATATTTTTCTCAAAATATATGTAGGTATATGAAGCTGAATTGCGCAGATATTGAAAGCTGACATAATGTCAACATAATAATTTACAACATAATGCATCACAAGTCCAGTCAATGAAGTAATTCTACGTGGCAGTAGAGGAACAAATCAGATGAATGTGATTACTGAGCTGCTCAAAGTGCTGATTCGTGTTAACCAGGCTATTTCTGAGCATATACTGTAGTCATTCTTTCATCACATCTGTAACCTAATTTCTCTTAGCAGCCAGTTCTCTTTCATATAAATATATGTAGTCTTTGATTTGTGCTTCTTACTTTCTATTCAGCAGTAATGGCAGCTTAAGTGAACCTGCCTGTATTAGTATGGCCTCAGCTGTTTGATCTCCACAGGAATATGAGAACACGCTGTGAAAATGTGCCTGGTGTTTGCTGTGCTGTTTCCACTTGCTTTCAGAAACATCCAGACTCATTTATTTGTGTAATTTTCTTTTTATTCATTTCAACAAAAACTGAATGCAGGAAATCATTGTACCCTATTTCAATTGTTCTTTGAAGCCAGCCGGAATTAAGGTCATCTAAATGAAGACATTATTATTATCAACCTCAGACTGAATCATAGGGTATGGTCTTTAGCTCCGAAATAAGACCAATATAGTAGAGGTCCCCTACACCCTCCAAAAGTCCTATACTCACATTCATCTCCTCCAAAAGAATAGTCATTGAGTACATTTATATGCACATAGAAATTAGAATTATTGCCTTACTCTGATTAAGGACTTAATTTGAATTTCTGAGAAATCTGCATTTACATCCCAGCAAGAGACATTTGAAGTATTGATCCACTCCCAGACACAAGGTGATGCTACACACCCTTTCGTGTTTCGTGCATGCTCCTGTTCGGCACCATAGAAGGAGAACAATAACTAAACAAAAGTGTAGGATTTGAAGCAGATGTAGTAGGAGGACAATAACACCCAGAAAAGATATGGACTACAATGATGCAGCAGCTCAGTATATTCCGTACTGTTCACTCTGATTCATTACATGTAACATACATGTTGTCATGCCGTGTCTCTGGTCACTTCCAGAAGGGGGCGTCTTAGTTGGGTGGTGTTTACATGCATGGAGAAATTCGATTACAATTGCATTATCTGACCTGGTTACTCTGACTTCTCAAACTCCAGTTGAATTTGATTATACTAAGATGACTGCAAAAGTGCTTTGTCATCCTGCTCTGAAGGGGAGAGGGGTATTGTTGTTGGTTCAGTTTGTGTGTTTGTTGGTCTGTTTATTTGGTTGTAAGCAGCTTTATGCAAAAACTACAGGATCGATTTCTATGAAATTTTCAGGAAAGGTCAGAGGTGATCCAGAATAGACTGAATGTAGGTCAAATGTCACAGTCACCAAAATGTGTTTTCGCAATGATAAGAGATCAGGTAAAATGTGTGCAAGGGGGCGGGGTTTGTTGTGCTGGGCAGCACTTATTATGATAAGATTTTATTTATCTCACAGTGCGAAATTCAAGCAAACTGGAACCCATGATCCTGAAATAAAAATCTCATGTCAGCCAGGCTATGTTAGCAAATTCAAATCATAAAGCTCTGGATCTCATCCAGAACTGAGAAAAGAAACATGGGGGTTCATATGGGATCCGTCAAACCCAAAGCATGAATCATACCTCTAAACCAGGGGTCACAAATAATGGTCCTTTTGATCTACTGTCCTCTGTGGAAGAAGAGAACATCTAAAACCTGCAGGATAGCAGATCATGAAAACCAGAATTGGTGATCCCTGTTCAAGACATTTGAATCAGTAAGCTAAGCAAACTAAAGCTCTAACCTTTCATGCTCCAATAGCTCTGCTGTTTCTGTCCAAGTCTGGAGATTTTTTACTCCAAAATAGTCAGTGTTCCTCTGTCTATTGTTTTATCTATAGTCTGATCTTCCTGTAAAATTCCTTTCTACATCTTAAATGCGACCAAGAAACAAATGTTTGAAAAGCTTCTTTTAAATTGTAATGCCCATAGATTAGGATTTTTTCTGCTGGAATAGGGTTGTCAAAATAAACACATGAACAGAGATTAATCTACTGTATTATCATCATGCTTAATCTGATTAAAAGTTTAACACAATTCTGCCAAAAGTCTGCAGCACAGAATGACACTGAATGTCTATGGTGATGCTTTTCAGACAAATTTGTCCAAGTACAGTTCCTGTTGCACATGACCAAATGGGTAGTTGATCTGGTAGTGCCATGCAAAGATAAAGCTGGAAGATAATAATCAGAATGTTGAGCCTCCAGATGGGAAACATGAGTACAAAGAAAACCAAAATGGAACAGTTGTTTACAATTGCTCTGCTCTTACAAATTTAAACCCAGTTAATCTAGTATATAACACGACCTATTATAAATGATAGGTTGTGTTTTACCTCACATTTGTTTGTCTGTCAGCAAGATAACTCAAAAAGTTATTGACAAATGTTGATGAAACTTTCAGAGATGATTGATAATGCGCCAAGGAAGAAACCATTACATTTTGAGCTATAAAGGTCAAAGGTCAAGGTGACAGTGAAGGTCAAAATCTGTAACACATAAGTGGTGATATCTCAGAATCCAGACCAGATAGTATCAGGTGTTTTTTTTCATTTGCTTCATCTTACCTTCAGACATCAGATGAGATAACACTGACACTGACTTCATGACGTCATGTTTTGATGTCATATGACGTTAAGCCAATTGTATATTTGCAAAATGTTGGACCTTGACCTTAAAGCAGGTTATTGACATATTTAGTTAAACCTGAAAATATATTGTACTTCATACTTAACATTAGATCTAACATATGAAATTTGGTCGTTGTGCGATGTCGCATAACGTCAGAAATGGACATATCTGAAAAATGGGGATTTCTTTGAATTTTTTCAAATCCTCTAAGGGGTTGTTAATGACTGATAAAATAAATAATTTGTAATTTACGAACATCCAGATCCAAACCTTGGCAGACTGGTGCTGCTTCACTGAGGTCTGCGCTCTCTGTGTAATCTAGTTTATATTTCTTTCATTTTATATCTGATTAATTATTTTTTATCATTTGGCAGCTCTAGTAAAATTCAAAACATAATGTCAGCTGTTATATTTGATTATTTTAGTAATACATGTTAAAACCTGGGTCATAAAGTTATGACATCACAAACATTTTAAACCCATCACAAAAATGGTGTCACAATCAGCTCTAAAGACTTCAAGCAGATATCGCCACATTCCTAAAAAAGGTTCTTTGAATGAATTTGTCCCGATAAAAATACAGCTGGTTTCCTCAGTGGTGTTTTCAGGAAACTCAGTCATCTGATAGCTAAGATTTGACTGATGCAACAAGCTGCAATCACTCACTATGCAGCTGAAAATCCCATTCAGAAAAGAAAGAAGCAAAATGAATGTGAATTTGGAAGCTCGCTGTCAAAATAGAAATAATAAGAGTTTTCAGTAAAGAAAAGAATGACCTAAAAATGTTTCCTCTACTTCATTGTCACATGACAAAGCACTATGGGAAACACTGTGGATGCTTATTGTTGCCTGTATTGGATTACATCTCTGCAGACAGTTACTGCAAATTGATTTTCATTGTGCCCTGAAATGACGTGCTTTAAAGGAGAAGAAAATCCTAAAATGACATGAAAGCTTTGCAAAAATCGCCAGCAAAGATGTAATAGATTTGTAGGTGAAAGTGCTTCAATAAGTCATTGATTTAAAGACAGTGGATGAATCATCATATGAATGTGAATCTATTAATGCAGTAGAAGAATGTGGTGCTAATGTGGTGTGTGGACACTTGAACATGGGGGGGGGGGCACTTCCTGATGACGCCTTATATGAGAAGAAAAGTAAAAAGTCACATAACCAGGACAGTTCATTTTTAAAAATGCTTAATCAATTATGTTGTTGCTGGTTGTATTTATATTTAGTATGAATGTCATAAGGAGGTTTTTTTGTTAATATTAAATTTTTTTCCTGAAAATTTCATGGAAATTTTGTGTAAAGTTGCTGAAAAACAGACAAACAAACTAGAAGGCCTTGTGGAGTGTGGTAAATCCATTGACAAATCAGTCATTACCATGTTAAATCACAAATGTTGAAAACGACAAATCTCTGCTGTGACCTTGATGCGAAAATTCAATATAATGTCAGACTGGAAATAGTGACTTGATTTGACTGATATTTTGGTCAGTTTCATCCTTATATTGTATGTGTCTCCTTCTACATGCCAAATTTCAGAACGATCCGTCAAGAATTGGTGATGCGAGAGTGCAAACAGTGGACATGTGCACGCACAGACAGACATTTTATGACAGTCACAGATAATACCATTTCTTGTTTTTAGGGGGTAGGGGGGTGGTGTTGCTTTAATAGGTATTTTGGTGACTCTTTTATAAATTAATAAAATAAGAATATATCCTCCCATGTACATACATGTCTATATTATAAAAGCCAAGTGGCGTCTGTGTGTGTGTGCATGTGTGCCAGCTGACTCCTACAGTTTTGCATACTTATTATTTTACTTACCAGTATTTCTGTGTTTTTATTTACATATTTTTTTGTTATTACATTATTTCTTTCGTTTCATCGCCTGAAACCATTTTATCCTCACTAGGGTCACTGAGGCCTAATCCAGTTACAGTGGGTGAAGGCGGGGTACACCCTGTATGAGTCTCCAGTTCATCTCAGGGCTGAACATATATAGACAAACAATCACTCTCACATTCATACCTATGGACAATTTAGATTAACCAGTTAACCTATCAGTGCATGTGTTTGGATGGTGGGAGGAAACTGGAGTACCTGGAGAAAACCCACGCAGACACGAGGAGAACATGTAAACTCCACACAGAAAGGTCTGGTGTGGGAATAGAACCAGAACCACCTTGCTGCCCTTGTTTATTTATTGTTTATTTTTTGATTTATTTTAACTGTTTTGTCCAGGATCCTTAACAGCAGAGTGGTAGTCTGCCTGCCTTTTGTTGCTGAACAAGTTGTATTTGTTAATGAGAGTCAGCATTTACCCATCAGCCCTGAGGCCAGAGTTAAACTCACCTGTATCCACTAGAAACACTCCATAGTTGTTATGGAGGTCAGAGCTGTCGGGACAGTTCTCTATGCCTTTGAGATAGACTTCATTGGCTTCAGCAAAGCGTTTCTGTGGGCAAACGTAGATGAAACAACAGGATCAGAAACAGGAAAGAACTAGGCCAAGGCTGCTTGGGGAGGGATTAAAAGTCAACCACTAATTTATTCAGGAATTATAAAGTAGTAATGCACTAAAATTATGTGTGTGAGGGTGTGCTTGACTAGTTGGATATTTCACCTTTTCAGCATACAGTGATGCCAGACTGGAATAAGCATCAGCAAAATGTGGACCAAAGCGAATGGAGTCTTTCAGCAGAGCTTCTGCCTCCTTCTCTTTCCCCTGGGACCTGAAATATATTATCATCATTATCATTATCATAAATCAGTAACAGCACTATTATTGGACTAATCCAATCATTACTATTAACCTCACCTTTGCTAACATCAGTACAAATGGCTTTTTCTTCATACACTTTACTGTCATCATCTTCATCATCACTACACAACCATCACTGATATAATCATCATTAATATATTATCTCCACTATTGTCATTACAAAACACTATCACTGCATCATAATTACTTTCGGCTTAATCTATAAAGGTACAGTATGCAACATTAAGATAAAAAAAAAAAAGACTTTTGATTTTGGTGTTTATTGCAAAACTGTCAAAACTAATATTTTTTTCCACTACTGTTGTCATCTTCCAATGCATTTCCAAAACAATCCAATATAGTTATCTTGATAAACAAAAGCGAAGTTTAATTTGTTGGATTCATATATGATATTGAATGGACGATTGTAAAATAAATGTCTGAAATTATGCTCTTAAATTACATCGCAACCAAAAATACAAATAAAAGAATCCATGTTTCATCAGTAGTTGTTCAAGAGAGTCCATCTCTGTTTGTGCATCTCTTGGAGATGCACAGATTGGAAAAGTTTGGGGAGATACCAATGTTATTTTAGTTTTTGTATTACTGTTGTTACCTCAGGGACAAACATACCTTTTCAATAAGCATACATTATTGTTGAATGACCACCAATACAACTGAACATACAGTATATATGATATAACATACACAAAAGCTAAATATTGTCCACCCACACTGATCAAACAGATTCTTTATTTGCCATTGTAATAAATAAAAGAAAATATAAACACAAGAATAAAGCATTTACTTAATTGCCTACAAGCAGGGTGTGAAGGGAATTTGAAGAAATGCAGTAAAAAAAAACATATTTAATGTTAGCTCCTAAAATGGGAAACAAGATTAAGAATCGAAGTGATGAGCTGGGAGGTTATGTTTTTGCCAAAGTTTGTTTTTCTGTCTGTCTGTTATTTAGCAAGATAACTCAAAATGTTATGGATAGATCTTGATGAAAATGTCATGATATATTGGGGGTGTTACACGGAACAAATGATTAGATTTTGGTGATGATCCTGAAGAGATCCTGGATTCTGGTTCACTTTGAAATGTATTCTCCATTTACCGCAATGTAAAAAAGTGATCTAGAATCATCACCAAAATCCAATCACTCTAAGCTCTCAGAGTGCTTTTCTAGTTTTAATTTTACTTTTGTCTACTCAAAAAACTCATTTAATCAAGGTGAAATGTTTTTCCTCTAGTACAGGCATGGGTAAACTATTCCACAAAGGGTCGGTGTGGCTGCAGGTTTTTGTTCCAACCAACCAAGAGTTCACAGTTTGACCAATCAACTCTGAAGACTGAGATCAGTTGATTAATTGAATGAAGTCTGGTGTGCTGCTGCTTGGTTGGAACAAAAACCTGCAGCCACACTGGCCCCTTGGGAATGGTTTGTCCATGCCAGCTCTAGTAGCAGAGGAGAAGCTTACTTTTTATGTCTAGCGTTATCAACAGCCATCATCTATATGAGTAGCAGTACAAACACACTCCATCATCATCATCATCATCATCATCATCATCATCATCATCATCATCATCATCATCATTACTATCATTGCCAGGAGGTTATGTTTGTGTTACAGTTCATCACTACCAACAGATATATATGATCATCCTCCCTTCACTGTCATCTTCCAAGTACATCAGTAGCTTTGCATATCATCACTCTCGGTCACAGTCCCCCCCCCCCTTCATTTCATCGTCATATTTTATTCATACGTCAACACAAACATTGCAAATGCAGACCTACAGTACACACAGAGCTGTGGCAGAGTAGATCAATGGCTCATTTTGTCTGTTTGTTTTCACAGCTCCACTGATAACACAGAGATGGTAATGGAACTCAGCTTTAATAATGGACTTCATTTCAGCTTCTGTTATTGATGTCATTTTCTAGTAGAGTTTAGGGCACTGTTTAGTGTTTGAGTGCAAAACAAACAAAAAAAAACGAAAGAAAAAAAGGCCTCTAACACAACTATATAAAGAGCTTGTCAAATTTTAGTGACAGTGTCAGGAGTTCGGGTAATTGACGACTTTCATTTAATGTACCCGGTGAGTCATTATGTTTCAGGCCTTATTCAGTCTTAGGCTCTAGTATGACTGATGTTGCTGCAACTTCAGCTGACCATTCATTTTCGTCTGAGCAAATACATTTCAATTCAGCTTGTGTCGACACTGACACAATGTGACTCTGAGGCGCTGCGTCATCAGTGCAATGAATCATGGTCATTAAACTCAGTAACGGTTTTTCTCATTGAAAATTGCACGGATATGAAATCTCCTCTCGGGTCACACAGATGAAAGTCATTTAAAACAAAGAATGTAGTCAGCTGAGGTTCAATTTTCAACCAGACTGTCAGTATTTCTATCTTCATGCAAATCAAATGAGGTATTTCACCCATAATGACCCAGTGCTGCTCATGTGTCAGTTGCCAGATACATTTTTCTCATACTTTTCTTAAAGTTTCAAGGTTCTAGGTGACTTTATTAATATTCGTAGGTCAATTTGTGTTGCAGTTTGGAGAGGGTCGTCACAAACATTTGACAATTTTATTTGTATTTATTTATTTGACAGGAACAATACACTCAAATATTGTTACAGACTTGCAGCTGGTGAATCCGTGTATCATTCGATTTTCAAAATAAAACCAAAAATAAGATAACGAAAAAAACAAGCTATTTCTTCATTATTTGTTTCCAAAACCAAAATTAAAAACTGGATAATGATGCGTTTTTCAGTTTTCATTTTTGTGCTTGATAACGGCCATTTTCAGTTTTATCCAATTTTGACCTGAAGTAAGTCGAGTAAACCGGAAATGACCTTTGACCCGCAGAGACAAATATGTAAACCTACGTCCTATTTGGCGAAACTAACAGGGTCACCTTAAGACCTGAAGATATGACCACGGAGAAAATTGGTGTCACATCATACCATAATGATCTTCAAGTCCTGTAGCCATGTTTCATTGGATTGTTAAGATTAATTTCCGGTTTACTCAATTTGCTTCAAGTCAAAATTGGATAAAATGGGAAACAGCCATTATCTGTTTTTCTAATCTTCATTTAAACACAAAAAGGAAAACTGAAAAAATGCATCACTATCCATATTTTTTTTTTCCATTTTGGTTTTGGAAACAAATAATGACGAAACAAGTTGTTATTTCGTTGTCTTATTTTTCGTTTTATTTTGAAAAAAGAATGAACAAATAATACACGGATTCTGATGCGATGTATATCGAGTTTATAGCTTGTGCCTTTATACAGCACTACAGTAGATTAACATACATTACAATATAATTTATAACATGAAAGGAAAGGTGGAAAGAAAGAAAAAAGACAGAAGACACAAAACACTGTTCTGTATAAAAACACAGTTAAATGGTGTAGATTTAATATAACATTAAAAACATAGGACATATGTCTGGACGAGTACCTCCAGTAGGTCACTGATCAATGATTAAAAAGATTAATACAAGTAGAAATGTGAATAAAGTGAAAGATGTCAATTTATTCTAATATTATGCTCAGTATTTTAGTCGTAGTTTAATTTACAGGTCATGTACAGTAGATGTCCAGGGTTAGTACATCAGAAACAGAGAAAACTGAAGAAAATGTGAAGTTTGCAGTAAAATATAGCATGAACTAAGCATAAAACATCCACTGTCATTGAACAAAGTCCATGGGTTTTACTGTTTTTTTTTTTTCCTCAGCTCTATGGTTCACTGCTTTGTTGATGTTTCCTACATTTTAGATAAGTACATGTTCTCTTTAACTTCATAAGTAATGCCCTTAGATCCAAGTAGGTAGGCATCGATCATCCAAGTTACTAATATTCAATGTGGTTGTGGATTTTTCAGCCTGTCAATGGACAGTCAGTCAAACAAGAAGTGGTTCATTTTCTTTGACTCAACTACCTTCATCATTTCCACAGCATCCTAATATTCACAGAGGAAATATTTTCACTCCACTGTATGCATAACATTTGCGTTACTGAGCATATCAAACATGCAGACCACGTTCCTAATATTGTAATTTACAGACTTACCTCAAGCTATTTCCAGCAGTGTGTTTTATTGTAGTCGTGTAGCTTTTATTGATTTTTTTTTTCTTTACCACTGTTACTATAGCTGAATATATCACACTGCTTTCCCATATAACACTCAGGTATTGTTGGGTGTATAGAGAGCTGTAAAGCTATTATTATTTTATGTTTAACCCCCTGTCATTCTGCGGTAATTTGCTTTAAACTCATTCATGCATTCATTCATTTTCAGTAAATTAGATTATTGTAATGGTGTCTTCACTGGTCTAAACAAAAAATCAATCAGGAGGCTACAGCTGATCCAAAATGCTGCTGCTAGAGTCCTGACCAGTACCATTAAACTGGACCACATCACACCGGTCCTCAAATCCTTTCATTGTCTTCCTGTGGGTCAAAGGTCACAGTTCAAAATCCTGGGCTGTGTCCGAAACCACTCACTCGTTTCCTACTCCCTACATAGGGCACCCAATTGAAAACGTTTCTGACACTACTACGGCGCTGTTTAAATGCGTCATCACCGTCGAAGAATTAAAACGTAACAGTATCGTCTCAAAAAATGTAAATACTTTTTTAAAGTTTTTGTATTACCATCTGTGCAATAAAATAAAATATGAATAAACTTGGTTCAAGACTGTTTTACTGTTATTAACTGTTAAACAACTCTTGTCTCGCCTGTCATCAAACAGGCAGAGTTAATGTTGAACGTTACTGAACAGCTGTAGCTCTGTATGAAGTATGATATCAATCTGTCTGTGTTTTTTTTAATCATACAGCTCTCCATAAAGTTTCTGAAGAAAATATTCAAATTTGAGGTGGATCAATGCTCCTTCTGTAATACTGTTGATAAAACACTGGATAATTTATTTAATTTTTTTGGATGAACTGTATCTCAGTGTTTTTGGTCTAAAATACATAATTAGATTTCACTAAAAATTTACAGTCCAACTTTGAATTACAGCATATCATTTTTTACATGGATGATTTGGAATCTTCCTTATTAGGCATTATTAATATAATAATAATTCTATAAGTACCATATTCACTGTGTAAAATGCAGAAACTGTAAGCTCTCTTTCCCTGGTTTTATTAATGAGATCAAATTTTTTTTTTCATGGCTCAAAAAATAAGACATTGGACGACATTTATTATTTTAACCAAATAACTTCATTTTGTATCTGCTCTGTATTTATTTTGAGGTGTCTAATGTAAACCTTATTTATACATTGTTTAATATTGTATTTTACTGTAGTTTATTTATTTATGTATTTTTTACAAAATCCCCAAGTTTATGTTTATATATTTTATTTTGCATTTAATTTTAAGTTGTATTCATTATCCTCATTGAGAGTCTGTATATTGTGAGTTCAATAAAGTTTTCATATTTTTATTTTATTTTTTTTTAAATCTCCATCCTTCAGTCATTTTTTGATTCATGCAATGCATGATGGGATATAGTGCTTGGGTTAGTGACCATCGATGCACACTACATTTCGCGGTGGATTGTGGGAAACATTGAGTGCACTATGTAGGGGTCATAAGTAGTTCACTACATATTCGGACACCCCTACAAAATGGCGTGCTCCCTATATAGGCCCCTATGTAGGGAGTAGGGAGTGGTTTCGGACACAGCCCTGGTCTATAAAGCACTCAGCGGCCTTGGACCCAAATACATCTTAAATCTGCTGGTTCCATATGAAGCATCCAGAGCCCTGAGGTCATAGGTCATCAGGAACAGGATTAATGTGTGTTCCCAAAATCAGAAGCAAACAAAGTGAAGCATCATTCAGTTGTTCTGCTCCTCACCTGTGGAATAAACTACCTGAATACCTGAAGTCTGACTGAAAACACTTTTACTGAAATGACTAATTGTCTTTTAAATGTTTTATGTCTCTTATTTTAATTGTCTTTTATGCATTTCAATCATTTAAATTTTCTCATATGTTTTATGTAAAACACCTTGAATTGTCCTGTACAGGAAATGTGCTATAAAAATACATTTGCCTTCCCTTTAAATCCCTGAAAAACACCTCTCCAAATTAAAATGACAGCTGTTCTTCAGCTCTTTGGAGTACAAATAAAAGAATGGGTTCTTTGTAAAGGTAACACCCTGTACAGTAGTTTGGAGTAAACACTCACTTTTACTGTTTATTTCACAGGTAAAAACTTAGAAACACTAATCAATTTCAAGTCCCCCGTCTGTTTTTCTCAGTCATGTCCTGGAATTTGTAGCTTTTGTGGACGCTATGTCACTACTTACCTACAGGAAAGTTACTTGATTCATAAAGTAGCAATGCTACAGTCAAGCTACCGGAAAATGTAGTTTAAGTAATAGCTCCTCTACATGTAGCGCTGCTACTGGCCATCACTGTTAGGAGGTAGGATGAAGCTGGAACACTATGTCTCCAACAGTGGCGCTTACTCATAAAAGTGGGGAGCGGTTTAGAAAAGTGACAGAGAGGGGGCCCAGCAGTTTTTGCATAACATGAACAAAGTGCCTATGTGTGATCAGTTACTGTAGGTATTACTGCTACAACACATCTGTTTGGTAGAAGTATGGGGGAGTCTTACTTGAGGAGGTTTCCCAGGTTAAAGAGAGCTCGGTTATGCTGAGGACTGGTGTCCAGGGCTTTCCTATAGTAGCGCTCAGCCTCCTCTGGGTTTCGTGTGAGAGTGCCGAGGTTATTCATGGCGCTAGCATGACGGGGATATAACCTAAAAGAGAAAAGAAAAGAATAAAATCCATTTTAATAAATACCTGAGTCAGAGTTAGTCCTTCACAAACCAATTAAGTTTCAGTTTTACATCCAAGTCTGTCCAGACTCATAAATGTAGCAAAGATTTTGAAGGAATTTAATAAAAGCCACAAATTGTTATTTCTTCTGATATGATATATGATATGAAAGCTCTCACACATAATAACATATTGGATTCCAGTGAATTATTTCCGGTGTAAGACACATCTGGGCTTACAGAGTCTTCTTACAGTTGAGTATAGTGTTGAACACACACACACACACACAAAAAAAAATGCTTTAGAAACATTTTCCATGCATCTTACATTTACACAGTAGTGATAAAAGTACTCCCGTTCTGTACTTAGGTAAAAGTACAGCTACAGCTGAAAAAATACTCTAGTAAAATTAGAAGTACTGATTCAACTTCTTTACTTAAAGGGATACTTCACTATTTTTTTTACATGAATTTGTATGTTATCTTTACTCTGGTGCACCTACAGTGACTTACCCCCAACAGTGTCCTGTGAATCAAGTTCTGGTCTGGTTTTGGTCAAAGCAAAATAGTCCCAGCAGGTTTCCTGGGGTCACAAAAATAAATCGGATTTCTTCTCAAAACAATATGTGTTTGAATGAGTGATTTATTTGTAAAACAAAACCGTCACAGAACAAAAACTCACACTTCGTAATTGCTTTGAGCTACTTTCTCTCAATAGCGATCAATGTGTGTTGTCACTGCTAACAGCTGTGCACCTTAGCAAACTACTGTCATCAGTTGTTCAGCAATGTTTTCACACAGCTGTTAACAGTGACAACGCACACTATTGAGAGAAAGTAGCTCCAAGCATTTACTAGGTGTGAGTTTTTGTTCCATGACAGTTTTGTTATGCAAATAAATCACTCATTCAAACACATACTGTTTTGAGAAGAAACATGTTTTATTTTGTTGACCCCAGGAAACCTGCCGGGACTACTTTCACTTTGACCAAAACCGGACCAGAACTTGACTCACAGGGTGATGACATACAGATTCATGTGAAAAATAGTGAACTATCCCTTGAAGTACAAGTAAAGAAGTAGAAGTTCTGAAATGTAATAAATTAAAAAAGTAAAGCTGCATTTTTTTTTTACATGAATAAAAATACATTTCAAAAGTATTAAAAAAACCAAAGCCCTTAAGTATGAATTATTGTGTAGAAAACGTTTGATTTTCTCATAGTACTCACTTTTGTGGGTACGGACAGGAAATGTAGGAAAAGTGGGGGAAATAGTCACAATTAAAACAAAAAGTCTTCATTATGCAATTAAAAGGAAAGTCATAAATTATTATTTTGAGATAAATTCTGAATAAATAATGAGATAAGAAATGCATAATTATCAGATAAAGAGTCAAAATTCAGAGACAAAATGTCACACTCATAGGATAAAAGTCATAATTATCATATAGAAGGTCACAATTTCTTTCCTCCACTGATTTTTCCTCTGAAGTGACTTATTTTTCATACTGTCACATCTGTTTAGTTTGAAAAAGTAACAAATCTATTCAGAGAATTTAAGGAGTATAAAATATATTTATGCAAACATATAGGAAGTAAAAGTACAAAGTTGGCAGAAAAATAAAGTACAGATACCTAAAAACTACTTAAGTACAGTTATGCAGTACATTTATTTAGTTACTTCCCACCTCTACATTTACAAGAGTACAATTGGAAGGAAATGGGTTGTCTAATGAATTTTTGTGTAACTTTTTTTTTCATAATTGTCAAACAGAAGTTGGAGTCTTGGTCCCAAAAATCTAAATCCTTGTGACAAAATGAATCATAGTGATGGGAGACATTAGAAACTTTGAGAATACAAACCTTTGGATCACAAATATTAAACTCAAAATGTACATTCATATTTATGTTTATGTGTATTACCATGGAAACAGTATTAATCTTTGTGATCAATTGTAAAGTTTTCCATTTCAAAATAATAATAAAATAAAAACACTGACAAAAAACTATAAGGAACAAATAGAGCAGAAAAGAAAATCAACATTGTTTTCTACTTGGTTACTATACTCTATTAAAAAAAAGCTTGTTTTAATTACTAAAAAAATACATTTGCAGAATGTAAACTCCAATAACATACAAGGGTCTATCAAATTTAATATCATTTAGCTTCTATAAATTCAGACTTCAGTTATAAGTCAAACACTAAACAAAATAAAACCTCAATTAAATCTGCTTTCTACAAAAACAAAACTTAAACTTATAAAATAATAAAAATAACCACAAACAATTGGAAGTCAAAAACCACACTTTAAACTTGTGGTAAACAGTCTGAACATCTCCTCCTCATAGGAGTTTTTTTTTCTTTATTGCAAAGTTAAAAGCCAGAGGAAAATTTAACAGATGTAAAGTACCAAATCACAGTTAAAAAAAAAAAGATATATATATATTTTTTGTTCAATCTGCCTCCATGGAGCCATATTGGTAACACTGTACAACAAATACTTTTTACATTTCATGTGACACATGTATCTGAACCAGAATTTGATGATGTTTTCCAAAATACAGTTATTTCTTAGCCAAATACATTTTGAATTTGTGTACATTTCATGCATTTGATTTATATTACTGGTATCTATCTTATATTCTTTATGAAGAAATAAATATATTTTCTATTGTTGTATTGTACATGTCTAACCAAAACCTTTTTTTTTGTTTTTGTTTTACAGATTTCTAACTATGAAGGCATCTTCATCTCATTGCTGCAGCAATAACAAGCACTACTTGCTGCTGGAGCCTTGTGTCTGATTCAGACACTTCCAACCATTGAAGATCCAGCAAAATGAAATATTTATCAACTAATATTAGATTCCATTCTGTTTGTTTAGACTTATTGTATATAGACTTTATTTGAGTAGATATGTTTTCATTCATTATCTGAACCCGCTTTATCCTCACTAGGGTCGCGGGGGTCACTGGGGGTCTAATCCAGCTTCAATGGACGAAGGCGGGGTACACCCTGTATGAGACGCCAGTTCATCGCAGGGCTGAACATATATAGACACACAATCACTCTTACATTCACACCTATGGCCAATTTTAGATTAACCAATTAACCTATCAGTGCATGTGTTTGGATGGTGGGAGGAAACCGGAGTGCCCGGCGAAAACCCACGCAGACACGGGGAGGACATGCAAACTCCACACAGAAAGGTCTGGTGTGGGAATAGAACCAGGGACCTTCTTGCTGTGACGCACTAGTGCTAACCACTGCACCACTGTGCCGCCCTGTAGATATGTTTTGTATTATATAATTATGTAAACTAACCAGATTTTTAGCTCATCCGGATGAAGTCGTGATGAGCTATTGCCATCATGCTTTGTATGTCCGTCTGTCCATCGTCCACAGTTCACTAAAATCGCTTCTCTTCCCTCAATTCTCATCAGATTTGAATTCTGATTTTATGATCTATTAAATTACTCCCTTTTGTTGACAGTAAGACATCACAGCTGTAAGGACCGGATGAGCACAGGGACATTGGTACTATCTTTATAATAGATATCAGAATTGAATCCTACATACCAGAAAGGACTAAAACCTATCTGTAAAATATTTCTGTTGTAAAATGTAACAGTGATCTACAAATAAAATGCTTCCAGAAAAAAACTAATGAAATGTTCCCAAAACTCAAGTCTTAAATACTGGTTGGCTCAAGTTTCCAAGATAAGTCTGGGGTCAAAATGTGAAGAATTAACAGTAGAATATGTTTTAGACCAAAGGAATATTGGTCTCAGATCAACTTCAAAACACTGTCTGCACATTATGGTCCATTCACTTTACAGGTTCTTGCTAGTAGAATATTTATTAATCCATTGTATACATGTACATAAACCAGCATATATATTAAAAACATGAACTAACCAACACTAAAATCATTTGTTTTCTGATTCATCTTCGTAAAATACGTAAGATTTAGCACATTTCATGTCTGAAGGAGATACTATATATATATATATATATATATATATATATATATATATATATATAAAAAGTAAAGCAGTGTAATTAATGCAACTTCAAACCCTTAATGTGAGTCTAAAACAAAAACATACCTCTCATTTTCTGATGCTATTAAATGTTAAAACAACACTTATTATCTTCAGCCATAATAAACTTTAATTCATTAGCAGACCAAACACGTCTACTCACTATTGGTTTTTGAAATAAAAAATGAATTTGTTTAATCCAATTACTTAGTCATTCATGAGTATAATAATTTACTTAAGCTGACTTAAAAGCAGTGGATGTATTAATATATATTGCATGTCTTATCTTTGTTTTACATTAATTTGTAAGAGCTAGTCGACTAGTTTCACGCTGAACAGAGCGGTACTGTCAAACGATCATCTTAGGAGCCATTAATGGCCGCACACTTCCACAGGGAAACATAGCATAACACGATCTTGATTGGACTAAGTGGCTTGTCACAGTGATAAGGATAATCTTCAGACTAAATGGTGCAGATAAATCAGCTGTGAGTGTGTGGAAGTGGCTGCTCCTCTGCTGACATTTACTACTGCTCTCCATCACTGCAACAAAACACCTCAGTGTAATTGAAATACACTTTTATGGTTAGTGCCCATAATAGTGACACCAGCCTGACAAGACGCCCTGGGGTAAGAATGGTGCGGGCGCTGCGGCAACGCTCTTGACTGTTTCTATGGAAACCTCATTGAGCGGGTTATTGGTTTGTCTGTGGGAAGTGCAGAGCGGCAAGACACAGAGCTGATCAGCACAGTCCTGATATTGAGAGGCTTCTCATCACATTGTGAGCTACTTAAACTATGAGTCACCTCAGGAAAATAAATGATCTACCACTCTGGAGGCATTTAAGATACTGTGCAAAGAAATATTATTATGATTTTCTATATTTCTGGGAATATTTAATATTAAGACTTTGTAGTCATTGTAAAATTCTGCATGTCACACAGTCAGTGTATAGTAAAAACAAATATAGTAAAACAACAAATACAAAAAATATTAAAAAAAAACCCCACAATCATTCATTCTGTACTTCTAATATTGCACAATACCCATCACTGTGTGTGTGTGTTAGAGCCACACGATATTAGAAAAAACTGACAATGCGATTTAGTTTTTAACACTACGATATATGTATATTGCAATATGGTCAAATGGATTAGCGGTTGACACAGAACAAACGTTTCAGTATCATCCTTCTTATAGTTGAAATAATTAAATAAAATTACAAATATGTAAAAAAAAAATTTATAAATCAAAAGAATCAATAAAAAGACAAAAAATACATACAAATAAATATAAATAAATACAATTAAATAAATACAAAAATACAAAAAATGTAAATATATACAAATAAATAAATAAATAATTGAACAAGGCAGTCACAGACAGCAGACCTCCACCAAGGCTTGATTTTTCATTCACACGTGACGTGATAGAGCCACATGTGTTGACCCATCTGATGTCTGAAGGTTAGGGTTAGGGGTCAAAGGTTAGGGTTATAGGTGTTGACCCATCTGATGTCTGAAGGTGAGACGATGTGAATGTAAAAAAACACTAGATCCTATCTTGTCTGAATCCTGAGATATTACGACTGATGTGTTTTAGCTATTGACCTTTAGTTTGACCTTGACCTTTGACCTTTATTGCTCAAAATCTCATGGGTTCTTCCCTGACCCATTATCTATCATTCCTGAAAGTTTTATCAACATCTATTCAGAACGTTTTGCGTAATCCTGCTGACAGACAGACAGACAGACAGACAGACAGACAGACAGACAGACTTGAATGTAATCCCTCCTCTCTTCATTCGAAGGGGGGAGGTCTACCTTCGTGGAGGTTTGCACTCTCTAGCTGCTTTTCTAGTTTTGAATTTATTTCTATCTTTATTTAGGCGGGACAATGCACATTAATGAACACAATTCTACATTTAATTTCAGTATAAATAAGCAAATATGCCAGAGTTAGTGTCAGTGCTAATTTTCATCCACAGTCTCCATTATATATATAAATAAATAAATAAATAAATAACAATAGCTCTGCTTACGTGAAGTATCTTATTCCTGTTTAATTCTGAATAAAGGTTCATTCAACTTTAAGATGACCATGTAAACACCTAATTGCTGTTGAAAATGATATTTCCAAATTAAACTTAATTTGGAATAAAGTCACTGGTTTATTCTATTCAATCTTAATTCCAAATTCAATAATTCCTCTGACAGTTAATTCCTCTTTAACATTATTCCTGTCATTCTACACATGCTCCTGGTCTCATCGTGACGATGCACATATTCTGCATTGTCGGCATTCGTTTGTTAATTCCTACGGTTGATTCGGTTGAACTGCTGCTTCATAATTATCACAAAAATAAATGCAAACATCACATGTAGTATCTGGTCTAACATGTTGATATTTGAAATGAACAGTAGACATCCAGACGCTGTACAATCACAACCCTCTGCACCTCCAGCTCTTAAAGCTAAATTAACTAGAGTGGAATACACCCATTTCCCATGGAAACCTTTATTCTAAATTAACATTTCCATGTAAACATGAAAGAAATAGCTTTAATTCTGAATTATTTTATGGTGAATGAATACATTGGAATTAAAAAACATCATGTAAATGTAGCAAGTGATCCGTAGAGAATAAAGCACTACATTATGAAGTACCAAAAAATGATCAAGGTATGGAAACAAGCACAGAAGATTAAAACCACAGCTACACCTCTGCTTCTCCTGGAGGAACATGTTTGAAAAAAGAGCTTTGAAAGACTTTGGGAATTACAAAACTTTAAAATGTGAGGGATGGAAGAGAAAAAACAGAAAGCAGAGGATGGTTGATTAAAGTGAGAGTGAGTGGTCTGCTGGGTTTTGGGTTATTATGGGATGGAATGTGGTTTGGAGTCAGATGAAAGCTACCGAGGCTCTGTGCTCTGGGTTTGTTACGACAGCAGCCTGGATTAGCAGTGAGTTGTAGTGCTGTATCTCCCACATACTGGCAACACAGAGACCCAGAGAGACTGGAGAGAAGGGTTTGGGAGAGGTGAAGAGGAACGCAACCAAGGAGGTCTGAAGTCAAGTGTAAAAGATGCATGGATAGAAGGAATGGGAAAAATAGTGGAGGCTAATGCATTAACCTCTTAATGTCTGAATTTAAATGTCTGTCAAAATCAACACATTAACATGAATTAATCCATTATTGTGGTTAATCTAATTAACAATTTTAACACAACACATGTTTTTGCATTTTATCAAATTTTTTTCATGATTTTTTTTTTGCTTTATTTTAGGAGAGTTTTTGAATATGTTTGGATTCATTATTGCTTTTTTGTGTTTATTTTTTGGTGAATTTCAGTGGATTTTATCATGTTTTATCAATTTTTTGTCACATTTTTTTGTGTTTCTCAGTGTATTTTTGTGTATTCTGTGGGACGTTTGAGTACCAAAAAACGTACCCAAAAACACGACAGTCTACTGACAAAAGTATTTTAATCATGACTATCCAAAAATAATCCAAGGCAATTCTGTGATTAATCTAATTAAAAATTTGAAAGCCCTAAAAAAAGTCTCATCTTGTCTCGTCTCGTCATCTGAACCCTCTTTATCCTCATGAGGGTCGTGGGGTTCTGTGGGGGCCTCATCCAGCTACAATGGGTGAAGGCGGGGGACAAAAAAAGGCACATTTTAAACTTTTGACAGGCCTAAAAATTGTTATGTTAAATTCAGTGGTGATAATTCATTTAACTATAGAACATGCAATAGATAGATTTTTTTGTATGTTGCATATTTGCAACAGTAGGCATTCAGTGGTGAAGCAGCCATGAACATCCAGTAAAGAATGCAAATTTTGAACAGTTGGCTTGAAAAGGGAATCTGTAAAACACATTATTTGTCATTCTTCTGTATTAAAACAGTAAAAAATGAACTGACAGCTGAACTACCAACATCTAATGGATAAAGGCATCTGTACCATACCTTAGACACAAAACCAGTCCAACTAAAAACAAACTGATTTCAAGACAGATCTTATGAAGCTTATGAAATTTGGACAAAATGTCAAGTTGCAGTTTTTTTTTTTATGGCAAAAATATGTTTGCAGCAGCATCATTCAGTTAAAACTCCTTAATATTGTATCATAAAGGTATGAACCCATTCTATATTGTGTTGTTGCTTTTGAGCAGATGCTAAACTAAGTGGAGAATGTGCATTTGAAAATATCACCGATTATAGCTGTGACATTAGGAATAATTGTCATAATAGTAATTCTATATTTTTTTCAGTCTCAGGTATTTGGATTATTGTATGGATGCTAATATTGATTGGTTTCTCCAGTCAAAAATACAAAACAAACAAACCAAAATGTCATGAAATTAATAACATTGTTAAAGAAACAGGCCAGTGAAACAAAACCATGAATGTTAGGGATCATGAATAACCAGGTAACATACACTATATTACCAAAAGTATTAGCTCACCTGCTTTGACTTGCATATAATTGTTACCATCCCATTCTTAATCCACAGGGTTTAATCTAATGTGGGTTCGCCTTTTGCAGCTAGAACAGCCTCAACTCTTCTGGGAAGATTTTGCACAAGGTTTAGGACTGTGTTTATGGGATGTTTTGACCAAAACAATCCCCAACATAGATCTGAAGTCTGCTGTTTCTGTGTCTTTGTAGATTTGACATGTTTTGGACCAAAATATGTCACTAAATTATGTTCACTGGAGTGTTAGGAGAAAAACAACACCACATTTTTTCCAGATCGATAGATTATTGATTAGATCAGAGGTCTTCTACCCTGGTCCTCCTGATTCAAATGATCAGATCCTTATCAATCTCTGCTGAAGCCTGATAACGACCCACTGCTGTGAATCAGGTGTGTTGGAGCAGGGTGATGTCTAAAACATGCAGGACAGTGGGTTTAGACCTCTGGATTAGATGACAGATGAGTTACGTATGTGGTGTTGCTGTTGCACTTCAGAATAGTGTTAATGTCAACAATGTGACAGGACTGAGACATAAGGCTGGTAAGAGGTTAAGGTGAGCTTCAGTTCTCACTAGCTGCAAACGTTTCCATAAGCCTTGGAAATTCACAAAATTTAAATATCGCTATAATTGAAACACCTGAATTAAATTTCACACTTTCATGAGGTGGTTTTTCGGATGTTACGATATTCTAATATATCACAAAAGCACAATGGAAACACTTTTTCAGCAATTATATGTCACAGGATGTGACGTCCATGGTCATATGATCACTTCTGTCAGAGTGAAAATGCTAGGCGCAGTCGCTGTAACCATAACAACCATTGGCTGCTGGGACACGAGAACTACGGCCGCCATCTTGGAGTGATCAGTGGTGATTCCTACACTAGGCACAGTGAAGGATTAATTTTATTTTGTGTTAGTTTTGTAATATTTAAGTTGTTTTTTTACAGATAAATATATTCTCTGTTCTGTAAAATATCAAGAACTGTGTAAAAAAACATTACATACATTTATAATTTGTTGTTGTTATTAAGTGCTGAGCATATTTACACTTAATATTTTGACCTGACAATGTAGGGACCACATGTACAGACCCTTATAATGTGAGCCAGCTGGTTTGTTTGACATGTTCCTTTAAAGAGTTCACCAGGGACTTTTACTGACCAGAGAATTAGCCGATTCATTCACTCTAATACGATCAGGGTGATGGCCAATCTGAAGCTCCGAAGGTGTCAGCAGTGAAATGATATTTCATGAGAGTTCCAACGCTCCTGCCTAGAACAACAACCGTCAATAGAAACACGTTCAAAGCGCAAATATACTTTGTCAAAATTTTCAGAATATTGCTATTGTTTTGGAAAAACGGTAATGGAAACACAGCTAAGGTCTGTCTGACAGTAAGGTGAAGCAAGGTGGGTGTGTAGACGAATGATGGTGAACTGTTGTCTCCTCTTTTGGCATTAGGTTTGAATTTTTCATAGTCTTTACTTGAAAAGAAATAAAAGATCACAAATATAAAAATATCAAGGAGTTTCTATGTGTTAAACTGATTGATGTATTTTTGTTGCTGTAACTACAAAATGTCCCCAGAGTGGGATGAATAAAGTACTTTTGTATTGTATTGTACACTCACACAAAATTGTACTTTACCTTTTTATCATTTGTCAAATGTACTTTCTCTATTTTCCATCACTATTGATTAACTTCATAATATAGAATGTGCATTACTCATGAAGAAAAGTACATTGTTCTCTTTAGATATTTTCCAGACCAAGCTTTGAATTGTTTTCTATGGCTGCTTTACCAGGTGAAAGTTTAATGGGCTCAATCCTGGCTAGAACATAATTAAACTGTGATAATCCCTACATCAACATATTAGTATTTATTATATGCTGTATTTTATTCAATACAATTTATTGAGATTAGATTATCTTTATTTCCATTGCACATGCCATGAGTACAATGCAATGAATTAGAAATTGGCTCAAACTATTACTATGAAGCAGTAGGATGTGATATGAATATACATACAGAGGTGGAACTGGCTTTGGGTATGATATGATGTATAACTATAACTCTACATTTTTTGTCTTTTGAAAGTATCTCCTTCAGACATTAAATGTGCTAAATCTTACA
Organism: Siphamia tubifer; assembly: GCA_020466265.1. Taxonomy (NCBI): domain Eukaryota; kingdom Metazoa; phylum Chordata; class Actinopteri; order Kurtiformes; family Apogonidae; genus Siphamia; species Siphamia tubifer. The sequence goes on along the minus strand of CM035794.1, from coordinate 25,024,685 downwards.
TGCTTTAATGAGATGAATCATAAAACAAATAACTTTAGTTTTGGTTAGTTCATGTTTTTAATATATATGATGGTGTGTTATTCCACATATATGGTGGTTTATGTACATGTATACAATGGATTAGTAAATATTCCACTAGAAAGAACCTGTAAAGTGAATGGATCATAATGTGCAGACAGTGTTTTGAAGTAGATCTAGTAGATCTGAGACCAATATTCCTTTGGACTAAAACCTATTCTACTGTTAATTCTAAGAATTTCACATTTTGACCCCAGACTTATCTTGGAAACTTGAGTCAACCAGTATTTAAGACTTGAGTTTTCTTTATCAGTAACACACATGTAGTAACATTTCATTATTTTTATTCCAGAACTATTTTACTTGTAGACCAGTGAAACATTTACAGCAACAATATTTATCACATATATGGATTATACTCTATATTACACCCTGTCTGTAATTTTAGAACATACTTGGTGACATATTGTAATGTTGATCTGGTCTAAAATGTGTACCCCCAGGGGTATTTGGAAGAAGACAAGGGGGTATTTAAAATACACTCAATGAGTCATTGTGTATTGAATACAAAATAAATAATGAGAATGAATGCTTTAATAATGATCAAAATTCATCAAATTTATCAATATTTTCTTCACCAGTAACACACATGTGGTAAAATGTCATTAATTTTATTCTGGAAGCATTTTACTTGTAGACCAGTGTAACATAGTATTGGCAGTATGACCATGTGCAATAAGTTGTATATGAATTTGAATGTGAACACGTAAAAAGAAGATAATTTACTAGTGCAATAAGCATCAATAGAGCCCAGTATTTAGAGGAAAAAATATGAAGATCATGTTTGTATCTATTTACTGACCAGAAAAGAGTGACAGAAGGGAAAAAGTGATGTAGAAGGTGGAGTAGACCTCAGGATGGAGCTTCTTCATCTCTGTGGTAACTCTCCACTGACAGGAACAACAAATGGATGCTCTCTTTCATTAATGCAGTCTGTGTGCGTGTGATAGATGAACTGAGCACAAGATCTGAGCTGCAACAAGGCCATTACATGCATGAGAGCAGGCACCCGAAGGCGTATGTGTGTGTGTGTGTGTATGTGTAAATGCACTTACATGTACCTCAGTGGACGTAAGCACATCTACATTCAAGCACAATCCATCTCACAAACAATCCACTGCACTATAATGTCCACTATGTCCATGTGCCACAAAATTGTCACATTCCCAGTGGAAATAAAATAAATAAAATATATACAGGGTCCGATTTAAAAAAAAAAAAAAAGATGTGTGTGGGGGGGGGGGGTATCAACATAAAAAAAGCTTGTGTTGGATGTTCTGACCCTCATTCCCGATTATTTTATATTATTAAGTGGAGGAAAATAAACTAATCAGGATTCCCTCAGTACTGAAGAGCAAAGAGGGAAGACCCCAGCACCGGATCCCCGTCCCAAGATGTGAGCGTGGGGAAATGTGGCGTACGGAAGACCGCTTACCCAGTTGTAGTCGTGCCAGGGTCCGGTCTTCTCAGTCGGGCTGTTTATGAATGTAGCCCAAAGCGGGTGGTAAACTCCATATGAAGCTAAATACTGACACCAGACTGACACCGACTGGGAACCGTGACTGGCTCCGGCTCATCCAGGAAGGGTCCGGGGGCGAAGGTGGTTTGCGGCAGCGCGCTTTACAGTACAGCGCTCTCTGCCTGGACTTCACCACTTCCTGGACTCACTGCAACTTCTCAGCCCCAGAGAACCGCATTACGTTGCCAGAGCGGGGACCGGCCCCACCCAACCCATCTTGAAACACAGGAATCTAATGCATACGTGAGTCAGAGGGTCTCACAGAAACCCCACAGTGCAATGAAAGCGGTGGCTGGCACGCGTGAGGCTGAGCTGGGGTCCAGGGTCTGTGGGCAGCAAAATCAGTGGACCTTAACAGACCTGAATGGTGATGTTCAAAACCAGAGGAGGGGGTGATCCCCACATCCCCCCAGAAAATCACACCCAAAGCATTTGAAAAAGTAGAAAAGCACTCAGAGAGCCCTCAGCCCCCCCCAACGAGCACTAGGTTTGACAGCTAATCTTTTATCACTTGTTCCTTGTGCCAGTATCATTTCTTGAAAATTTCATCTAAATCCATCCATAATATTTTGAGTTATCTTGCTACGAACCACCCTAACCCCCTACTAAAATGTCAACATTTCTTGAACATTTCAGCCAGATCCATCCCTAACATTTTTAGTAATCTTGCTAACAGACACACAGACAAACACTGATAGAACACAAGTCCTTCCTTGGCAGAGAAAATATGAACATGGATGGAATTAAAAAGTTTATTCAACACCTTCAACAGTTTCAACAAAACAAATGTAAACAACTGTTCCATTTCACTGCATTATCATTTTCAATCATATGATGATGGATTAATCTTCGTTAATGCGTTCATTTTGACAGCCCTACTGCAATTATAAATTGAGGTCATTTTTTTATATTTTAAAGTGGGAATATTACATCCAGTCTGTTTAATGATGCCACCATAGCAGTGTAGTGACAGGATAAAGACAGATGAATTTGGCATAAAGTTGGCTCAGAAACAGCTGTAAATCACAGGTATAAAAAACAAACAAACAGCAATTTCCTAAAAAGTGTAGAAATCATTTGGTGACAATATTCAGCAATGCATTAATCCACATTTAATGCTTTAGTGAGTATTCCCTCTAGTAGGACAGACACACTGGGTGTTAATGAGAGGATATTCTGCACACATCTATCACAATAACTGATGATGCACATTTATTTTTAGATTATCATTTTGAAGCCTTCAGTTTGGCAGTTTTCCTCCTAGAAACATATCTTTTTAGATCAGAGGTTGTAGCTGGTGATGGATGGCCCCTGAAACATCAGTACATATTCATGAAAACACTGACTGACTACACTGATAATAAGGAGATAATACACTCCATGCCAGCTTGTCTTTTTTAAGTATGATTAATATTATCAGAGTTGTGTACGATAAGAGTTAAGTTAACTACTCATATAAGAACAGACAGGAGCTAGGTCGCTGACAGATCATATAATCCAATATTGAACAAGTACCCCCCCCCCCTCCCTTGCACACATTTTGCTTTATTTGCCCTATCTCTTATCATCATGAAAACACATTTTTGGTGATATTAACTTTGACCTTTGACCTACATTCACCATGATGATAAACCAGCACAAACAAAGGCAGTGACACCCCATGAACCCACAGAAAAAAAAAACACCCTGAAAAAAATCTCCACAGGCCCACCCCAACAATGTACACCCCCTGCACACCCCAGGAAGATCACAAAAAGCTGTCAAAGGCAATCGTCCCTGAATCTACACCCCACCAAACGTCCATCAACAAACACCACTGAAGGTGAAAGTGACAAAACAACCACATTGGTATGAAAATGACCTGCATGTCTGGTTCATTTTAATGGTTTAATGTTTAATTTTCAGTCAGTGAAGACACATGTACCCACTGAGACCAATAAATTACATCTAAGTCTACATTTTCTTTTACTTTTAACACATATTTTATACAAATTGGTTCATTTTTATAATTTTTAAAGGGTTTGAGGGGTAGAATTTGAGGCCTTGGAACGAATCAGGCCTTATAAATGTAAAATGTGTCTCTATTTATGAAAAATTCATGGTATGAAAACACTTCTGGAACGAATTAATTTTGTAAGTAGAGGTACCACTGTGTGTAGTTTTGAAGTTTTGAAAATAAAAACAGACTTTGGTATAGAAATTGCTGGAGAGTGACAATTGGAAGAACTTGGCTAAAAAGTTCAGGACATGATGATGAGACTGATAAAGAAGGCAAGGTAGGGTTAAGATGATGTATACCCCTGTTTTGTTCCACATAGCTTGTGTTTTTAATTTCTGCTGTGCTTGTACTGTTTTACGAATGAATGAAATATATGTTTTTCCCCGAGAATACTTTATTGTCCTGAGAATACTTTATTGTCCTGAGAATACTTTATTGCCCTGAGAATACTTTATTGGAAAACGCTGTAGCTTGGTCTAAGGTCAATTTAAAGGTGGCTTCATATCTGTCTGTTGTTATGAATGCAATATCTCAGAAATGCCTGGAGGGTAGTTGCTTAAATTTGGTAAAAATGGCCGCTTTAGTTGAAGAGTTTGGACAGTGGACAGTGGATGTGTCAGGTTGAACATACACATATTGGTTAAAATGTAATTATACATCTTACTTACATCAAGGAGCCTCCCTCCATCAAACCATACATTATCATGAGGTCTTTAAGTCTTTTAAGATGATTGTGTCGCTGGTGACACATTTTTATATCCACTGTTTTGTGTACTGTTACACCCCTAGTTGTTGCACAAACAACAAAGAAATTTAAACAGCTTTATATATATATATATATATATATATATATATATATATATATATATATATATATATATATATATATAAATATCGTCGTCATTAAATGGTTCCTGGGTGATCTTTATTATTTAATAGTGTGTTTTTTCATGTTTAACAAGTGTGATCATTTGCCATAGCTGACAGATTACTGGACATTAAGGAACTACAAATATAGACAAACAAAATAATGAAAAATAATTACAGATTTACGTCTGCTTTATGGTGCTATGGTGCAGTAGATATTATTAAACTGAAGGAAGAGTCTGTTATTGTTTATGCTGTGAGACTGATTCAGCAAATGTTCAGCTGATTGAAGCCTGGAGCAGACTGTCATGTATCCTGTAATGCTTATTTCATTTGTCTGACAATTTGACAACATTCATGTTGTATAGTTGACAGCAGACAACTGTGAACCTGTGTTTTTTGTGTGATGGGTCATTTCTGGCAGCAGATGTAGTCAAAAGCATTTAGACTCTTTTCTGCAATAATCACAAAACAGGGACAAATGTGGGGAATGTTTTAGAATTAACCCTTTAACCCCTGATGAGCTAATGTGGTTTGAATGGATGATTTAGTTTAAGCATTCAGAAGAATTCAAGGTTTTTGGATTTTTTTAATAGCATTTTTAATGACTTTAGTTGGTGGAATTGAAGTATGAAGATAAACAGGTGTGAAAAGCAACTGATTTAGAAAAAGCCAAAACTATAACTAGTAGAACCAAATTACAATACTAGCAATTTATTTCTTTTTACCCTTCATTCAGTCTGGTATTTATTATTTTCTTAATTTTTTTTTCATATTGTTGCTCATTTTATTTCTTTAAATTTTTTTCTTCAATTTTGTTCTGTGCGACTTTCATTTAGTAGATCGCTAAGGATCTGTACTAACGGAAGTGAAAGTGAAGGGGTGCTGATCTGCCTTGGTGGAGTCTACATTTTCTGAGTTATTTTCTAGTTACATAGAAAAAGAAAAGTGCCGCATTGAAATGTGACAAAATGGAGATAAAACACAAGAGCTTTAGCATGCATACTGTATAGCCAGCAGCGCATTTTGTTTGACTTTAATTTCACACCTGGTTGAGACTACAAAGCAGCTGTAGAACCAAAACAAAAATCAAGTTTTTTCTTATACAAACATATACCGACAAGAGGTAGTTTTTCAAATTGATTTATAAAGATGAATTTTATGCAAATAGAGGCACAGAGTAGCTGTACTATAATAGTATTTTTAATATGATAAGTGTAATTCAGTAATATTTTTATAATATAGTGAACAATCTTTTCACTAGAATAAGACATTTGTTACTTAACTATAAAGTTGAGGCTGATATTAATATTCTGTTAACTGTACACTTCAGTACCATCATAATAACTCTACAGTGGTATTCATAACAAATGAAAAACCATAAGAATATGTTTAGATGTCAAAAAACAATGTCAAGAGTTAACCTTTTTTCTTTTTTCTCTGCTAACCCACTCACATTTTACCCCCTAGAGAGAAGTGTAACATCGATACTATGTTATTAGATACGTTTTGATGAGCTTTAAATTGTCTCTACCAATAGAGTACTGTAGTATATAATGCAACCAATGGTGTCTGAGCAACAATATAGGCCAATTTTAGGTGCAATCATCTGATACACAACGGAAAGTTGTTACAACTCACTAGAGTGGAAATTGTCTTTCATCAGAAAGCAAATGTTTTCAACAAATAAAATGACACATTGCAAGGAAAACATGAAATACAATGTGAAACATTTAAAAAAAAAATATATATATATTTGTTTAATTTAAATATTATTTTGGATAATGTTTTATTAGATCTAATGCTGTCGTCACATGAATATTTTCTTAGGTACATTATGTAGGTTTGATGTTACATGCTGGCGTTCAGTGTAATGGGTGTGTGTTACTGACAGAGGTGGGAAATAGCAAAGTATAACTACACTGTAAACCTGAATATTCAGAATAATTACATATATTCAGTTGTGAATACTCAGAGTTTCAAAAATAGTACTACTAACTCAAATGTGTTAAGTTGCTGTAACATGTTCTTCTTTTTAAGTACTTCCAACTAATATTTTTTATGAAGGGAAACTATTGTGGATATAAGTGAATATAAGTTAATAACATATATGAGGTACAGCTGAGTGGAATTAAGAGAATGATATTGTACTGTTATTTCTATTGTTTAAAATAAGGATGATTGACAAAAATAAACTTAACTTATGTAATAGATGCTGAAATACAATTTCAGATCACTGCAAATAACCAATATCTGTCACACCAAAAAAATTACAATCACAAAACTTAATTTTAGTTAGTTCAGTTGGTAAAGCGGGTCGTCCAATGACTGACCCTATATATATATATATATATATATATATATATATATATATATTTTTTTTTTTTTTCCTCATTGATTTATGTTTTACCCATCCCCACATGTTTTTGTGGTTTACATGTCAGGTATCAGACCCAGTGCAGGACCATTCACTGCAGAATTATAAAACAGAATTTTTTCCTGGTTAAATAAGTATTGTTTCATTCATGGCAATAAATGCAGTTTTAATTTTTCGGTTTGTACGTTATTACAATTGAGAAGTTGTACTTTCTTACTTTTACTTATGTAAAGGAGTTGAATCAGTACTTCTACTTTTAGAAGAGTATTTTTCACACAAGTAACTTGTGTGTGAGTACTTTTGATACGTCTGATTACTGAGCCAGCCATGTTTAAGACCATCACACAGACGGACGGACGGACGGACGGATAGACAGATAGATAGATAGATAGATAGATAGATAGATAGATAGATAGATAGATAGATAGATAGATAGATAGATAGATAGATAGATAGATAGATAGATAGATAGATAGATAGATAGATAGATAGATAGATAGATAGATAGATAGATAGATAGATAGATAGATAGATAGATAGATAGATAGATAGATAGATAGATAGATAGATAATATGTTTTTAATGGCCACCACAGGGGAGGGTGGAGGTATCTTCAGTGACTGCAATATGCAAGTTCACCACAAGATGTCACTGTAAAGGTTTAAAACATAAGTAGAACCTGGATGGCAGGATGTAAAGGTGCAGTGCAGTTTTCTGTCACAGAGATTCATGTGCATATATATATATATATATATATATATATATATATATATATATATATATATATATATATATATATAAATGTATAAATAAATGCAATAAACACATAAATAAAAACGTGTATATTTTGTATTCAAACATTTTATATTTGATCAAGTGTGGCATAATTATTCCATCATAAAATGATAAAATGATGATGTGATGACATTTTATATCCTAAAGAATAAAAGCAATCATCATTTCAACATTGCAATATTCTGTAAAAGTCCTTTTCAGTCCATTATTCTATATAGTATTCATGATTTAAACTAATATATGACATGTTCATGAGGACCTACAACTATGAAATGCTTTGTCTCAATTGATTTTTGTCGAACATTTTTGCAGTTAGGAGAGTTTTTAAGCATTCATAAATGCGAAAATAACAGTTTTAGATAAGAGAGAGAGAAAGAGAAAGAGAGAGAGAGAGAGAGAAAATGTAAGCCTGAACTGAGTTAATCATTGAAAGGTCATCATTTAGGTCAGGGAGCTTTAGTTCAGACCTGAGGGCGGTGCTGTAGTGGTGAATGGCCTCCTGGTGCCGGCCGTTGTCTTTCAGGAAGTTAGCGTAGTTGTAGTGGACTTTGGCGTTATGAGGCAGCGTCTGGATACCAGAACTGAAATGAGAAGGAGGTGGAGGAAGACGTGAATGTCAGTCTTAAGTACACAGAACAATATATGCAGCAAACACACGCCTATCTGAGGAACCAGAGAGGAAAACCTTTCAGGAAAGGAAAGCATGATGTTTATAAGCACCTGCCGAATGAACACACACACACACACACTTAATATTCACATACTATATCTGAGGTGTGCATTTAAGCTCTTACCAGTAGCGTAAACAGATGTGTTAGGAGATGTTACCCATGCTTCAAAATATTCTTACACTCAGATATATGATTTTTCAAAGGTTTATAAAAACACTAGTGTTGTTAAAATATACTGTTTCAACCAGTGTTGAGAAAAAGTTTGTGCTTGGTTGTGTGAAAGTGTGGGTATATTTATTTGTATTTTACACCTCTGAAACTGTCTGAAAATAACATGTTCTGTCCTGGATCCAGTCCTTGATTCTCTGTATCACAGCTCTCTTCATTCACTCTACAAAGCTGAGCTGAGGGTTCATAGTGTCGTCTATGGTCTGACAAGAAAAAGAAAATAGACATCATTTTACAAAACTGCAGACGTGGGTGGACCAGGAAGACCGTGGCCCTAGTAACTTTTAAAAATAATTATTAAAAAAAAATAAATGTTGGCCTCGTATTAATCTATGTATATGTCATGGGCGTCACAGTCATTTAAAATGTGGGGGTGTTCTATGTTGTGGCACATGAGCAAAATTTCCTGAATCTATCATCGGGAAAATTAACCAACAATTATACATTAATAGTTCAATATTTTATATTAAAAAAGTAATATGTGGCCGAAAATAATAACAAAAATGCGTTTTTCCTCAATTATTAAAATTTTTTTCAAAGAAGAACCAAAATTTTGACAGAAATACAATGTACCTACCCCTCCCTACCTCTACTGAAAACATCCAAAAGTGCTCGTCCTACTGTGAGCAAATTATCTTAGGGTATATGTCACAAAACACTCATTACTTCACTCATTACTTACTGGTTGATGACTGTTTGCTAACACTGCAAAGAAGAGCTGTTTACATTGGGCCCTGGAACTGAGGTGCGCTTCATTTCCTTATGCTGGTGTACCGCCAGGGCAGGTAAACAGTTTAAACCATAGATATTGTAACAACCCCACAATGTTATTGCTGTTTGTTTGGTGTGAATGAGACCGACAGTAACCGTTAATCCTGCAATAAAAAGTAGGTGAGAACAACTCTGCGTCCGTTTTCTGGATCCAGTGGAACGATATAATATATAACCCCAGGACAAAGTGGGGGGTATGAAAGCATGTGGTTGTAAAATTGGTGGTGTTGCAACACCACCATCCCCCACGGGTGCAACGCATGTGTATGTATCTATGTATAGAGTTATAGGTGTTGGCTGTTTAGACATTTTGAGTAAAGTCATGTTGGCAAAGTGATATGCACATGCATTCTCTCTCTCATACACACTGACACTGTAAGCATATTCCCACAGAATGTGCACTTTACTGTTGTGTCTTCAGTGTTTCTCACAGTGCTTTAGTACTGGTACAAGCAAGTGGTTTCAGCTACGTTACCGCAGAGGTACCTTTCTTGTGGATTTCATTCTGCAAGGTTCTGTGCTGGGCTGACATGCCTGATGGCATTACGTGCGTGTCCGTCTATACTGTATTGCCTCGGCTATACATCGTGTCTGAGCTAACATTTCAGTGACACCCTCTCGTGATTACCCCCCTTGTTCAAACCTGTTCCGCAGTCTATGAATGCATCAATGTGTAAGCATCTGATACAAACTTATGTTGAAGCACTTCTGTATGATCTTCATATGATACACCATAGCTTTTATTTCATCATTGCAAACTCTATGCAGAATTTTTCCTTATTTTTTCTAAATGGCACGTCTTTTGTTCTTAATGTGAAACTGGTGTTTCAGGCTCCATGTTCCCCAATTATATTAGTAATTATAAGAAATAATTGCCGTCTCTGTTGCTACTTTGTACAGTTGCATATCAATTCTTACAAGCTTTAATCCTAAGAAAAGAATTAGATTATTTGTGATTATACAAACTGCCAATTAGGCATGAAGAGAGCTTATCAAATGAAGATTAGTGACAGTTCAATCAGAAACATATTATGACAAGAAATCGGGTGGAAACAGCAGTGACATACCATGATGTGAAATCCTGCAGAAACACACATTACACAAAGCCATTGACAAACTATGGAAGAGGGCGAAACATCATTACTAACATGAGAAGACACTGATGTTGGTCCATTCATTATTATACCCCTTGTTACCACAAGAAGGGTCAAGAAGCAACTTTTCTTTGGGGGAGTCTGAACAAGTGAACAGTGTTGTGTATTATGCCAGTTGTTATGGCTATACGTATGCATTTTCATCCTTCCAACGTCATTTGATCACATGCCAATGCACACCAAGATGTCTGTGGCTCAGTTGGTAGAGCGGGTCGTCCAATGATCGAAGGGTTGGCGGTTTGAGTCCTGGCTCTGGCTGTCCACATGTTGAAGTGTCCTTGGGCAAGACAAGTTAGTTGCTCCCAGTAGGGTCAGGCAGTGCCAGAGTACTGGCAGCAGCAACCGTCTACTGGTGTATAAGTGTGTGTGTGTGTGAACAGGTGAATGTGAGGAATTGTAAAGCACTTCGGGCACCTACTGGTGTATAAAATGCACTATATAAGTACAGTCCATTTACCATTTCCCATGTATACATATCTGTAAATGCTAAATTTCAGGATATTGCATTGGAAGAAGACATGTGCTAAACCCTGGGCCACAGATAGCATAAGCGTCATTCATATAAAACCTAAGTATGATCAGGTAAGACAACATTTGCAACTAGAAAAGCACTCTGAGAGCGCAAACCTCCGCCAAGGCAGACCACCCCCCCACCACCGAGGTCCACCAAGGAGGTTATATTTTTGCCACAATTTGTTTGTCTGTCTGTCTGTTAGTTAGCAAGGTAACTCAAAAAGTTATGGATGGATCTTGATAACATTTTCAGGGTAGGTTGGTAATGGGAAGATTTGATTTTGATTTGAATGATTTATTTCGAACATGTGCAGAATGCAACAATAATCAACACAACAATAATCAATACAACAACAATAATAATAATAATAACAATAATAATACTACACAATGACATGTCCGAAAAGGAGTAGGATGAAGCATAAGTTTATTTAATCCTAACCCTTCTTCACTTCCCCAATAACCTGAATTCATCTTATAGCAATAGAGTGCATAGTACAAAAATGATGATAGTAATAAAAATAACAACAATAACAATAATAATAATAATAATAATAATAAATAATAATTGAAGTACTAAACATATACATATATACAAAAAAACCCCAAAACAGAACACAAAAAAAACAACAACAAATGAGCAGATAGGAAAGTAGGTAACAAATAGTTTTTTTCCCCCCTTTCCTTTTTCTAATTTGCCTGCATTTTGTTCTTATTTTTTTTAACTCCACAGAGGGGGAGTCAACATTGCTTGAGATCAATGCATATTCCAGTCTTGCAGCCATATACTATACTATTTAGTGCATGTGTGTGACCATCACCGGTCCTCCACGAAAGCTGAGCAGGCATCCCCCATTAGAACTCTCCCTTACAAGCCAGTGAGGGCAGTGCTACACCTCAGTGATGTGCGGAGGAAACAAAGACTGGACAGGACGGACAGGACGGACAGGACAAACGCTGACAGAAACCAACAGGCGGTGCTATTGTAATTAAAGACTGCAAGATGATGTGTTATTCCCAACCACCAACTGTCCATCAATAAAAACAAATAAATAAGTAGATCGCAAAAAGAGGAGAAAACCAAACCAGCACAAAAGAAAAAAAGATTCAACAAATAAACAATTAAACAATCGGCACCGAGCACCACAACCGTGGATGTCCTGATAGTACAAAATAGAATGCAATAGAATAGAATAGGCCAGTAGAGGACACCAGTGCAGAAGAGAATGAGTTTAGGGTAGAGATTGTGGAGAGATTCTCAGCACATTCTGGCGAGTCCCATCATTCCCTGAAATGGGACTCGGCAGTAGCTGGCGAGACCCAATCAAACATGCAAGTGTGAAGGACCCCGAAGCCCAGAACAGCAATCACGGCAAGGCAGGGCCAAGCCAAAAGGGCATACCTCACCCCGGGCCGTAGGAGCCACAGGACACCACTCCCAGAGAGCCACCGGGGCCACCGTGAACGACACAAACCCGGAGAACAAGAGGGAGCAGCTACAGACCCCCCCCAGCGCACCAAGACCAACCCAGGCGGTCCAGGGGATGAGGACCCACCCGCCACCCCAACCCCAACCCCGCTCACCTCAGCCCCCACCAAACCTTCATGGACTAATTGACTCTAGGTCAAAGGTCACAATAAAGATGAAAATCAAATGCTGTATGTATAGATTTAGACCTATTGTTTACCCAAGAGGTTGGGTGTCTCCGTCAGTTCTAGAAAACTAAAATGAACTATAGCAGAAAAAACAGTGGAGCTAGTTAGTTTCTGGTACTGACAGATAGGAGATATAACATGGGCATCAAAATGGTGTCATGACCTTTGACCTTGAGTGGCTTTGAAAGGTGAAAATTAAGGTCAGATTATTTTAAATGGTCGTAACTCCCAAAAGAGGGGTGATAAGTACTTAGTTACTATTGTAGACAGATAGGAAACTACATGTAGTCTTCAAAATTGATTTTGACCTTGACATGTGAAATGTATAGTGTCACATTTTTAGATGGAGATGTCCATTAAGAGCTAAGGGGGGGGGGGGGTTAAGAGTTGTAATCTGAATGTGATCTTGGCCATTACCAAATAAAGCAGTTGTGCACAAACTCAAAGTACAGTCATTCTTTAATCTAAAATTTACCATTTATGATACATGTGACAGAAACCAGACGATGGTTTCCTTGTATTCATATATCCCGTGAAGCGTCAAAATTTGAGATATTTTCTCAATATGTTGTGGGACAAAGAACAATCTGTAAAATTTGACCTGGTTACAGTAACCACTGAAAACATATACGGGTACATCTGAGCCATGTTTGCACCAAGATAGAAAGTATTTTAATCACAAATGAAAGATATTCCTTTTCAAATAAAGTCCAATCCATTTTAATCTTGACTGAAAATTGAGCTTAGATTTAGGATTTATCAAAATTATGGATGTGTAAAGGTTGAAAAAAGCCATTGTGATTAAAGAACACATTCTATACGAGGGAGCTGGACATTTGTACATACAAATAAATCAATAACTTGCATTCCAGCTTGTAATAGTCAGATAACAACCTGAAAACATGATAAACAATGTGCAATGTTCCACTAGTTTATACTGTAGGGTTACTGAAGTCTGCTGCTTCCCAAATACACACATGTATAGTACACAACATGTGAGTCATTTCCTCTTGATTATGTTTTATGCTGATTTATGCATCATCCTTTAAATAAGACATCATTAGAGAGTCATTATGAAAAACAAAGGGAACTGCTGCAGAGAAGCTCAGCCGCCTCCACACTCTGTTTTATGCATATTTAATACAATACTTCAAATATGAGCTGTATTCACTCTGGTGCTACTATTATCCAAATGCAGCATGGGATTTGAAATTTAACAGGCTGATTTGTGTTTTGTGGAACTTTGTAGTTTTAGTTGCAGTTATACATTGAAAAAAAAAGTCTGTGGAAATGTGTAGCACGAGAATCGAGAGAAGAGTCAGATCACCAGGAGTAACAGAAGTGAGATGGGCGGGACTTTTACACATTCCAGAATAAAAGGGGTGGTAACGCAGTGCAGCGTATAGTGTGACATTTAACTTGCACATCAGGAATACCAGAGCACAGTGGTGTCGCTAACCTCTGTGGTGTCGGCCTGAATTTTGAGAATTTTTTTTTTAATTAAACAATATATAGAACAATGATTGTCCTGGGATCACCTCCCCTCCCCCAAAAATACAAGGGAAAAAAAAGTAAATAAATAATTATAATAATACATCAACACTTTGGTTGGATTAATAATAATAATAATAATAATAATAATAATAATAATAATAATAATAATAATAATAATAATAATAATACTTAAAACTTCCGGGCTTAAATGTCCATTCCAATAAACCTGAAGACAGGCCTCCATCTTCTTTCAAAGATGTCAGTCTTCAGCTGTAGCTGTGTAGTTAACTGTTCCATTTGATACATTTGTTTTATTTTTTGTTTTCATTGTTCAATTGTTGCTGATTTTAAATTCACAATTCATTCATTGCATTTTGTACTTTTCTTTCTTTTTTTCTTTCTTTTTTTTCTCCTTCATCAGTTCTGTAACTTTTTTTTTCAATAGACAGTATTTTTTATTTATTTATTTTTTAGCTGAGGATAAGTTTCTATCTATCTATCTATCTATCTATCTATCTATCTATCTATCTATCTATCTATCTATCTATCTATCTATCTATCTATCTATCTATCTATCTATCTATCTATCTATCCATCCATCCATCCATCCATCCATCCATCCATCCATCCATCCATCCATCCATCCATCCATCCATCCGTCCGTCCGTCCGTCCACCTACCTATCTGTCTGTCTATCTGTCTGTCTCTCTACAACATAACTCTGAAATTTATTCTCCATTTACCACAATGTAAAATTTCAAAGTGATCCAGAATCCAGTATCTCTTCTAGATCTTCACCAAAATCTAATTGATTGGCCCATGTGTCATTCCCAAGAAATCAGTCCAACCTTTTGAGTTATGTTGTACACAGACAGACAGATAAACACTGGTAAAAACATAACCTCCTCGGTGGAGGGGGTGGGGGTGGGGGTGGGGTGTCTGCCCTGGTGGAGGTTTGCAGCCTCAGTGTGCTTTTCTAGTCTTTAAGATGCATTTACATGTCCGATTTTCCAAGACAGCAGTTACACAAGAGAGCAAAGCTGTATGTGTAGCTGTATGTGCTGTGTACATTTTCAGTGCATTGTTTGTAGGCCTAAATCATCTTTAGAACAATAATAATGTCTTGAGGGCTATTCAGAAGCATATCTTCATCAACAGTCTTCACCCAATTCCACAGTCCTGCAATAATGATCAACTGAGGTTTTTGATGTATCTGACATTTCCACTCCTTATCCCTGGGTGCAGTGGAAACATGTCTTAAGCTCTGCTGTAATTAATTAAGCCCCAGTTTTTATTTACATAATAGGTTTAATTCTTAATATATCTTTTTAATACCAACTAGTGTTTATAATGTATTTTGCAGAAAAAGGTTAATTAGTTTCACTAAAGGGTCTTTAGATAATGCCTCCTTTTCCCTCACTAAAAACTAAACATAAATGAGTTTAATTGGTGGAGATGAGATACCTCTGAAAGTAAGCATCCATAGGGCGTTTAATAGGATGTTTTTGTTAGGCGATTAATATTCTTTCAACTTCTTTACATGAGTTGCATGAAAAAAACAAGTTGTAGTAACTTAAGGAAATTAGATAACGATTTTATTCCATACATAACAAAATATCGTCAGCTTCATACCATAATTGCCTAAGTCGTTTTATTGTGTTGTCGGAAAACAAGAAAAAAACACATTTTCTAAAAGTCACATCCATATTTTTTATTGATTTTTTCACAGAAGATTCAAGTAGCTGAGAAGAAAAGTATGAAAAAAAGAACAAAACCAAACATCATTTGTTTTATGAAATAAAATTGACTTAGGCAGATTATGCCTTTGACTTAGGCAGTTTTTCTGAGAACATAAAATCATCATTGCCATTTTGCACACATTCAAACAGCTGGTAGCAAAACTGCCTAAGTCAAATGCATGACTTGGGCAGGTATGTTTTTGCACTTGCTTTTTGTTTTTTTATGATTGTTCTGATTGGTCAATGACATAGGCAGAAAGACAGGATGATGCAGCAGTGGTAGGGGAGTAAAGTTATGCAAAAATCTCAATTTGACCAGAAATTTACTTAGGCAATTATGGTATGAGGCCAACGACATGATGAATAGAAAATTTATGCTTTGTAAAAAACTATTCCAAGTGAGCAACATATCTCATGACTAAATAAATTAAATTGGATTTTCTAAATGGTGATGTGAGGCTACACTTGCTAATATACAGATAATTACGACAGTCAAAATGTTTATATAAAAGCAATTTCCCAATTGTTGGATCAGCAAACTAATTCTAATCTATTCTATTCTATTCATCATATAATATATTTAGCTCCAACAAGTTATGTACCTGTGTTCAAGCAGGCATGTTGAATCCACACTGACTCAGGGCTACTGCAACTGATTGCATTTAATATATTTTTTTGTATTGTATTTTAATTCAAAGTGCTCCACAGTACAGATCAGTGGAGCACATTGTGACTCCCTGTCTGTGAAAAGCAGACACTTACTTGATTCAAGGAGTACCTTATAATTTTGTACACAACCATCAGAGCATAAAGATTGGACTGTGTTTCAATGGAGAAAGGTGAAGTGGTTTGATAAATCCAGACTGACCCTGTTGCAGAATGAGGGATGCATCAGGGTGATTGGTTACCCATCATTCCTAGTGCTTATAGTACAAGCCTTTGGGGGCAGTGTTATGATCAAGGACTAATTCAGTTGGACAGGTTTAGATTCACAACATTATACGTGTACACCGTGAGGTCAGCTGATCCTGAATATACTGAATGACCAGGTTTATACTGGGTTAAGTTAGACTGAACAAATTCCAAGACGACAACACCAGGATTATTCAAGACTGGATCGTGAGAGAAGTTCAGGAACATTAGACATCATTTCCACACATGGATTGGCCCCCATAGAGTCCATCCCTGAAACCCATTAGGAGGATTTTATGCAGTGTTACGATTCTGTATCATCAGGATAAAAACCTCCAGAAACATTCACAATTCTGAACAGACATGAATGTAGTGACATGTAATTTTATTCCCCATTTTATAAGGGTTTATTCATTTTATTAGCGTATTGTTATTTTTTTCGTTTGTCTATCTATTTGTGTGTTTGTCAGCATCCTTGTGCAAAAAATACAGGACTCATTTCCATAAAATAAGGTGTGAGATGGTCCAGAATAGATCCCATTAAATTTTGCTGACTGTAGGTCAAAGGTCAAGGTCATCAACAATCAGTTTTCACAATGATAATACATAAGGTAAATCAGGAATTTTCCTTTTCATTCCTGTACACTCGGTATTGCATATAATAATAATAATAATAATAATAATAATAATAATGGTTTGGATTTATATAGTGCTTTTTTGGCCACTCAAAGTGCTTCACATTAGTAACCCATTATTCATTCACTCTCACAAGCTCCCTCTGGTGGTGGTAAACTACATAGAGGTGCCCTGGGCCAAACTACAGGTGTTCTGGGGCAGACTGACAGACGTATGTAACCCATCTGTAGAAAGGGCGGCCATTTTGAATTTTCAATTAAATGTTTAAATGACCCAAAAAACACATTAACAAGTAAATATGGTCAATTAATTCAACATTGCTGGCGACCATTTTGAAAAACAGCTGCCATGGACGCCATGCTGAAAATTCATGATGCTTCCATATCCAAATCTTTCTGGATTGCCTTTGGTATACGTGTACCTGATTTCATGCTTGTATCACAAACTGAACAATTCCTTTATATTTCGGAGCTAAGATATTGGTCTATAATATGTATTTGTCCAACGACAAAATACTTGGGAACCCTAATCACAATAAATCGTGATTTTTGAAAAACGATTAAAAAATAAATTGTTAATCTCGAATAATCGTGACAGCCCTAAGAAAAACACAAGCAGTGTGTGTTTGCAGGTAAAACACCTCCACACATTCTTATTGGAAAAGAAACGATGATTGAGGTGGATTAGTACTGAATGAGTCTACATGTTTGTTTTCTGGTTTAAATACAACCCCCCCAACATAATGATGTACAGGTAAGTCATAGCCTGGTGTGTATATATACCATAAATCCAAAGCCATGAAAAGAGCATTAGTGTATTTTATCTCCTCTTACCGGAAGAGGGCCTCCCTGGAGAGCCAGACGTGGTTCTGCTGAACCGTTTTCCAGGAGAAGAGCAGGAGCAGCAGCAGCATGGACACGCTGAGGACGGTGGTTCCCCAACGGCCCAAAACCGAACACAAGCGACCCAGACCATGAGCCACCAGGATACAGTAACCCATACTGGAACACAGAAAAAGAGAAGGGATAAAAGGTAAAGATGTTATCTGAGATCTAATTCTGTCATCCAGAGCTTTAGTTTACACCAGTGTGACATCCATTAATGCCCTCTGCAGGATCCCTTCACCCAAATCACTTTAAATCCCATGGGTGCTTAGGTTTTCACAGCAGGTGACTACAGAGGCTTTTAGTGAAACCGCAACACGTCGACCACTTCCTCTAACCTGGATCGCGCGTGTACACTAGAGTGCACATCTCTGCTATGTGACATGGCTTAAGGCAAGTGGAGTTGTTTTTATTCCTTCCACACTACTGCGCGGTTTTCCATTCGAGCGCGGATTCATTGAAATCGTGTGCCTTGAAGGAACAACAAGAAGGAAGAAAGGGGCAGAGGGAAGAGAGGACACAGAGAGAGAATATCAAGGAAGGCTTAGATTTGCATGACTTAGAAAACTGAGATAGGAAAAGGAGTAAAGATTAAGAGTGGAGCTCAGTGGGTGAAAAGAGGACAAAGTCACGAGATGAAGATAGGACGGAAAGACGAGGATGAAGGACTCCATGAAAGATCAGAGAGTCTATAAGAAGACAGTTAGACTAGAGTTAAAGAGAAGAAACATGTGCCAAGACATTAAAGCAGCAGAGAAAGTGGCATATCACAGCCAGTCCTCCTCTGGAAGCTTTACTTTCACATTCATGCACCTTAAGTCAGTGTTTTCCAACCTGTTTTGGCTCATGACCCCATTTTAACATCACACATTTCTGACAATCCCAGACATTCAAAACAGACATTTTGTTTTTAACACAATTACTGTGTTTTTGATCATGTAATAAACAACTATACTGTGTTGTAAATAAAGGTTAACCCTTTGATGCATACTGGTCACTCCACTGCTGTTCTCTTGTATATTCATGAGTTCAGTGGGTTAATGCATCATCCAATAGACTGTAATTCATATCATTACTGTAACTTTGCTGTCCTTGATGGACAAAATAATACATTTTTAAATTAAATAAAGAACTAAATAAAGAACTAAAGTAATAACGAGTATTAGAGTTTGTTAAAACGTGAGAAAGCATCAGATTAACTGAATGATTTTTTAAAAATTCACTTTCTGATTTAAATACTTCATAATTCCAGGAAAAATAAGTTTTTATATATATTTAGTGGTACCTCTACATACGAAGAAAGCCTCTGCTAATGGAAAATCCAAGTTACAAAAAACCTTAATTTTTCATCTCTGAATACAAAAGAAAATTCTATTTATGAAAGGAAACTGACAGACAAAAATACAGTACATTCCTATATGCATCTATGTAATTTACGTAATTACGTCACATATGGAGCATCCCATTGGCTATGAGGGAACTACCCATGATGTTTTTTGTTACCCTTTCACCCTCATTGATCATGGAGTGGACTGCTGCATCCTCATTCTCACCCAGATGTGGCTCAACTCTTCTGTCCCGGACACCAACATTAGCCTGGACTGGCAGAATACAATAGAAGCCATGCTCTCACAGGTAAAACCTGGGGGTGGGTGGGGGGTTAGCCTGGACGGACTAAAATCTAAATCTACATTTTCTTTTAACTCATATTTAATACAATAATACAATTAATATATTGGGGGCCTTGGAACAAATTAGACCTTTTACATGTAAAATGCGACTATTTACGAAAAATTCATGGTAAGAAAGCACTTCTGGAATGAATTAATTTCGTAAGTAGAGGTACCACTGTATATATATATATATATATATATATATATATATATATATATATATATATATATATATATATATATATATATTCAATGGCATTATGTTTTTCATATCTAAAGAAGAATAAAAACACTTAAGTAAGAAATCTCTGCGAAGGTTATCATAACTCATGCACCAAAGGGTTAATTTCAGATGACATTTGGGGGCTGTTTACATGAGGACCATTGTGGCTACAAATGACAAAATATTTTATCAGAAGTACCTTTTGTTTACATCAGAATTGAGTTTTTACGCGTTGAAAATGCAAAAATCTGAAGACGACCACAGTAGAAATCTTGAAAATTTCCCACTGTTGCGTTTCCATCTCACAGTCTATTACACATGAGCGTTGACAGGGCAATGTTCTATCGCAGCACCATCCATCTACAGCCTGGCGTGCATATCCAATCTAATTCCACACACTCTTGTGTCCTCATATGCACAGCGATTTCTTAATGACAATGCTCAGGTAAATGCAGATAAAAAGGTAAAAATGAGATGCCAGTTTTGAGTTTTCTCTTCCAATCGTCTCCATATAAATGTAGCCTTAGTTTATATGATGTATATTATTATGGACAGAGGCAGAAAAGCCAGGTGTAGATCCCTGCACAACCTGAGAATTTTATTGTCCTTGATCAGGTACAGTACAATCTGTCCAAGGCTGACAATTAACCCTCCTGTTGTCCTTGGGTCAAAATGACCACTGTGTTAAAAACCAAACCAAAAAATCTCCTAAAAAGTACTGATTCAACTCCTTTACTGAAGTAAAAGTAAAGCAGTACAACTTCTGAATTGTAATAATGTAAAAAGTAAAACTGCATTTTGGGCACGGATGAAATAATACTTATTTAACTAGGAAGAATCCAAAAGTATCCAAAAATAAAAACTTTAAAAGTGAGTTACTGTGTAGATAATGTGTTTGATCAGTTATGATACTCAATTTCATGGGTATGGGCAAGAAGTTTAGGAAGAATTGGGAAAAAAGTCACACTTGAGATAAAGTCATCATTTTGATCAGATTTTTAAAAAGCAGAATTGTAAGATAAAAAGTCAAAACTATGAAATAAAAGACATAATTATGATATATAAAGTCCCACTTTCCCTCTGAAGTGACTTATTTTTAAATACTGTCACATCTATTTAGTTTTAAAAAGTAATGAGTCTATGCTGAGAATGTAAAGAGTATAAAGATATTTATGAACAAATGTAGGATGTAAAATAAAAAAAGTTGCCAGAAAAATAAATGCTCAAGTAAAGTACATATACCTAAAAAATCTAATTAAGTACAATAACAAAGTACTTTTCTTAGTTACTTTCCAACTCTGTTTATTTATTAGTGTTGAATGTCACGTAATGGTTGAACATGTGTCATGTATTTTTGTAAATGTATTTATTTAATTTAATTTTATTTGTATTAATTAATTATTTTTTTGGTGCATGAAGTAAATATTGTACTTTTTCTTTTGATGTTTGCTGTTGTTTTGGTGTGGAATCCAGGAAAAAAAATATGTGGTAATAATTCATGGGTCTCTGAATTAAATAAATACATTAATATAATTATTCAGTGTATCTACAAAGGGAACTGGTTGTAATGATAAAAAATTCACAGTTACTATTAAATATATGCATTTACATCCTTCAATGCTGCTGCTAGTGTCCATATTTAAACCCCTAAATGTCTTCTATGTCCTTATGTGTGGGCACGTTGTTATATAATACAATACTGAAATTTTAAAGCCACCAGAGGGACACAGTTTGGTGAGTTGTTGTTCTACTCTTCCAATTATCTTGAAATATAATCAGTAAATCTTTTAGAAAAAATTACTGATGTGCAAAAAAACCAACAATGTATTTACAGACATACCAGTATTTCATATAAAAGAATAATAAAATTGAGCAGAACTGGAGTCTATGCAACAACAGTGCAGATGTAATGAGCCTTCTTATGTAAATCCACAGGTTGTACTAAAGCCATTTAAACTAAACAATTTCACAGGAAATGTTGAGTCGAGTCAGACCATGCAGTATGTTAGTGTTTAATTGACAATTGATTTCTGATGATTTATGAAATGTTACACCATAAAAAGAGTCAATTTCTTTTGCCTACATTAGATTATTCAGTCAAACAAGAACAAAATGTGATGTGATGCCAATCCTTTAATGAATGAAAAACAAGCCTGTCTGAAAAATATAAACACATCCCTGCCCACAGAAAAGCAAAACAGATGCATAGACAAAATGTTGTGTTCACATGTCATCCACTTGTCAGTGTTATGAGAATATCTGCCATGAAACAAACAAATAGTCATTCAGACGAGGATAGTCTGTGTTATAATTTACTTCACAAATGTGTTTCTTTTTGGCACATAATGTCTTTATTCAAAACAAATGCCATCTACCGCATTGGATAGAAATCTATTGTGATATTGAAAGATGCTTTATTGAATTCTGCAGTGGAAAGAAAGGGCTTATATAGAAACAGGAAGAATGAGGAGAAATGAGAAAAACTGAAAAAAAAATGGAGGCTGCTTTCAGCACAAAAAAAAGCAGCTGTTGAAACAGACCGTAATTATTGAAACGCTCAGTAATTATATTATTTACTCTTAGTTGCAAACAGAATACTCCTATTCTACTACTATTCTGTGTGTATTCTTTTAGGATGTTTATCACATCCTTCATGGTGGTATTTAACTGCGACTACCACAGAAATATGGATAACATCAATATTTTAACATTTGTACCTGATGAAAACCCAGACATTATAATATGTTAAACAACTAGGACTATTTTTGTATTCTGTCAACACACATTATACTGAATATTCAATATTAATAAATAAATAATAAATACATTCTATCTATTTCTCCACATTGTTATTGCTTGAGAAACAGAAATTGACCATAATAATAAAATTTTTACCTTCAAGAATCCACAACATGTTTCTAAATATACACATGGATATAAATATGTGCTTATACTTATGTATATATTATCTGATATATGATAAAGTATATTGACTTAAGTGTTGATATATAATAAAGAAGCAGCTGGTTATCACAGTTTTCTAGCATATTCATGCGTCATATTCCACTGTCACATCTTGAGCGGCAATTAACTCATCTGGAAATGATGATTTAATGGTTAGTTAATCTGTGACTTTCTGAAGCAGTTGTAATGTACAGCTCTGATGTAAAGTTGTTCTAGTAGCTGTAGTGAAGCTGAGATTCTTTTTGTCTCACTCTTGTGAATTCCACTGCAACAGCGAAGTCCCATGGGATATTCATTTAAAGGTTTACTGAAGGTCAGGAAAACAGATTGTCGGAACATTATTGTCAAGGCTGTACCATATGATTCTCCGCTGTTTAATCCTTGATAATCCCATTTAGTAAAGGGTATGTTTGGAAGCATTTGCATGTATTATGTTTTTTTCTTATCCAGGTTTTTTTTCGTTTCATTTGTCACCAATGTGAGGCTTTCACTGATGTATTCCTATAAGTTTGATTCAGGTGAATGTTTAAGAGTGTTTTTCTTATTTGAGGAGGACAATTTGCACTCCAGTTTATTGAATGAAAACACCTTGAATGATGTATTTGACATGTTTGTGCAGCTGTGACTGGCCTTCATAGTAGCAGAGGGGAGGTGAAAAGATGAGTGGAAAAACAAATGCTTCAGACACACACAATAGACAGAGCTGAAGACATAGAAGGTAGACATAAAAGATAATTTTCACTTGTTCCATTGGTAGGTTTTTATTATTATTATCATGCTTTTTTCAAGGAAAATAATCTACCAAAGGAACAACTGAAAATTATCTTGCTAAGATTTCTTTAAATAAGAATTTTCCAGATCTATTGTCTAAAAATAAGTTCTTATATCTTACTGAAAAGTTACTCTTTGGTGATTATGTCTTATTTAAAGTTTGATGACATATTTTGACTAGAAATGCTAAAAAACTTGTTTAGGGTATTGTGTTTATCAAAGTCATTTTAAGAAAAGGTTAAATCTGGATGTTGATTCAATCGGGTTCTGCTTCGACATACTTTTATGGTAAACTGTTTTATACTTTTAGTAGCTTTTCATTTATTGATGGGATTTTATGAGCAAGTTTTAGTGTGGGGTTTTATGTATGGATTTAGAACTGAGTTTTATTATGTGATTTATGTACATTTTAATTTGAATGCAAGACAGGAATTTCTCTTTTCTGTAACTTCTGCTGCTACTGTCTTGGCGAAGAGACTTAATCTTAATCGCAACATGTCTTTTTTCTTGTTAAATAATGGCGACTAATCTGTAACTGTGTGTCAGATAGATAATGTAGACAGCATATGAGGTACAATCTGATGATGATGTAGATCAAATAAAGGTTTTAGTTCTCAATATATTTCAAGCAAGGTGATATAGTGAGATATTTCTAATCCAATTTAAGGAAAATGGTCATACTTTGGTTCGCGCCACATGTGGAAAATCTGCAATGTCTGATGACACTTTTCATTAATAGGATGATGATATGACAAGATACAGTGACATCATAGTCACCACTAAACCGACATTCAAAAATTCCTGCATCCATGGCTGCAGTAGTAATAAGTTATAATAAAGCTGTACAATATATTAAAAAAAAGGGCGGCACAATGGTGTACTGGTTAGCACTGGTGCCTCACAGACAGAAGGTCCCTGGTTCTATTCCCACACCAGACCTTTCTGTGTGGAGTTTACATGTTCTCCTCATGTCTGTATGGGTTTTCTCCAGGTACTCCAGTTTCCTCCCACCATCCAAACACATGCATTGATAGGTTAATTGGTTAATCTAAATTGTCCATAGGTGTGAATGTGAGAGTGATTGTTTGTCTATATATGTTCAGCCCTGAGATGAACTGGAGACTCATACAGGGTGTACCCCGCCTTCACCCATTATAGTTGGATTAGGCCCCCAGTGACCCCTGTGACCCTAGTGAGGATAAAGTGGGTTCAGATGATGAGACGAGAATATATAAAACAATATTCTTATCACAATAATGGAGTGTGCAATATGCAGTAAGTAAATGCAACCTTGACCTTTGACCTTGTGTAATATTGATAATTTCTTTATGTGTATATATGCATTAGTGTGTGTAATATTATGATAATATACCCAGTATTGATTAAGTTAAAGCCTGATATGTCTATGCTTGACACACACAGTGTTACAGAAGATAACTTTGAGGCACGTCACCGTTGACCACCGGAGATCTCAAAACCTATTGGTAGTAGGTGATAAATTGTATAAATCTTCATTCCGAATTGTTTGGTACCAATCTGAAAGTTTTATGACCGTCCCTTCTTGAGTTATAACCGATAATGTGATTTTGACATTTTAGTTAGTTGTGACGTTGACCTTTGACCTTTACTCAAATGGATCATTGCATCTGATGCACACTAGCTATATGTATATGCCCATGTAATTACAGGGTGATATCTCAATTATTCATTGAGTTATAGCATGATATGTCTCTGCGGACACACACACACACACACAAGGTGATTACAAAAACGTGCAATAATTTAAAATGAAAATCAAATCCAATATCAATCTTGTTACTTTAGTGTCTGACCTGAAACAAAAGGGACATTGGAAACAAATTGTTTAGATGCACAGGTTTCGGTCTGGATGAGGACTATGTTGAGGTAAGAGGTGAGTTTTCTACTTGAGAGAAGTTAAGGTTGGGTGAAGCTCACTGACTCTCCTTGCAGAGGTGAAAGTATAGGTCACATGTGAATGTAGAGTGTTTTCAGGAGTGCACTTAAGGGAAACCAATGGACAGACTATACACTGAGTGTGGGTGCATTATTTAATGTGATTCAGCAGTTCTCTCCCACTGAACCGTAACAGCAGTGATCTGTCTCCACTGTCCTCTGCCTTCAGTTGTTTTTACACCTAAATGATTTCTTTTACAGCAGACTTCCATCATCATTCTTATGATTCAAGGCCGATGAGCTGAATATTCAAAACATTTCACCACAGAAACATAATGACACGGTCAAATATTCTTCTGTTGTCATTTTCTTATTCTGCACTGTTGTAATTACGGGTGTCTTGATACAATATTAATATTGGAAATCGGTCCAATATCAGCCAATACATTTTATCGGACTGTTTCAAAAATCTCTGTTCTGAGCGCTCCAATATCACTGGCCTGCAATATTTTTTAGAAAGTATCTGCTTCAGATATTAAATGTGCTAAATCTTACATATTTTAATAACATCAATCATAAAACAAATGACTTTAGTGTTGGTTAGTTCATGTTTTTAATATATATGATGGTGTGTTATTCCACATATATGCTGGTTTATGTACATGTATACAATGGATTAGTAAATATTCCACTAGAAAGAACCTGGAAAGTGAATGGATCATAATGTGCAGACAGTGTTTTGAAGTAGATCTGGTAGATCTGAGACCAATATTCCTTTGGACTAAAACCTATTCTATTGTCCATTCTAAGAATTTGGCATTTTGACCTCAGACTTATCTTGGTAACCACATTTAACACTTGACTTTTCTTTATCAGTAACACATATATAGGAACATTTCATTAGTTTTATTCTGGAAACATTTTACTACACTGGTGATATTGTTCTCTGTTTAAGTAACATTACTTGATAAAACATTTTATAACATTCCACACTACAAAATCAATCATAAAAGTATGAATGATTTGTGCTGATATTGGATTGGATTGATATGGGCCAAAACTCAAGGCTGCAATATCAGTATTGTATCAGAAGAGAAACAGCCATCCTTAGCTATAATCTCCTGCCTGTAGCTGTGGAGGATGAAGGTGTTTCATTAGTTGGTAGTTGCTTGTTAATAATCCCACCAACCTACACTTACCCCCCTGCAGGGTTCATAAAGCTGTCTGCATGGAAATCACTTCTAATCCTGTCGCTACAGTATTCTCTGCAACTCTTCCGCTGTAACAAAAACTCCCCCATCCAGCCGAGGGAGGAGGATGGTCAGAGTTACTGCCCTAGAAGGTAGAAAGGAAGTAGAAGGAGTATGGTACGCCTCCTCTAATTCATGTTCAGCTTTTGTTTTACAAGAAGGTTTTTTTTTTTTATATTGCTGTTATTGTAGGTGGCTTGGATCTGAGCCCAAGTGCTGCTGCTCTGTCACAGAAATGGATGCAGCCATGGCGATATCAACTGCTGCTTTGTGAATTACCATTCTGAATTCTCATTTGTTATTAACCCCATTTTGTTTGTATTTTTTTCAGCCAGACATCATCATATTTGGTAGGAATGGGAAAGAGGGAGATATTAAACAGTTCTGGTATACATACATTCATACTGAGAATAAGTTATGTAAATTGAGGTCAATCAGGTCTTTATTTATCAGATTTTTTTTTATATTCAACTTTTATAAGATAAAAAACTTTCAAGATAAAAAAAAAAGCCTGTTTCATTCAATTATACTTACTTATTGTAATATTGCAACTTTGATTTTTAAAGGGCTAAACTGTACAACTATGATAATAAATTCATATATGAACACACTAAGCATCACTGTTTGACAAACAATATAATACAACCTAAATTAATACGACCATTTTAATTAATTAATTAATTATTTGAGAGAGAGAGAGACAGAGACAGAAACTCAAAACCCCCTCCCAATTTTGGACAGCTGATTGGTCAGTTAACATTCTAGGGCGGGGAATACTCACCTGTACATGCTTCTTTTCACATGGGCATTCCCCGCCCTAGAATGTTGATTGACCAATCACAGTACAGCAAGGGTCCGACAGTGGGAGGGGGTTCTTCAGAGATTATCAATATAATAAGTCCCCAGACCTGTTGGAACCCTTAATAATAATACTAATGCTAATACTAATACTAATACTAATACTAATGCTAATACTAATACTAATACTACTACTACTACTACTACTACTACTAATAATAATAATGCATTTCGTTGGGGCTTTTGATATGTTATACGGTGAATGTAGAGAGTTCTTTTCAGAAATGTGTCTCAGTATCACTGTATAAGCGGCTGTGGCTCAGTTGGTAGAGTGGGTTGCCCAATGACTGAGGGGTTGGCGGTTCGCGTCCCAGCTCTGGCTGTCCACATGTCGAAGTGTCCTTGGGCAAGACACTGAACCCTGACTTAGTAGGACTGACCTTTGACCTTAGAAACCTACTGGTGTAGTGGAAAAGCGCTAAATAAGTGCAGTCCATTTACCATAATACTGATAACAAGGCTAAATATGCCATCTGGACACTCTTTACTGAGGCTGTCAAAAATAATTACTGATCTAACACAAAACAGTACACATTGATTCAGGATCCAAACATGAAATGTAACAGTACACAGTTGGACACGACAGAAAGCTAATACGATGTAGTTATTTTGGCTGTGTTCAACATCTTGGTAGACTTTAATGATCCGTATTTGCGATGTCTAGCTTGGTGGATTCATTTGTATTTTGTATTGATGAGCAAACGACACACAGATTGCAAATACTTACAGGGATATAGAAGAATTTAGTTTGTCAAGAGTTGACCAGAATGCTTCAAAATAATGTTAATTTCTGTCAGTATTTACACATAAAAAAAATCTCACTGTTTTGACAGAAAAAAACCCATTTTAAACATGTAGATTTAAGATTTTAATCATGTAAATTGTAAATGTAAATGGACTGCCCATTACATAGACCTGCAGGTGCCCACAGTGTTTTCTAAACTAAACAACTAAACTGGGAGAAATTTAGGGTTCAGTGTCTTCAGTGTTTTACGAGGTCACTTCAACATGTGAAAAATCAGAGGTAAGACTCAAACTGCCAACCCTTTGGTCAATGGACAACCCGCTTTACTAACTGAACCACGGTCATCCTTTATTTTACACATTTAAAATCATTAAATGTTTACTTTCCATATTCCTTGTTTTTTATTGTTTAGAAAACCAAATAAAAAATAAAAATATATTAATAAAATATATTGTAACATGTGATAGGACATAATATACAACAATATATTTATGAACGATAAACTATTTATTATTATTACTATTATTATTGTTATTCATTGCTGCTTTGCCACTTTGTCACGTAATCACCTGCAATGGTGCTCTGTTTCTATACTGTTTTTATCTAGTCTTTCTTCTTTCTTAAGATGTTCATGCAACTTGCACTATGATTTTATTTGTTTGCTCAGTGTTGTGCTGCTCTCCATGTAAAGCCATATCTAATGTAATGTAATGTAATGTACCGGTAATGTAATCTCATGTCATCTAATGTAATCTAATCTCATCGAATCTTTCAATTTCAATTTCAATTTAAAATTTTTCAAATCAATTAAAATACATAATTTCTAAATACAAATGTGGTTTTGCTAGCGTTTACTGTTTGTGTATAAAAACAACAGATAAATTTAATTGAATCGTAAACACCAAAATGTTCTCTAATAAACAACGTTGCATTGTATTTTCATTTACAGTGTCTTTATGTTGGAATTTTACAGCTTTTTGCAATGAATTTTACAGTCATTTTTTACAGTGTAGTGTTTAACTGAATCTCAGTATGCGTCCTGTTAAAAAAAGAGTTAGGGTTGAGTTGAGTCCCAGAAGAATCAGCAAAACCCTCTGCTGACAGAGACACGACCCTTCCCCCATACAGCATAACCAGCTGTATGGGGGAATGGGACTCAGGGTCCACACGGGACTCACATAGGGTCCACTTAACCAGTGGACCCTGAGTGAGATCAAGTCAAGTATTTCTATGAGCTGAACTCCCCGCAGATGTGGGCTCAGTTAGGAGAGTGGATTGACCGGGTGTCTGTGTGGACCCCAGGGGTGCTATAAGCCTAATGAAGGTCACCCACAGCCCTATGGATCCAGGATTCACGGGAAACATTTACACATTTCATGCATCACAAAACCTAAGGATTAACTATGAGTGGAAACTGAGATAGGACTAAATGGAGGGAGAGTGTGAATAGTTGATGATTCAGTGTAGAAGATGAAACTGAGAATGTAAAGACGGACAGAGAAATGAAAAGAAGGTTTCAGAATTGAAAACCCAAACCAGGGAAGTAGTGTGATTCAAAGACTGGGAGCTAGAGAGAAAATAAACATACACTGAAAAAGAAGTGGGCCTAGCTTTGAATTTGGCAACTGGCCTCACATATCTAGTCGGGAGTATTATATTTGTTGTAATCATGGGTCTATTGTTGATTTGATTTTGATTTAATTTGAATGATTTGTCCATTCACTTCAGCGTGAATGGATCAAAAACATAAACAGGGATCCTGGTCCATATTTCACGGTAAGATAAGGATAATTATGTCCACTGAAATGCATTAGCTAACGCATTAAGTTTAGCTTACCAGACTAGCATCAACGATACATCGCGCTAACAGCTATCTAATCAACCTAACGCCACAATGAAATAAGAAAATATGAATGTGTAATTACATAACACTACATTCTAGATGCTATTTCAAGATTATCCTTTCCATTTTGTGGGTAGCGTGCCGATGGCTGTCAGTACTGATGATATGCTAGCGGTGCCCTGAGCCTACTTAAACTTTATGTTGCCTTCAACCCAGTTACTGTAGCCATTCAGCAAGACAGCCCATTTTTCAACAATATCGATCGTCCAAACTGCTCGCATGTTGGCAACACAAACATTCACTGGAGCTAGTGATTGACAACGTATAGAACTGTGTACTTCTGTTTAAATTCCGTACCCCTCAAGCATAAAAATGGCCACCACGTGAATAAGGCGAATAGGGATGGACATGCTTTTGGATCCAGTCTCAATTGAGGAACTGTGTGTTTTTGTGTTGGGCCTGCTGGGTTAATTCTATTGCCTGGACGGATACTGCAAACCTAGACAGATGTAGAATTTGAAAGATGAACATGGAGGGAGTGAGAGAGCAGACAAACACAAGAGACTCTTTAGTTTGATTTGAGAGGCTCTTGATTTCAGAATGGAGATCAGCACAGGGTGAACTATGCACTAGTCACTTCATTTGGCTGTTTTCAAATACTCGTAATACCAGCATCAATAAAGGCATACATTTTGAACAGCTCAGCCACTGCTACGCTGTCATCACACTAACATTGTTTCCTTCAGAAGTCATCAGCTTTCCATGTTGATTACTGTAATTCTTCTCATCAAGGACTCTTTTCTAAATCAGCTGCAAATCAGCAGTCAGCCCAACCAAATTTTCCTTCTCTTCAGTGTTCTACTTTGGCGAGTAATCACTGACACTACATGTTAATCAGCTCATTTGTACTGAAGAACAGCAGTGGAGACTTCATCACTATGCTTTGAAGACTTTCATTAATTATTCTACGGCCCTCTAGAACATTGCAGCAGCTCCAGTTCACTTTGAATGATGTCAGCGGGAAGATTTTTTTTTTATAACCGCCCGCTGCGCCGTAAACGCCCACTGCGCCGTTAACACCCACTGCGCCATTAACGCCCACTGCGCCGTTAACGCCCACTGCGCCGTTAACGCCCACTGCGCCGTTAACGCCCACTGCCCATGGCAACGGGTTTGTCACTTCAGATTCACTGTACCATATCACTCCGCAGGTAGTTCGGCCACTTTTAAAGTAAATATTCACTTCGTTGTAACTGCTAGCTTATCCAATGTTAACCTATCCTGATGTTATCCTGACCGTAGTCAGAAAATCAGGGGAAATCGCCGTCCTCCTCTCGTACTGAATCTCCAGGGCCGAAGTAAGTATTTTACCCCGGGGTTAACTCCTCTATGCTGGTTTTTAGAAAGCAAGGATCGGTTTCAGTGAGCTTCGTTTTCAATATTTTTTGCAAGAATGGGACAACACCTGCTCTGGTCGCTGACCTGACTGTGTACATCCGTCTCTCTCTTTTCTCCGCCCAAAACTCTCTGCACCTCCCTTCTGTCTGCCCCGCCTAACCCGCAACTTATTGGCTATTTCATAACACTAGTCTGTTAGAGTAGTGACAGTAATAAACTGTAATAACCCATAGAATAAGTGGGATAACGCATGGCCCACGAGTTACTATCGAAAAATATATTTTTCTGATAGTAACTCATAGGCCATGCATTATCCCTTGCTTAATTCTAAGAATTTCACATTTTAACCCCAGACTTCGAAAAATATTCCCCAAATTTTTCTGATAGTAACTTGTGGGCCATGCATTATCCCTATATTTTAAGTCTGACTTTTGAATTATTAAATTTTTTTAATTTGCTGAACGGTTCCATTATTTGCTCTGGAGTATTTCTTAAGATCTGGAAACACAGCAGGAGCCGGAGAAGTCACACAATCTGACACTTTATCAAGATAATTCCATGGATTTCCTTTGGGGATCGAACTGCAGGCAATGTATCAAATATTAATTTATTAATATCCTTCCTTATGTACTGGAAAGCATTTGGCTCAAAACTATAATTAGAAGGTGAAATAAGAAAGTCGATGTGTGAAGTGTGATTTACTCAGCTGTTAAGGGATTTAACGCTCAGCTTCGTTTCTATTTTCAAAACTCTGAACTCTGGGTTTGTTTCCAATCTGCTGTAGGATACAGAGTGGACTATAGGAAGACTATTAAACAGACAGACAAACAAACCCAACCTTTAATTTAGAGGATGTATTGTGTTTATTACTATGAATATATAAATATATGAACTTTATACTGTTTACATTCTCAGAATAGACTCACTTTTACTTTTTCAAACTAGACAAATGTGACAGTATGAAAAATAAGCCATAAATTAGAAATTGTGACTGACTACATCATTAAATCATAATTCTGAGTTTGTTTTCATAATCTTGACTGTCACAGAATTTTTTTTAAATCTCATAATTGTTCTTTTATTTGTAAATCTCCTATTCATGACTGAATAATACCTGAATATTCCATACCCACTAAACTGAGTACCATGTCCCAATAAAACACATCATCTACACAGTAAATAACTTTTACAGGCTTTATTTTTTGATATTTTGAAATGTTTTTTTCCTGCTCAAATAAGTATTATTTCATCCATAGCAAAAAAACAAAACAAAAAAAAAACAGATTCATGTATTTATAGGGCCACATAATTTCTATTTAACTACTTGGTACCTTTATTTATATTTAACCCCCATGAGGACCTGAATTTTGATCCTCATAGTGTCAGACGTCCCCATGGTGTGACTGTATAAACATGTCAATGTCCCCATAAAGATAGGAATACAAACACATACACATACACATACACACACACACACTGTCACGGATCGGGGTGAGGTGGAACAGGAGGACTCCAATGCACAGTACTGAAGGGCAAAATAATTTAATAACAAAACTACAACATAAAGACAAGACAAACACAACCTGGGAGTGGACGGCCAGAGTCCGTGGTGATGATGAGTGTCCGGGTTATGGTGATTGGGGAGATGGAAGCGATAGTCCGGGTTATGGGGGTGACATATCTGAATGGTCCTGCACTGGCAGCTACAAGCCTTACTGCTTATATAGCCACCGATTAGGAACGGCTTGCAGCTGCGCAGTGCAGGACCAGGTGAGTGTGGAGATTGGGGGAAAGGTCACTGGAGCGGAGGTCATGACACACACACTCACCTTGGCATGTAGAGAACCCGCTCAGCCACGACAAATCCCACTCTGAAGAAAAGGTTGCTTGCAGGGATGAATGGAAACACCAGGAACAACATTCCTACCAACACCTCCCTGTTCTCCTGCCTCTGCAGAGAGTGTGACACACACACACACACACACACACACACATGTAAGCACATCAAACAAACGTCACATTCCATTTTTCAATAAATCAAATCAAAAGGTGCCTTAGTGTAACTACTCCAAACAGTGTGAAAGACAGTCATTGTGAATGGTAATGTGTGTCATCCAGACTCTGCCAACACACACACACACACACACACACACACACAGACACACACACGTCCACATTCAGCAGCCATGACCAATCTGTCTTAAATATTAACAATCATCTGTGCAACAGAGAAGCAATTAAGGCGATCAAATTATCAAATTACAGTTAATTCCTTTTTCTATGCAGCCCATATCTGAGGCTATTCATATTTCATAATGCTCGCAGCCTTTGCCTCCTCTCTTCAATGTTATCCCTCCATGGCTGTGTTTATGTGAACAAACAGGACTCTAATTGGCTGCGGTGGTGGCGGTCTCACACTGGTTTCAGTGCATTGGCTCATTAGAAGTAATGAGAGCGGCTACAGTGTGAAGTGCTGATTAGAGTCGGTCCAATCAGAGCGCAGTCTTGGTGTGACCTGCCCTGAGCGAACGCAACAGACGCATGACAAACAGCGAGTGACAAACACCGATGTTCCTTCACTGAGACGAACACAGACATGGTGGTGAATAGATAACATCAGCACTGATAAAGCAATAAACGTTATGAATATCCACAAGTAAACTGCTACAGATAGCATCGTCAGCTGCTAATGGACCTAAAGTTATAGCAGACAGTAATCTGATGTGACAACAGACGGCTAACAACCTGAGTTTTATCTACACAAACTGCTGTGTTATAATTATGGATGTAGATGAGGTAACTGTGCGGATATTATCAACAGATCAACAAACACAAAGTCACTTAGCTGCTCTAAAGCTTGGCTGAATGTTCCCTTGTGCGTTTCATGTCTGGTCGGTCTGTAAGGAGGATGTGTAAAATGTACCAAGAATACACAGAGGACAAAAGATCCATTTCCATCCAGTTGATTGTCCTCACATTTTCAATTTGCACATACTGTACATAAGTGAGTGGAAAGAGACAATCCACAAAACCTTTTAAGTTTGTATGCTCAGGAGAAATATTCTTGTAAATGAAAAGTAAATATGAAAGACAATACCGTATTTTCTGGACTATAAGCCGTTATTGTTTTCATATGTTTTGAACCATGAGGTTTATACAAAGGTGCGGCTATTCTGTGGATTTTTCTTCCACCACTAGGGGCGCTCTAACCGGAATTCGAATCAAAACTACTCAGAAAAATCGAGCAAAGAAGAATACACTACTTTTTCTTTGGCAGACAGAACACTGATGACAAATTAGCAACTGTTAATTATTTTCAAATTCTCACCCCTTCATCATGGAACCCACACAAGGAAGTTCGTATGATGCAAGTTTTAAGTTGAAGGCTATCGATCTTGCTATCAAAGAAGGAAACCGCGCTGCTGCACGTTAGCTTAGCATAAACGAATGGGTAACACTTTATTATACCTACACACAATTGACTATGTATTAACCATTTATTACCCATTTATAAATGGGTTGTTCATTATGTATTAACCATTTGTTACCTATTTATTAATGCCTTATAAAGGTTCATACTAGTGTAAATGTAAAATTTGATTATTTTTTACCAACAGGTGCAGTGTTTACAACTGTTTCTTTGTTTACCTGTAAAGCAGATATACAAACACTGCACCTGTTGGTTAAAAATAATCTAATTTTCCATTTATCTTTGGAAGACACTAGTATGAACCTGTACAAGACATTAACAAATAGGTAACAAATGTTTAATACACAATGAACAACCCATTTATAAATGGGTAATAAATGGTTAATACATAGTTAATTGTGTGTAGGTATTATAAAGTGTTCCCAATGAATGTATGGTGAGATGTTAGAGGTTGCAGAAAGAGCTCATGCAATGTCAAAAGTCAAAAAGTGCTTTCAGTGGACATAAAAGCAGGTGACCTGAACTTACTGGAAAATACTGGTTATTTTTTTTTCTCTTGGTTCTGTTCCATTTTCATCAGCAAAGTTGCTGCTGTATTAAAAGGCACCTTTAGGAAAAAAATCTGTTCAGGTTCATACATATAACTACATTTACGGTTCAAAATCCTTATGTACAGGCAGTAAATATCTGATTTTTCAACATAGATATCAATAATTGTTGTCTTATAATCCAGTGTGGCTTGTATATCTTTTTTTATTCTATCTTTTTAAAAAATACAGCAGCTGCGGCTTATATACAGGTGCGGCTTATAGTCCAGAAAATACGGTAGTCAGATGTTGCTTGATTTAAAACCTAAAACAAACACTGTCATATCAGATGGGAATCAGCAAACAAAACACCTCCATGTTAAACCAAGGCTTTGACAAAGTTTGAGAAGGAAAAGGAAAATTCTATTAAATATTCACATTGGTTCACATTGTATTTTGCTGATTTGATGAAATCCGTGGTACATTTGGATGTAAGGATAATGTCTGTATACTGGTACAGAGTAAACCTGTGATCTACCCAGTATGTCCACAAATGTCTGTTTTCGCAGTACTGATTATCTACTGCTGCCATATGTTTAATGAAAAGATACTTCATTAATTCATTCAATCCCTTGAGGCAACATCACCATAATACGTCTGAGCTAAATCTATAAAATATTTCACTCTAATCAGCAGCAGCACTAAACTTCATCTTCCAGCAGACACAGTTAGCAGCTGTCAAATAAAAAGACTGTTTTTCTGATACTGTCAGGGCTATGAACTAAACGTCAGTGATCTCTGGGCTGAAACTTCCCTCCCTTGTTCAAAAGTCTGCTTAAACTTTCTTTTCTCAACATAAATACAGCATGGAATAAATAAGGAATGGATTTGATTCTGTAAAATTCAACATGTCCAATACAATTCAGTATTCAGTCCTGATTCTGTAAATGGGCAAAAACACTCAGTCATACTGATCTACATAATTCTATTCCAGTCAATCAGCAACAATGGGTGTTCAGACATCACAAGCCACTCTATGGACTTGCTCGTTCTACCTTCAATCCCAGTTATTTTATTGCTATCCATTCATTCCTTCTGTTCATTTTTTTTTTATCTACTTCTTCTTTACTTCTGCATGTGCATGCCTCTATTTAATTACTTTCTCTACACTTTTTGCATTCTGACTTGCATCTATTCCCTCACCATCTGTTTGTGGCTCTAAATGTTGGCTCATCCATCTGTTTCAGATACCTAACAGCACCGATCAAGAGGAACTTTGAATGTCTCCATTTTTAGCATCACAATGAGGACTGTAGTGGATTTAGCTTCAACATCCCTTTAGAAGATACAAGGTTTATCTTCATGTTTTTTGGCCCACAGAAGTCATGAAGTAACATCAGAACTTGACTCCTGTTTGAGCTAATATGGTACAGTGGTTTAACTCCTGTTATGTAATGGGTCAAATGGACCCACTTTAAAGTTTGACCATATAGGAAAAATAGTTAAACACATTTTTTCATTGTAAAACTTCTTCTGCTAACCTTAATTAGTGTAATTAGTGATAACCCCTTTCATCTTTAGATCATATAGATGCTGTTCAAGTCAATTTGACCCAGCAGTCAAACTGGGGGTAAAAGGGTGTCAGGAATGTCAGACTATTTCTTTCTTTACGAATGTGAGACATATTATGTTATGTTTTAAACCCTTTCACAATAACTCTCACCTTACAGTAAAGTACTTACTGTACAGTAATAACCTTCAAAGGTAAAACAAATGTGCAACAACTAATAATCACACACATGTAATAACATTTGCTGGTTTATTTGACAGTAATGATTTTTGCCATTCCACACATGTTAAAAAAAACCCCAAAAAAACCTATTATGTTTATGTGCCGTATATGTATAAAAAACTGAAAAGAAACTATTCATTGTCAGTGCACTTTATAATCCAGTGCACCCTATAGTGCAGAAAATATAATATGTTTATGGGCTTGTGGGCTCAACAGAGTGGCATTCCTCCAGTAATTATACAGAGAATGACCAGAGAAGGTTTGTACTGGAAATTAATCAAAATGCTTGCCTATTTGTAACTTCTACTCATAGTAATTGATGCTACTTGCATGGATTTGTGGCTTTCAAATCAAGTTGAAAGGAAATCATGAAACCAAGGTGCCTCCCAGCAGAATCAGGGGTTATGTCTAATAGCTGGATCAGGTCCTAATTGCTTGGCATCAGACACTCCTCAGCTTTATTTCTGTTCCACCTTCATGTATTTTCATCCTTTGTGCCTTTACATCCTGCTGTGTTTTATGTCCTGTAATCTTCTTATCCTTTGTTTCTCTGATTTGTTTGTCTTCCATCTCCTCTTTGCGTTTGATCACCTCTGCCTCCTGCTGTGACATTCACATACTGCTGCCCAAATCAAGCTGAGCCAATTTGTCACTTACTCCGCATTTCGTTCAGTACAGACACACCGGCTAAGGCTACGTCCAGACAAGTTTGATACAGGTTTAGTTTTGAAACACTGTCAAAAAGATATTACGTAAAAATGGAAATGTTTCAGTAAAAATCAGTGTCGACGAATCGCTTGCTGAAAATGATGTAACTCACATGCCACACCACTATGAGCGCTGTAAGCCAGTCCCACTGGATACAAGAGAACAATAGAAGAAGTAGTGCACATGCACCCATATCCCATTTTCTACCGGCGCGACACACACAACAAGCAACAATAATAACACTGCTAACACACTAACCCATTCACCACTGTTACTCTGTTGTTCACCATTGTTACTGTCTTGTGACGAGAATGAATGCTATGGGTGCAAGGCTGCTGTTTTTTATGGTCATGTGGTCATGACGTGGGTGCGAACACACAGAAAAGGTGCCATATCCAGATCTTCCCATTCTGGGACCTGTTTTCCAAAGACTTCATTATGGGGTATCCGCCATTGATTTCAATATTACAGGACAATATTCCAAGGCAGTCTCTTTAAACATAAAAATGCCTTTATTAACCCCTTAACGCCTACTGTTGCAAATATGCAACATACCAAAAAATGTACTGTATGTGCTAGGGTCAAATTCTGAACAAAACACTGTCCTATGTTGTCTTTTTCCATAATTAAATTTCCAACAAAACACACAAAGGAACACAAAAAATGTGGAGAAAAAATATACTAACACAAAAAAGGGATGAAAAATTCAAAACATATTCAAAAACTCTTCTAAAATACAAGACCCCCCCCCAAAAAAAACCCCCCAAAAAAAACAACATCCCAACAATATATATATATATATATATATATATATATATATATATATATATATATATATATATATATATATATATATATATATATATATATGAAGATTCAGCACATTTAATGTCTGAAGCAGATACTTGCAGAGCAGTGTAATCTATGTAATCCTTATGATGGAATGGAGATAATTTAGGAAAAGCATAATGTGCATCACATGGCAAAGAGACAAAAACAAGTGTATATTGAGAGAGAGAAAGCAGAAAATAGTACAAAAACTAGAGCTTTATCCTATTTTAGAGGTTATTTTCTTCAAAGTTCTCCTATTCCCTCACCATATTCCAGCTGTGCTACAAAATGCTGCTTTTTTGGGGGATTGAATAACACAATCAGTGCTTGCCTTCATAGTTAGAATCTACCATGTTTGTTATTTAATGATGGCAAGAGCATGTGGTATCAGGGTGAACACTATTGACTGGTTCATTTAGAAACAGCCTTTTTGTCTCCTTTCTTCAGTAGAAGGATTTCTTTAACCCTTAACAAACTAAAACTATTTTTGTTGTGCCTTCCAAATGACTTTTTCTCTACATTTATTCCCTTAGTACGACACTATTTATTATACTATTGTCTGTGTTTTGGTTTTATTTTACTGATCATGTACAGGGTGGGTGGTAGTGGGTTCAACAAATAAACAAATAAAAAAAAAAAACAGAAAAATTAAGACACAGTGATATTTTTAACCAAATATGAACTGAACATAAAAAGAAGCGTCTGCATCTGCTGTAACTTATGGACCTGCATGAGTTTTATTAGAAAATCAATACTGCAGAAAATTATGTTGTTTCCATGTTCACTGCAAAAATCCTTTCAATGTCTGAATAAAACATGTTTGATGCCTCTGAAAATCTGCCTTTTAGTTGAATTGCCTTCATGTATTTCTTGATGTTTTATGAATTAGAATGACAGCAATGGAATAGATCTATGATTACACTTGACTTTGTTGCATATTCACACATTGCGATGACAGACTGAACATCCTGTCTACTGTATGAATACTATTTATTTCAGAATACATTTCTATTCTACACTGCAAGTGTAAATACAACTAAGTGTAAATTATATATATATATATATATATATATATATATATATATATATATATATATATATATATATATATATATATATATATATATATATTCCATTCCATAAGTCCATTTCACAAAACCAACCCACAGAGGATGGTTTTACTCAACATCTGCTCTTCATAAACACAGGAAGGAAATAATGGTAGGATCAACTGGGGGTCTCGACTTAATGCAGCATCAGTGGCACCCTGAGGTCAAAGGGGGGGGGATCAATGACTTCCCTGGGTCACAACACGGTCAGTGTAGAGCGCTCCAAACAGAGGAGGGAAGTCATGGTCATGGATGCAAGATTGATACTGACAGCTGCCAGCAGTCTGAGTGAGGTGATGATGTGTGTGTGACCTTACAACAGAAGATGCATTGTTTACCTTAAAACTGCTCTCACCATTTAATTTATTTCTCACCTCTCTACTTCTATAATCTGGAGGGCTGACAGCTCTCAATGGGGCAATTAACATTTAAACACAAGCTATCAGATGCTCATCTCTGTTCTGCAGCTCTCAAACTGTCATAAATACCACATATCTTTCCACAGGGACATATAAATGCATGTAGTGTGAAACATTGATGTCAGCTTTGCATAATCCAAACACCCGAATTCAGTGGAAATGTCAAGGTCGAAGTGATCTGTAAGCAGGTGCAATTACATTATTTATGAGGTTTAACCCTTGAAGACCTAAACATCCACCAGTAACCAAAATACCTGTTGATAGACACTAATCCTACCAGATAAATAATTGGTGTAAAATACAGTGTATCGTCTTTTCTCTGTCATCAGATAACACCCATTTGGACATTCAGAGGCTCTGTAGTTACCATGGAAACACTGCTATCTTCTGCAACATTGATTCATCAGTAAAAACTATGGAGTTTGATAAATGTCAGTAGATGGAGACAGTTGTTTTTACATTCAGTTATTGATATTTTTGCTGAAAAAAAAACTGCTTGTTGAGTTTTCTGTTTCTGACATAATAGACCAAGGGTGTCAAAGTCAAATTCACACTGGGCCAAAATTGAAAACTGAGATACAGTCACGGGCCAAGCTCAATATTCATTGACAATTTTATTTTGGTTCATAGTATCGCCTTTTGTTATATTCCAGTGCTTTTCAAAATCTGTGGGGGGGCCTCCCCTGGGGGGCGCCAGACAGACCTAGCAGCAGAATCAGGCTGTTGGATGGGCTTTACACTACTTTGGGGCGGGCACTAGGGACATATTTTCAAAGGGGTATTTAGATGCAATTTCCTGCATTTTAATCAATCAGGCGTCCAGCTTGATGCTGCGCCAGATGCCACACAAGGCATTGAAAAGTACTGGAGTACCCCAGGGACTCTCGCTACTGAAAAACCTCTTTTTTTCTGGTGAAAGGTAATTTATGATAGATTTTAAGGGTCACCTGGGTTGGTTTATCAATAAAAAGTTACTCAGAGTCCACGCTCCAGTCAGATCCTCCTCTGTCAGATGGTGACACAGTCTGGATCTTTGATGATTGTCAGACTTGTCTTGAGTTTTGTTCTCCTCAAATTGTCTGAGGAATCGCTGTATGTTCATCATATTTTCTTTCATATTTTGTTGATTTTGAAATGTGTTTTCTGCTCGTAGTAGTAACTGCTAAGGAATATTCATGCTCATTTCTGTTGACAGAAGCTACTTCCATTTATAGCAGATCATTAGAAAATAACCAACCAGATTATAACAAATACTTTTTAACACATTTTAAATTAAGGACCTTATGCCCTTTAAAAAAAAGAAATGTGTTTAATTGTAGTAGGATTGATTTATTTATTCATCATTCATTTTAAAAATAAAGTTAATCCAATTAATTGTGGATGTTTTAAAACACACAAAGGTGCTAAAATATGGGCCAAAAAGATTTTGAACACCTACACAGAGTTTTATTTTTAATAAAGAGGGTAAAAACACACAAAGATGTTCAAATATATAAAAAAAGACATATATACATATGCATGGGGTGAAAACAAAGCATTCTGGGATTTGCAGTTTTAACAGTGCATGCAGCAGGTCAGCTCTAATGCACATTTGATATGATCTCACAGGCCTAATATAACATTGGTCTACAAGTAAAATGCTTCCGGAATAAAACTATTGAAATGTTATCACATGTGTGTTACTGATAAAGAAAACTCGAGTCTTAAATGGTGGTTGGTTAAGGTTTCCAAGATAAGTCTGGGGTTAAAATGTGAAATTCTTAGAATTAAGCAAGGGATAATGTATGGCCTATGAGTTACTATCAGAAAAATATATTTTTCGATAGTAACTCGTGGGCCATGCATTATCCCGCTTATTCTACGGGTTATTACAGTTTATTACTGTCACTACTCTAACAGACTAGTGTTGTGAAATAGCCAATAAGATGAAAGTTAGGTGGGGCAGACAG
Organism: Siphamia tubifer; assembly: GCA_020466265.1. Classification (NCBI taxonomy): domain Eukaryota; kingdom Metazoa; phylum Chordata; class Actinopteri; order Kurtiformes; family Apogonidae; genus Siphamia; species Siphamia tubifer. The sequence goes on along the minus strand of CM035794.1, from coordinate 24,981,988 downwards.
AAGGGGGGTGCAGAGAGTTTTAGGCAGAGAAAAGAGAGAGACGGATGTACACAGTCAGGTCGGCGACTGGAGCAGGTGTTGTCCCGTTCTTGCAAATAAATACTGAAAACGAAGCTCAATGAAACCGCTCCTTGTTTTCTTAAAACAACATTACAACGAAGCAAATATTTACATTGAAAGTGGCCGAACTACCTGTGGAGTGATATGGTAAAGTGAACCTGAAGTGACAAAACCCGTTGCCATGGGCAGCAGGCGTTAACGGCGCAGCGGGCGGTTATAAAATCCGCTGACGTCATTCAAAGTGAACGGGAGCTGCCGCAACGTTCTAGAGGGCCGTAAAATAACAGTAGAATAGGTTTTAGTCCAAAGGAATATTGGTCTCAGATCTACTTCAAAACACTGTCTGCACATTATGATCCATTCACTTTACAGGTTCTTTCTAGTGGAATATTTACTAATCCATTGTATACATGTACATAAACCACCATATATGTGGAATAACACACCATCATATATATTAAAAACATCAACTAACCAACACTAAAGTCATTTGTTTTATGATTAATCTTATTAAAATATGTAAGATTTAACGTCTGAAGCAGATACTTTCTAAAAATTGCTAATGTAAGATAATGTCAGAAAAATGATGGAATGAAGATAATTTAAGAAAAGCATAATGTACATCACACCGCAAAGAGACAAAAACAAGTGTATACGAGAGAGCAAAAGCAGAAAATAGTGCTAAAAATAGAGCTTTATCCTATTTTAGAGGTTATTTTCTTCAAAGTTCTCCTATTCCCTCACCATATTCCAGCTGTGCTGGAAAATGCTGCTTTTTTGGGATTGAATCACAATGACACAAACAGTGCTTGCCTTCATAGTTAGAATCTACCATAATTGTTATTTAATGATGGCAAGAGCATGTGTGTAATAGACCCTCAACTTAACTCTGAGATTGTATGAACATCGACAGGATCAGGGAATTTAATGTAGAAAAATACTTAAGAAAGTTTAAATATAGCAGAAAAACTAAAGTATACTTGGTGTTTATGGGTTATGCAGTTGATGATACATGATAATATAAATAAATATAGATATTCAGTAGTATTTTACCTATTACATTACACATGTTTCTGTAAAAGTGAGAAACTGCACAGATCTCTCACAGACTCAGACTTGCTGTTGCTTTGTCCCAGGCTCCTGCTTCTACTGAAGGTTCAAAGTACATTAACTCTGCAGCAGTCTGATTGTTGCCTCCAGCATCTTCCCATGCAGTTTCTTCAACACAAAGACCTGATGAAAATTCTGAAACTGCCTTCTCCCGGGCTTGCTGCCAACTCCAACTGCCAACTTTTAGTCACAGGGGCACCACAAGGCTCTGCATTATCAGCCCACTTAAGGAGAAATGGTTTCCTAGTGTATGCAGCACTAGCACTTAGGTGTAAAAAGACACAAAATGATCCCTATAGGTGAACTATCTTTGTACAGTAACTAGGGCTGTGAATTAACGCAGTTTAATCCAACATCAAGATTAGTCTGATTAAAAAGTTTAAGGTAACCCTAACCCTAACCATCTATCTATCTATCTATCTATCTATCTATCTATCTATCTATCTATCTATCTATCTATCTATCTATCTATCTATCTATCTGTCTGTCTGTCTGTCTGTCTGTCTGTCTGTCTGTCGTCTCACCTAATGAAATCAAAATGACAGAAAAAAAATATCTTTAATTTGTGATGAAGCAGTGCTCTGTATTTTGTTACATTTTCTGCTACTAAACAATTTCCTAATCTTTTTCTGTGTTTTGCTGTTTTTCTAAAGTTTATTTGTTCAGTTTTGATGCTGAAGACATATTTTTTCTTTTGACCTGTTGTGAAGTTATATTTTGAGCAAAAATAACCATCTGGTGCCAACTAGGGACCAGAAAAATCTAAATCAACCTTTTAAAATTAAATAAATATATAAAATAAAAAATACATATTTATTGTGGTGACATCACATCATCCTATGACAAATTAAAAAAAAAGGCATTTTTATAGATGATTGATTCACTGACACTATAGAAAATCTCAAAGTGCTTCATCATCTGGATATTAAATAAACAACACTGGGATTCAAATAAACACAACCATTTCATTCACACTCAACCAGGAGAAAAAAGAGGATCTGGTTGAACAGCACAGGAAAATATTTGACAATAATGTAATGTGGTTGCAAGGATAACACTGCTAACACACTGTAACTGTCAGATATTAATGTGATGCCCTTGAAGCTGCAGATATAAAGTTTCTTTTATTAAACGAGGCTTGCATCGTCAGAAGCAACTGCTCGGGCTATGTTCCTTAACCAGACAGCTAGGTTATGACCTGAAGGATGCCCAGGTCATGACCTTTTATGAAGTCAATCAGACAAATAATAACAAAGACATGAGCAAGAGTGCTTAGTGATTTTAAACATTTGAGCACCCCCTTGTGACCAATCTAGAAATGTTAAATCATTCAAAATGGAATCAGTTCTTCCTCTCCATGATATTCATTGATATGGAAAATATGGAATTTCTAAACTGAATATCTTTTAAGTCATTGCCTTATTATGAAGGGTATCCATTTTTTTGTTTAGGGATGTAATTTCTCAAATAAACTAATTTTGAAAAATAGAAAATATCAATGTCAAAGTAATTTCAAATGTTACCAAAGCTTAACCAAGATGTTTGGCAATAAAACATCATATATATATATCATAGTTTCATAATTACCTTTCAACATGCTGCAGTTCATATGGTCAGAGGACATGAGATGCCTGCATCCACTTGTTTTCTTGGTGTACAAAGTCTACTTTGTCTGATTAAAGGTATTTTCAGAGACTTTGTGGGATAAATACATGATCAGCTGTAGTCTACATTCCCTGATGCGAATGTGTAAATGATCCATTCTCCGTCACCTGCTGGTTTCACTCCATCAGCCTCCAGAACAGAAACCGCCTCCAGAAAGCTCTCCCTGTGTGTTCTACCATCATTGGTCTGCCTGTGAGGACCCTCTTACATATTTAGGAACAACAGACACGCAGGTTAGCAAACAAGATCATTGACAATCCCTCTCTCCCTCTCCACTCAGCTTTTGTGTCGATTCCCTCCGGCTCCGCTGCCCCGCCTGCAGGACTCAAAGGAGGAAGATCACCGTTGTTCTCAGAGCCATTTCACTCCTCAGCTCCTAATCACCCCCTCCACCCCATAAGCTGATACATACACTGACAGTTCCCTTCCAGACTCTTACACCACCTTAAGATCACTCATATTTCCCCTACCACTTTTGACTTTACCTTTGCTGACTTGCTACATCACTTTGTTTTTACACACACACACACACACACACACACACACACACACACACACACACACACACATAACACATCTGTTCATGGCTATTCACCCAGTGTCGCCTTTTCCCACTCCCCCCTCTGGGGGTGTGGCAACTGTCAGTATCTGCATAAGGAGCCATGGACAACAGGATCTGCAGTGACTCACTTGTGTCCTGTGCTGACTTGTGACCCCAGACGTCCTCACTCACCCTCACCTGTCTGATGGGTGGACCTGTCCCCCCCTCCCTTTCATCTACAAATGGACGTTCATCTATAGCCTGTCTGTCCATGGGAGTGGATCTCTCCTTCAGTGTGGTTCTCTTCAAGATTTCTTCTCTTTTCCCACCGGGTTTTGGAGATTTTTCTTGAAGACAAGGAGGGTCTAAGGACAAGGGATGTTTGGGGCTTCATCTATGTCTGTGGTTGATTGTTCTCTCCGGAAAAAACCTATGAGCCCAATGTTGTTGTGATTTGTGGCTCTATAAATAAAATAGAAAATTGAAATTAAAATTGAAATTGAAATAACTTTATTTTGTTTCATCATCTAAACATGCTTCTACCCTTACTCAGGTCGCGGGGGTCACTGGGGACCTAATCCAGCTACAATGGGGAAAGGCGGGGTACACCCTGTATGAGTCTCCAGTTCATCTCAGGGCTGAACATATATAGACAAACAATCACTCTCACATTCACACCAATGGACAATTTAGATTCTGTCTGTGATGCACGAGTGTTAACCACTGCACCACCATGCCGTCCATATTACTTTATTATTTCTACATTTCTTTTATTGTGCTGCTCCATCATGTCTGTTTTTTAACTTGCCCTAGAAAGGATAAATAAAGTTTTCTCAAATCTTGAATCCTACTCTTTTTTGTGGCTCAACTGAAACAGAACCATATTCTGTATCTAGTCTTTTCAGTTAGACTGAGAAGAAAGTGGCAGAAGGTGTATATTTACATTGCATTTTCCCCCCTAATTTCACACATATTTGACTATTTTAATATATAAAGCTGGAGCCTTAACATGTGGCATTAATTTATCTTGTATACCCAAAGTGTAATTATACACAACTGAAGAGATGGGCTAATTGCCAGAGAGCAGAGCCAACACTCAGTGTTTGCAGTTGTAGTGAGGGTTTAAATAGGGTTCAGATCCGTATAACAAAACAGTGGTGTTGATCTGCTTCAGATATTAAAAGTGTTAAATCTTACATACTTTAATAAAATGAATCAGAAAACAAACAAATGACAAAAGCGCCTGTTAGCTCATGTTGTTAATATATATGATGGTGTGTTATTCCACATATATGGTGGTTTATGTACATGTATACAATGGATTAGTAAATATTCCACTAGAAAGAACCTGTAAAGTGAATGGATCATAATGTGCAGACAGTGTTTTGAAGTAGATCTGGTAGATCTGAGACCAAAATTCCTTTGGTCTAAAACCTATTTGATTGTTAATTCTATGAATTTCACATTTTAACCCCAAGACTTATCTTGGAAACTTGCACCAACCAGCATTTAAGGCTTGAGTTTTCTTTATCAGTAACACATATGATAAACTTTCATTAGGTTTATTACAGAAGCATTTTCCTTGTACACCAGTGTAACCTGTGTTGGCCTATCTTTTTTTTTTTAAATGAAAAAGAATTGGATTCGTATCAATAAAATCTTATCAATGCGATAGTATAGAAATGCAGTGTGTTGATGGTGTTATCTGACTGCATGTCTTGAATGTGAAATACAGGAATGCTGAACAAAACACAAAGCTGGAAGTATCCAGGAACAAATCATCATAGACAAAAATCTGATTTCACACTTTATTTATATGTACTTTTTCCTCCAGTGGTGACGAGGGGATGTGTACCACTATATAGGTACATTAAATTTCCATGTACATAATGTTCTGTGTGAATAAAATGATTCCACTTGTACATTCAGGGGGAATGCTGCTCTGCTGAAGCTGTGATGGATGAATAGAAAATTATTTTGAATATTTTGATTTTCGCTGGGTGCAAGAGTCACAAGCATGACAGTTGTTTCTTCTGGAGAAAAAAAGTTACCAGATATGATTTCATGTGTGCAGAATAAACAGTGTGGAAGTGAGAGGAGAGCAGCATCACCTGGCAGCAGTTAGTGTGACTAAACGGTATTTTCTGCCAAGAAACATTCTGTGTGAGGAATGTTTTCTCCCAAAGACTGTAGTGCACTTTAATAAAACTCCCTGAGCTGAATATAATCTCAAATGTACAAAGAAGATAAGTAGAAAAGCCTTGTGGGTGAGAGAAATATGAATGCAAACTGCTAGGAGAAAACATGGGATTTTCTATAAAAGTTATTAAGAGCAAAAAAAAAAAACCCATTTAATGCTTTTTGTAAACACATAGACATATACCACATATATGTAGTGACACACCTTTCAGAGTAAGGTCTGTTTCCATGGTAACACAAAGAGAAAACATGAACCCTGCTAGTTTCTGTGTTTCTGTATTATTCTGGAAATATATATTTTATGAACCATCTCTTATAATTTACACTTTATATCCAAACACAAGAGCATGTGTGGTAGTACACTGGTTTACAATTTTTGTTTTAGAAAGTATCTGCATCAGACATTAAATGTGCTTAATCTGTAGACCATATTTTCTGGACTATAAGGGACACTTAAAAGCCTTTCATTTTCTCAAAAAAGGGACAGTGTGCTTTATAATCCAGAGTGCTTGATTCAATATGGATTAATTCTGGTTATGTTTAATGACTTTGAAGTGATCTTGTGTCATGCATTGTGCTCGCGGCGTGGAGTGCTACAAAATGTTTTGACAGTTATTTTGAATACACTCATATTTGATTTAATGGTATAAGAGTGTGTTGTGTTACATGTTACAATTCAACAAGGTTGGTCAGTTATTGTGAATACACTCAATAACGTTTTTGAAAAAAGGTGACAGTTATCGTGACCGTGTTTAATAAAGTTTGGCTGACTGACTTATTTGACGGTTTTGTTTCACTTAAGGTGCCTTATAATCCAGTGCACGCTATGTGCAGAAAATATGGTGCTTTAATAAGATGAATCAGAAAACAAATGACTTTAGTGTTGGTTAGTTCATGTTTTTATTATATATGATGGTGTGTTATTCCACATATATGGTGGTTTATGTACATGTATACAATGGATTAGTAAATATTCCACTAGAAAGAACCTGTAAAGTGAATGGATCATAATGTGTAGACAGTGTAGATCTGAGACCAATATTCCTTTGGACTAAAACCTATTCTACTGTTAATTCTAAGAATTTCACATTTTGACCCCAGACTTATCTTGGAAACTTGAGCCAACCAGCATTTAAGACTTGAGTTTTCTTTATCAGTAACACACATGTGGGAACATTTCATTAGTTTTATTCTGAAAGTAAAAATCATAAAGCATACAGTCAGAAATGCAAAAGACACACACTGTACCCCCACATTTATCTTCTCATGCAGGCTAAGTCGTGTTTTTAACAGACTAAGGTTTGACTGGACTGACCTTCTAAGAGCACTTGGCTTCAACAAAGCACTAATTAAGGGTCCCACTGGGATCTCAAACCATTGTGATGAACAGGTCTTAAATACACATTGTGCTTGTTAGGGGAACACTCCAAAAGACTCATTATGGTGGGAAAAAAAAGAAAGGAACAGCTGGTATTAGACTAATGAATAATCTTTGAAAACTATCACAGTTAAGGATTATACCTAAAAGACATCTAAAGTACATTATGTGCTGTGAATAAAAAAAAAAAAAACAGATGTCAATTAAAATCTGAAAATGGCCAAGGAATGTGGCAAATAATGGCTCCCAAAAAGAATATAACAATCCCAGTGCACATCAGTATAGTTTATCCTATTCCAGAGGTGTTGAACTGAACTGAGTATAAGTACTTTGTTACTGTACTTAAATAGATTTTTTTAAGGTATCTGTACTTTACTTGAGTATTAATTTTTCTGTCAAATTTTTACTTTTACTCCCTACATTTGTTCATAAATATCTGTACTTTACACTCTTTACATTCTCAGAATAGACTCATTACTTCAAATTAAACTATTGTGACAGTTGCTTCAGAGGGAAAATCAGTGGAGGAGAGAAATTGCAACTTTCTGACACACAAGTAAATTTTGCGACATGTCACCTTTGACCTCTAGAGATCTCAAAAACTATTGGTAGTAGGTGATAACACCAATGATGAGAATTGTAGAAATCTTCATTCCACATCGTTTGGTACCAATCTGAAAGTTCTGTGACCCTCCATTCTTGAGTTATATTCCATGATGTGATTTTGACCTTTTAGTTAATTGTGCCCTTGACCTTTGACCTATACTCAAATGGATCATTGTATTTGATGCACATTAGCTACATGGTTATGCCCAAGTAATTTAATGGTGATATCTCAAGTGTTCATTGAGTTATAGCATGACATGTCTCTGTAGACACACACACACACACACACACACACACACACACACACACAGTGATTACAATAATCTCTCCCAATCAATGTTGGGTGAGATTAATAAATAACAGTGATCCGTCCAGAATAAAACAGTACAATGGAATTTAAAGTGAACTAACCTAAATGTAACGCTGGGTCTTTATCAGTTAAACAAGGTTCAGCATAAAGTTTGGATTGTGTTTCAATGGATAAAAGCTCATGAGTGTGTGCAGTAAATTAAGCTAAACATGACAGTCTAAGACCTTTTTTTTGGCCATGTATCTTTCTGCACTGCTCAAGGGATGAATACCGGGAAGTTGATGAAAGTCTCTGCCATCTGGAGACACATATCCTTGATAAGCAGCTCATCTCACCTTTAACAGAATGTGTGTAACAGTACTGGCCTGCCTGCATTAGTGCACTATTAACTGTGCGATACCACTGACGACCAGCTCTTGGACTGTGTTTGCTGTCTGTCATTGTCTGATGTTGTCCCAGTTGCATTGCATTGTGAGATAATTAGGCTGGTAAAAGGTCCAGAGCTAGCACAGTATAATATTCACCTCCAAATAGTATGCAGTTTAATAAATACTATTGGTTTCATACTGTGCTTTCTCATATGCTAAATAGTCTTGCATGCTGTTTTAGCCCCATAATAAGGATGTTTGTGTGGAATGTCAGACAATGAGTTATATTTACATGTGAATCGTCATTATCCATTTTATTGCTGCAGGACTCTACCCTCATTCACGACATTCTGTTTTTTCCCCAATTTATTTTGAACAAAAGAGAACAACGGACAATGAAACATTTGTTCAAAAGGAAGTGGGAAGAAGTCAAAACTAATCTAGTCACACCCCTTCTCCCTACACAAATGGTTGATAAAACCTATATATGTTTATCTCTTTTCTATTTATTACAAATACTAAAATTAATAACAATCATAATATTCATATTAGCAATATTAGTCATATCCTAACAATACTAGTGACAATACTGACAACAATAACTAGAAATGTTATGTTATGTTTCTGCCAGAGTTTGTTTGTCTGTCTGTTAGTTAGCAAGATAACTCAAAAGGTTATGGACGGACTTGTTGAGGGTGTCACAAGGAACAAATTATTAGATTTTGGTGATGATCCAGAAGAGATCCTGGATTCTGGATCACTTTGAAATCTTACATTGCGGTAAATGGAGAATACATTTCAATGTAGTTGCAGTTGCCCTGTCAGTTTTCAACAGGAGACGCAGACTACGGCTGATGGTTCATAGGTGAAGTTTTTCTGTGTGGCAAAGGACACGAATGTCTAGGAGAGGACAATGAATAGCTGATGTTTGCTGTCTCTATAATGGCAGTTATGTTTTTCTCCTGAAATATTTCCAGAAAAGTCTCCATCTCCTCCTCTGTTCATGTAGTTTGCGCCATTTTCACTCTGAGTGAAGTGATCGTGTGGTCATATATGTCACAGCCTGTGACATATAATTGTGGAAAAAGTGTTTCCGTTGCACTTTTGTGATATATTAAAATATCAAATTTAAGTGTTTTTTTTTAAATTCAGGTGTTTCCATTATCAGTTTTTATAGCGCTATTTACATTTAGCAAATTTCCAAAGGTAATGGAAACACAGCTAATGTCTGCATGCTGTATAGTTTATAACCACCTTCTGATTGTGACGACAAAGAGCTAAGAGTGACTAAAAACGGACTATGAAATGCAACACATGGCCCAGACATCTGTAGAGTTGCAGTTCATTGTTGTTCATTTGTTTGTTGATGTAGGACTATATCAGAAACTGGATTCTCTACAAACAAATTTCAGGAACCAAGATCAGATTCTGACATGCTGGTTTCATTTAACTTAAAACCAGGGTTGATTTACAGGAGCAATAAAACCCCCCACAAGTCTAGTGCACATATAAACACACTTACTGTGGTCCATCAGATACAGTCCAACCACATTTTACAGCCAGTTTTAATGGATATAGTTATCTGTACCATCTGTGCTACAGCTTGTGTCTCTGACACTTAATGTGGTTAACCAGGCGTTCAGAACAAACAGATCACTGGGTTTTAACATAACAGGAAAAGCATTCGTGGTAGGACGCTTCAGGTAACACTAAATGTATTCATTGTGATCAAATGATGCAGGTTAAAATTGTTATAGATGCTGTTTGTCCTGAGAGGAAAGTAGAACACCGTGTCAGCAGCAGGGATATGTTTATCACATTTCATCATCTGCTTTCCTATTGTTATCTTAAACAGAAAAATTCTTCCAAGGAGAACATTTTATCAGAGGGCAAACACCAGACAATGAGTAGCTTAAGTGAGATAGGCATCGTTAGCTGTTTGCAGACATATTTTATGGTTATTTTGCCTTAAAAACAGTTGACAGGAACTGTAAAATTGATTTCATGATGAAAAAAAAAAGCTTTATGCTTACTTGGTTTGATTTAGTCTTTTATGAAAGAGCGGAACTAAAGGGAGATGGAAGACGTTCTGAAAAACACTCATCTTGCTTGACTAATCAGTTGTTTATAGTGTCTTCCCAGATAAAAGTTTTTCCAGTAGTTTGACAAGTAATGACGGGTGGTTTTAGCTTAGAAAAACTTGAGAGCCTAGATTATTACCTCCAAACAAGACGATGAAAACATGCCTCATTTTCTTTTGCAACGCTTCAAAAGTTTACTGCAAAACAATTGAACAATTATATAGTTATTGGGAATCATTACTATCTCCTCTATCATAAACTCTATTAGTAGGGATGTTTTACTGCACAGATATAGGAATAGATCTAATTCATCTTTCTCAATTATCGTATGAATCAATTGTAACCAGAAAATGTGTTTCAAAGTCATTCCAAAGTATGTGAAAAAATAAGCTTTTTATTGCTTTAAATTATCTTATGTCTTATTTTGTACATTCATAGAGATAGGTACCAAAACCTGGAGCTAAATTATTAAAAACAGAATATTAATACACTCAGATCAGCATACAGTGTGTATATATATGTGTGTGTGTGTGTGTGTGTCTGTGTGTGCAAAATAATTACATAGACATAATTGTAATTTAAAAGACAGGCCTGTACGTTAATAATACTTAGTGTTTTATTTTTATGATTAGTGGCAATTGTCATTCAGTAATTAACAATTCTGGAAACTGCTGAGTTCATAGAGGGTGGATGGAAAAGGACACATGTAGAATTCATATTTACTAATACATTTACTGACTTAAATGTGTTTATCTATCATAATAGTAACACCGCAGATGGCCCAGACTATCGAGTGAGTAGGGTTGAGTACCAAAAGTCGGTATATGTCTGGAACCGGGGCAAACATTAACGATAGTAACCAGACCAAAAATTAACGTGAATTTCTGTACCATATTTCGGTACTACACATATATGCAACTGTTGTTTAATAACACCCTCTGTCCACTGTTAAACTGAAGCATGCACACAGAGTAGAGCATATGATATCAACATGTTGAAGGTGAAAAGGTTAAATGTGAGATTACAGTTTACAAGAAGTTCCAGATTCTTCCGTATGCAACAGGTGTCTATAGACATTTAAAGGTTCAAGGTTACTTTATTAGTAGCCGTGGGTAGATTTATTATTATATAGATAAGTAATTTCTCTATTTACATGCAATGGTGGGCATATGTCTAATTTAATGAAGTACTTGGTGACACATGGTGTTTACCTTAAAGCAGAAGCTGCACCATCTTTGAAAGGTTCTGTGATTATCTAAGTAGCCTAACACTGTGCTAATAGCACACCAGCAATGGAAATACCTAGTGTGGAACTGACAGACCCAAGACATACATCTTCTGACCAGCTACTGTAGAGATACTAGACCATGACAGTGACAGCGTGAGTCATTTTAATGCAAACTATAAATGTTGTTAATTAACTGGTACATTTGAATTCCTCAGCTAGTGACATGCAATGTACTAGGTTAATAACTTGTAGCAGACATGTGGTCTCACAGTTTGTGCATTTGTCAGACAGACTGGGTCGGTAAGTTATCAATTAAATTTTAATGTTACAGTTCAATCGTGTATGTCTCTAGTTGTAATATGTTTATTTTTTCTTTTTAAAGTCCCCTGCTTTCTTTCCACTGACTTTGACGACTCTCTATAACAACCATCATTTCAGTTGTTCTACATTGTTCTTCTTAATTGAATCATATTGAAATTAAGCTCCCAGGACATCATTTTCATCCAATATTATACATGCTACAGCAGGTATCAATGCCATTATAATGTGTTTGTTTGCACGAACATTAATTGCATTCATGCAACTCGGAGTTCATGAATATTAATGAACAAATTCTGATGTCATTTGAGATCAGTCCTATTCTAGGACATGGAGATTATTCACAAACAAATAGTAACATGTTGACACAGTGAAAATGACACTAACTTAAACAGTATTGATAGAAGTCAGAGCAGTTTGATGTTAGCAGCTGTGACAGAGGATGCTTTGTTGTAGGCCCCGCCTCCTTTACTAAGCAGCCAATCAAAGACATTCTATTGGTGCAGTTTGGATGCTATTGTTCCATGTTGCTACATGTTGGAGGTATTTAACCCTGTGTTGTAATGGAAGATCTCCAATTGTTGAACACGGCACTGGGTCTTCTTTATTGGTGACATACAACAATGTTATAGAGGCTTTTAAACCAAAATACAAAAATGATATGATGACACGTTTTATTTGATGACATTCCTGACCCCATAAGCAGAATTGTGAAACAAGCAGACTGATGATTCCAAAGAACTTAGCTACTGGGTTCTCCATTCCCATTCCTACCTCTCTGTTGAACCACATTTTGTAATAAACAAACATAAAAAAACTTCTAAAGTGTGTGCAAAATTTGGTGAGTTTTAGTGCATGGTCAGGGGGTCAATTTTGGGCTCAAAGGGCTGACGTCATTGCGATCGCAGTGGACTCAATAGGCCTTGTGCCAGACGTAGTCTGAGGTGAAGGCCTAATAAATGCAACCAACACATGTAGGTTTGTGGACAATTTTAAATAATAACGAATCACTGAATATAAGTTCTACCTTAAACAATGTAAGTGTCTTCTACTTGTTTAAAGAGGTGCTGTGACCAGATAATTTAGCCATTAAAATTAATTTTAAACAAATATGAAATTGCTTCAAAAAGCTAAACAACAACATTTCTATTTCAAAAATATATCCGTAATTTGAAATTGTCTATGTCTAATATGTCTAATTACCAGCCAAGCCATAAACCATTTGGAATGTTTCCTAAACAGCTCCTTTACTTTTAGTACCACACCACCAAAGCACCTGCTGCTGCAAAATATAATAACTTATTACATAATGCAGCAAAATTTATTACAAAGTGCGTTGGGGCAGTTTATTACAAAATGTGACTTTATTACAAAATTAAATTAAAAATGTATTACATTTTGGACGTTTATTACAAAATGGACAAAATGTGGTTCAACACTCCCACACAAACTACAGGAAGCCACAGAATTATAGCAAAATAACTTCCTTTGTTGTACATTTATCACTGTCTTCTTCTTACCTGCAGTGAGAAGATACAGTGAAGGCAGAGAGCGACCATCACTAACGCCAGGAGGACGGTGGCCACGTTGCGCATATCGGACACTGACTCCACCAGGGGGATGCTGCCCACCTGCCAGTCATAACACAGCATGACGGGGGCTAGCAGCAGCCAGGCATTGAACGACAGCAGATAGGAGTAGGTCAAGACTCTGTGGAGAGAGCACAAAGAGAGGAAAATAAAGAGAATGGATGTGAGATGTGAAGGGAAGTCTGAAAACAAAGCCCCCTGACTGTCAAAGCTGGATACAGTCTTCCTGATGACATCAGACAAGCCTCTATTCAGGCTCTGTTCAACTGTGCACTGAAACTGAACTACTTCTATCTGCACTCTTCCCTTTTACATCATTTTAATTGATTGATATTTATGTTCTATTACCTCGCAATGTGAAAAGGGAGAGAGGCATTGTTTTTTGTTTGTCCATTTATCTGTCTATCTGTCTGTCTGTCTGGTTGTCAACAACTTTATGCAAAAATATCACTGGTCTACAAGTAAAATGCTTCTGGAATAAACCTAATGAAATGTTACCACATGTGTGTTACTGATAAAGAAAACTCAAGTATTAAATGCTGGTTGGCTCAAGTTTCCAAGATAAGTCTGGGGTCAAAATGTGAAATTCTTAGACTCACAAAATCACACAAACTCTGGTTTTCTTGATCTATGGAACTACTGTTCTATGGTCTGTCATTGGTGTTTTTGCTAAGACTCACTCTCGTGATGCCACGCCGCATCATCTGCACTACTTCCGGTTTGTTTGGCACTGCCATCCAGAGGCGAAAGTTTATTGGCTCATAGCTTGACCATCACACGGCCTAAAAAAATATGTTGTGTGTTGAAAAATAGAATAGGCAATAAGGAATTAATCTTCTATTCTACTTTTGTGCAAAAACTGTGGATTCAGTTCACCTTTAAATGCTGGTTGGCTCAAGTTTCCAAGATGAGTTTGGAGTAAAAATGTGAAATTCTTAGAATTAACAGTAGAATATGTTTTAGTCCAAAGGAATATTGGTCTCAGATCTACCAGATCTATTTCAAAACACTGTCTGCACATTATGATCCATTCACCTTACAGGTTTTTTCTAGTGGAATAATTACTAATCCATTGTATACATGTACATAAACCACCATATATGTGGAATAACACACCATCATATACATTAAAAACATGGACTAACCAACACTAAAGTCATTTGTTTTATAATTCATGTGTATGTAAGATTTAGCACATTTAATGTCTGAAGAAGATACTTTATGAATAAAAATGTAGAGCAGTGCTATATATCTATTTGTCTGTCTATCTAGCTATGGAGGCCATATCCACTGCTCTATTCTGTATGCTGCTGCAAGGTCTCTTTCTTTGTGTGATTGTGCACTTACAATGATTGACATTTATATATAAATCTCATTTTGGGCTGCTTTCATTTGATCTTTCAGTAAAACTCAAATATAGTTTGGTCTGTGCTTCAGAACATCCAACCAATAGTGGTAGTTTGCAAAGTGAAAATGGAGTTTGGTAAAATATTTCACCCTCGTTCATAGAGTGATTTAGAAAAGGACCTTAAACCATCAGCAGGACTAAAGATTTTTTTCAATGGATGTGAAATACAATGTGATTGTGTGTGAATTTGCACTGAAATCATTCTTGAATGCATTTTTTATTTCATTATTATAGAATTGTATATATCTGGATATTGGATATATTCATTTGCAAAGTTGACCTCAACCTGGTTCAAAATCAGTTATCGTGGGATAAATTCACTCTTAACACAGCTCTGACCACAGGATCATGTTATACAATAGTCTCATAAGAATCTGGAGTTAGCCGTCCTTGATCAGGAAAGGGGAGAATTGGGACAAAAATGCCTACCCTGCCTAGTTTAATCTAAATGCCCAGATGTGTTCAACAGTAGAAGGGAAAGAGGACACCATTACTTATACCATTTTTCCAGACAAGAATTTAGTTGTTTTCAGCCTTTGTGTCCAACACATCAAGATCGTGTCCCCTTAAGAAGTGCTGTTCTCTGTAGCAGTTAATAATGAGATATAATTTGTATTGGCAATATCTGAAAAACAATCATCTAAGAGTCTAATTATTTTATTTATTCCCCATTAGTGTGTATTATTTGCTCCAGGGGGAAAATCTCTGTAATAATCCAGAGCTATCAGGAAAAAAAAGTGGACAGATAACAGTAGAAACATGCCTCAACCATTATGTTTCTTTGAAGTGATTAACAGACTTTTCTGAGCTATACATGATACATTAGTCCCTAACTTAAAGGAAAAATACAAATTGTGTGATTTTTCATTAAATTGTACAGTTAAAATGTGTTTATTGTGGATATTTGGCTAATTCGGACGAAGTCTCGATCAGCTATTGCTTCATCCGTCCATCCGTAATTCACTAAAATTTCTTCTCCCTAATTTTTGAACAGATTTCTATTCTTGATTCATTAGATAGATCTAAACACTGGGCACAAAACTTATCACTTTGTTTGTCAAAATTTGCCATTCCAACTTTGTTTTGTTTTTCCAGTCTGTCGCTACACTCACTTCTCCCTCAGATTTCAATTATGATAGATTCATTAGAAAGTAATTGTCCCAATATTAGTTTAAATCAACAACCTCCTGTGTATCATTTAACAGCTTTAACCACAGTAATATGTCATTACCCAGTTAGCTACTTTTGTTCAGTCAGATGTTACCCCAGAAGAGCTTTGGGGGCTTCCTATACCATTCACACTGTTTTTGGCATTTGTTGCTAAAAACACACAGCCACACAGTGGGATTGATTTTTATCATCTATTGACTATTGATTCCCTTTTGTTGATAGCAAGACATCACAGCTGTGAGGTCCAGATGAGCACAGGGAGATTGGCCCTATTTTATATATATGAGTCTGGTTCATGCAGAAATGTCAAATTAAACGAAATGAAAAACAAACACATTAAAAACATACATATATTTAAAAGAAATTTATAAAAATGTAAAATAAATATCCACCTCAATTTCTCTGATGAGTATCACTGAATCTATAATATTACCACACAGACTGAAATTAGACCGCAATAAATCTGGAAATTTTAATGACAATAATGATAATAGATTACATAATGGAACATTGAGACAATGTTTTTCAGAACACAATTTAATTAACCATGGAAAACACCATGAAAACATCACCCTTACATTTACATGAGTTCTTGAGATATTGAGGCTCTTCCACTGTTTGAATTTATTCTTGTAGGATTCATTACATTTTCAAAAGTTGCTCTAAGATACAAGATGTTTTTACCTTCTGTGAAAAAAGCTGCACATTTCTCACATTATATCTTCTAAAAACTGCCAAATAACATTGTGCTTCAGAGCAAATTCAGCACATCAGACCTTCAGATATTTCTAATTATTTCCCATGTAATGTAATTGTAGTGACTATTTTTCTAAAACAAAAATATCATCTATTTGATTTGTAATGCATTACTAAGTGTTCAGTCATGGCATTCATTTCTATATGATGTATATCTTGAAGTTTATCTGTGCTTTATCTACTCATAGTTCTTCTTAGTTTTAGGCTGAACAGCAGTACTTTGGAACCTGACATTTAGAGTGAATCGCATAAGCCTGTGCCAAGTCACAGTGTATTAACTGCTAAAAGCCTGCATCATGCTGTTCTTTTTTTCACATTTTTTGGTTGTTGTCCTTTTTCTGTCCCTTTTTCCTTGATTTTCCTCGGTAGGCTCAGGGCTGCATGGCTCTCTAATGTATTGATCAATCCTCACTCAAGACACTTATTTGCTTCTATTGAAAAAGTCAGGAGTGGACTGAAAAACTGGACTGATCTAAGGACAGAGGACAAAAAAAATGAGGAAAAAATACATAGAAAAATACCCATAAAGGAATACCAAGGGACTCTTTACTTGACTAACTTACTTTCACTTCCCACAAAGCTGCTGGTAATGAAACATTTACCTCTTTTCTAAGCACCAAAGGACAGCTGGAGCAGTTGTGGGCAGTATATTTCTGACACATAAACAACATCTTCAATTTACCCACAAGTCCTAGAACTATAATTGGTTTTCACAGAACTGAGGAACAACAATATACATACTAATTAAGACAGTCAGACAGCTCGGTGGCTGAGGGGCATGTCATTACAACCTAAACGGGTTTCTCTCTCATCTTCATATACATCAGGCAGGGCTTGGAGGACACAGAACACCCCCACACTGGTTTCCTGTTACCGCATTTTCTGGACTATAAGCCGCACCTGTATATAAGGCGCATCTGCTGTATTTCTTTTAAAAATATAATAAAAATAAATAAATAAATACAAAGTGTACCGGGTTATAAGCTGCAGATATCTAGATTGAAAAATCATATATTTGCAGCATGTACAGAAGGATTTTGAACTGTAAATGTAGTTACATGTTTGTACCTGAACATATTTTTACCTAACAGTGACTTTTAACACAGCAGCAACTTTACTGATTAAAACGGACCAGAACCAATAGCAAAATAACCAGTATTTACCAAATTTATGTTTCTTTCTCCCGTGTTTTAAATCACAAATTACATTAATTATCTTCAATGAAACCAAAGAACTTCTTCTGTGTCACAGTTGAACAACCTCAGAAGCTCTTCGTCACATCTGTCTCCATGATGAAGGGGTGAGGATTTGAAAAATAATTAACAGTTGATAATTTGTCATCCGTGTTCTATCTGCTAAAGAAAAAAAAAACAGGTATTCTTCTTTGCATTGATTGTTCTTAGTAGTTTTGACTCTAATTTTGGTTCGAGCGCCCCTAGTGGTGGAATAAAAATCCACAGAATAGCCGCACCTTTGTATAAACCTCATAGTTCAAAACATATGAAAAAAGTAGTCCAGAAAATACGGTACTCCGACTATTAAACATAAAAAATATTTTTACATGCCATATTAGTTATTAATGTTTCTAAAGTCATACCTTAGTCCTCCCCTCTTCCTTTACCTCTAACTATTGCTTTGATTTAGTTTTATTTTAACAGCTTGACTGAGTCCTCATCCTTCACCTCAATATAATCAGCATCATTTGGTTTCAGCTCCGAAATGGGCGACATGGTGGTGCAGCGATTAGGACACATG
The DNA here is from genome assembly GCA_020466265.1 of Siphamia tubifer. Classification (NCBI taxonomy): domain Eukaryota; kingdom Metazoa; phylum Chordata; class Actinopteri; order Kurtiformes; family Apogonidae; genus Siphamia; species Siphamia tubifer. Next base: position 24,963,446 of record CM035794.1, on the reverse strand, counting down.
CCTCACAGCAAGAAGGTCCTGGGTTCAATTCCAACATCAGTGGGTGGGACCTGTCTGTAAGGAGTTTGCATGTTCTCCCCGTGTGTGGGTTCTCTCTGGGTGCTCCAGCGTCCTCGCACCATTTAAAGACATGCACTGATAGGTTAACTGGTTACTCTGAACTGCCCATAGGTGTAAATGTGAAAGTGATTGTTTGTCTCTGTATGTTCAGCCATATGATGAACTGGCGATACTTGCAGGGTGAACCCCCCTTTACCCTTAAGTAGCTAGAACAGCTGTGACCCTATAGTGAGAATAAAGCGGGTTCAGAAAATGGACAGACGGATTGGAAATACAAGTCTGCTACATTAAGTGTGTCTGTGTATATATATATATGTGTGTGTGTGTCAAAATTAAGGATTAATCCACCATCATTACTAATCTGATTACAAATTTTAAAACCATCTCTGGCAATGCATTTAGTCCAAGCACAGTTGATCCAGTACTGACAGCAGAATCAGCCCATTAAGATGGAAGAAGGTAAACAGCACTTTAGTCCTCTGGATGAAAATATGAGGACAAAAAAATCCAGGACAGAACAATGGACCAACATAGAGTATTATACACACTCTGCAGGAAGGAGTTTTACAAAATAACTGCATCATTGAACAGGACATTAAAATGAACTAAAAATATTGTAGTGAGTACAGTCTCACTGAACCATGTAGCTCATGATGCAAATCCCTTTAGGGATAAATTCGGTGTATACTGCAAAAATATTACACAGTCTAGTGCAGTGGTGAAAATTAAACTAACCACTCAAGTAACATACAAGGGAACATTTTTTCATTTGCCTGTATCTGATAATACTTGTGTCCCCAAGTTGTTATAGTGATGCACCTAGATTTTTGCTAGTGCACCCATCTTTTTTGGGTTGGGAGGACTGGTGGCCCTAAGTCAATAGGTTAGTCTTGAGCCCTGAGACAGTAAAAATGAGCTGCAATCAAGACAAGATGAGCCTAATGAATCAGCCTCATTGAGTGAGTATACCTTTGTAAGCTCAAAGAAGGCACAGTGGTGAGTGAGGCGACGACAGCCTGTACCGGACCTCCGAGAACAGTCACAGACAGTAGTCAAAGACACATATAGAACATCAACCTAATCAAATAACAGTAAAAACATTGAGAGTTGGGAAGAAGCAGGATTTAGTATGATAATAGAACCTCAGACATAGCCTAGCTGTTCTATCCTCGTTCATTCCATGTATGGGTCTAGTGGTGCTTCACAGTCATGGGAGGTGGGGCAAAAAGGTTGTCCTTCAAATCCCTCTGTATGCAATAAGACGGTACTACAACCAATGAGCGTAATCCTTAGGATGACGTAGTTAGAGCACCGGAAAGTTCACAGAGGAGTCCGTAGAAAGTTTCAAATGACTAAACAAAATAGTAGATTATGGAGCTTAATTTAATGATTGCTGACGTTTTCTCACATTCTTCACTCATTTATGATAAAAGGAAATCACCACCAAGTCGGCAGCCATCTATTCTCGCTGTTGATCTTCTTCTATGGTTGTTTGTGGTTGTTTCTCTCCAAATCGTCGCAGCTTTGTTACGCACGCCCTCTGACTCTATACTTCACCGTGATTGGTCAGCCAGTTTCAGGAAAATCGAGCCAAAGGTTACATTAAGCGTAGCTAGACCTTCTATGGTAGCAAATTAGATTTGTTACCGCTAGGGGCGTCTAGTGTGGCTAGGCTACCTCAGACCCTCAGTTCACACTTAATCATGCTCATCCTTTGGAAAAACATAAAAGTTACTTCCTTAAAAAAATCTGACATCAGATATTCAACATTGAGGCCAACAACTCTGTGTATCTGCATTTCAGTGTTTATTGCTTCAGTTCCTTTTAACACTGTAAAAATGTAAAGCAAAACTGTGAACTTTCACACCAGGATTCCATGTTCTCACATTGGTGAAAAAGTATTTCCCAATTGACATCTTCAAGAGTAACAACACGATATTGACTAAACACAAAACACATATTGTATTTAGATAGGAAGTGAAAATGAACTACCACATTAACAGGGATGCTGAGTTTGTTACTGTGCCCCTTTAAGCGTTAACATGGTACATATAGCACAATTCTGTGGTCGACACTACTGTATATTACTACTTAGATTTACTGTATGTATATAATTTGTTCACCATCATCTGGGGCCTCCTTTGGTTTGTCAGTCTCCCGGCAGTTGATCAAAACTCCATAGACTGCCTTGACTGTCGGTAGATAAACTCCTGACCATGTAAAAAAAAATGCTCGGCCATAGCGTGTCATTCTTTTAAGTCCCATTAATATTCTTTTCTCACAACTCACTTCCAACAAATCTGAGCACAACGCTAAGTCAATTCTCCTCTGTGACTTCGGTGAAACAAGGTTATCTCACAAAAGACTGTCCTCATCGATTGCGAGGTTGAGCTGCACTGAATTCTGAACAGTGAGGCACTCAGGACAGAGACAGAAAGGCTGCAGGTTAGATATTGATTTCCTCCAGGACAAGCTAACGGAAGAGACTGAAGCTCAATGTAGCTGTGAAGCCACCTGCCGACGGGCCGAGGCAGGCTGTGTCCCCTCTGGATATTGCAATAAAAACATGTCAGGAAGACGAAAGGAGCTGCCGGTGCCCCTCCCTCATCAGATTCCTCTGCTGTCTACCTTTGTTCCCTTGACTTCTACTCGGATTGGCCATTAAAAAGAGTGACGGTCAGGCAGAGACACAGGAGACTGAAATAAACAGGGGCTCGGGTCAATATGCATACAAAGACTTACAGAGGACTTACAAAGGTTGTCACATACTCTCACACACTGATGAGGCAGGCCTCTGGTGTGGTGCTGACAGGCCGTTTAGCATGCAGCCCAATGTTTTGCAGCTGCCATCATCTGATCGGTCTGGGCCAAAAATTCAATTCCCTTTTCTGCACTTTGCAAGAGCCTGTAACCGCTAATTATCCCACACCTGTAGACATACACCTACACTTCAACAGAGGCTCCACTGTAAAAAAATAGAATTACCCTTTGTTCACAATTGAATTGACAAGAAAATGAAAAAAAAATCTATGAACAAACTGAAAAATCCATATCATACTTGTAGGGTGTACCTCAATGATGTGCAAATGTACAATAGTGAATATTCTGGATTGAAAATACATGAATGTCTGTGGCAATTATGCATTTTTTCAATCCAGAATTTCAATATGGATTTAAATGTTTGAGCACATGCTTGTAATATCATACCTGCAAACTCATGAGGGTTAAAAAAGGTGACAAACTAATCGTTGCCCCGCCCCAACCCCCAACAACCCCCCCCCCCCCCTGCTACCAAACAAAAGACAATATTTCAGTTAATAAATCATGCACTTTTTATTTTTGCAATTTTGAGAGAATTACTTTCATTACTCAAACTATGAACAAAACTGCACAGAAACTGAACATAAATTCATTGATTGTTCTAGGTCTTTTTTCATCCTCAGAAACCCTCACATTGGCCCCGTGGTGAACAGTTCTACTTAAATCATGAAAAGTATGTGTAATTTGTTTAAACCGGGCCGTAGGTTTAATGTAGTCCGCCATGTTTTTTGGACCCCGCATCTCCCCCCGTTGCAGCCCGGGCGCACGGCGAAATCCTCCCCGTGTGCCCCGCACCGCCTGTGCATAAGTCCGGATGAGGGGTTGGGGGCGACCGGTGGGGATAATCCTCCGGGGTGGCACTGGCTCAAGGTTGGGGTTATAGTGGTTGCGGACCCCGGCGTTGCGAAACCCCGGAGCCCTAAATGCACTGTCCGTCCCCCGGAGAAAATAATCCCCACCGCGGCGTCCCGCTTTCCACTCCCCGGGCGCGAAGCGACCTGGCCGGCGTCCCCTGCGGACCACCGTCCAGCCCTCTCTGTCCGTAAAATTCTGCATTTTATTTTATATATGTATGTGTCTGTGTGTCCCGTGTTGTGTGTGTGTTGTGTAGTGTGTGTGAGTGTGCGTATTTTAATTTTAACAAAGAAACGAGAGACAAAAAGAAAAGAAAAAGAAGCTAGCTAACACGGAAATCTCCGCCGAAGCCGGGCGGAAAACTCCCGTGAAAGTCAAATAAAAATAAAAAAGTGGACGACGTTTCGACATAAATAGGTCTTCTTCAGGTCCAAATAAATAAAAACCAGAAAAAGGAAAAGGTTTTGTGGTGGTTTTCGACCAAAATAAAGCTTGAAAAAAAAATTCGGTCAGGGGATAGATTTGACGGAACAGAAATTTCATTTTTGACGGATTAAATAAATAAATAAAAAAATAAAATAAAAAGCTTTATGCGTATTTTGCAGTGATTAATCGTAGCAGCGTAGTTTGGTGTCAAAATGCGTAAAGGTCGGCAGATATGCAATCTATCGCACTCAGTTATGACATAAAACCAACAAAAATGTTTCTGGACTTACCTCAGCACACGTTGCAGTCAGCACAGCAAAAAAAAAAAACTTCACAGCGCAGTTGTTCAGGTACTCCAAATCCGAGGCCGCGACAGTGAACGTGACAGTTTCGTTTGTTTGGAATGTGAAAGTTTCATACTCGCGCGTTAACGTTACGAGATCTCGCACGCGACTAGGTTTTAACTTTGTAACTGGCAGTCATGGAATGACCATTGAGAGTGTATGATGTATGTACTGTAGGCTATCTGAGTGGGAACGACAGGCAGAGTGAGACAGACCAACATTATAGAATATAGCTCTGTAGTCTGTCTCTGCCTGGCCTGGCCTGGCCTGGCCTGGCCTGGCCTGGCCTGCCTGCCTGGCCTGGTCTGCCTGCCCCCCCCCCCAAAAAAAACAACTCTTCGGATCTACACGATTCACGTAAGTGACCTATTTCGGGATCAAAACGGCGAATTTCGCCGAAAGGTGACTAGTTTGCAGGTATGAATATAGTGTTAATTTTAAAGTCCTCACCAAAGCCATGGAGGTCCAGCATTCTTTTTTTCCCCTTTCAATATTTTATACATGTTTATAAATTATTGTTTCTTTTTTTCATTTACCAATAGGAGCAGCTTGATGAGAATGCCAAAATACCCCAGTTAAGAAATACACTTATTGTGCTGTACCCTGAACTAAGAGACTGTGAAAATGGCAATGTTCAAAGAAATGGAACCCAAAGTATACTACATTAATGCACATGAAAATACTTCAAATAGATAGAAAAGGGTGTATGTGCTCTGATAAAAATACTTGATTTTGGTCGTTGGAATACAGTTTGACAGTGGTTCAGTAGTTAGCACTCGTGCCTCACAAACAGCAGGACCCTGATTGGATTACAGCACCAGACCTTTCTGTGTGGAGTTTACATGGTCTCTTCATGTCTGTGTGGGTTCTCTCTGGGTACTCAGGTTTCCTCCCACCATCCAAAGACATGCACTGATAGGTTAATTGGTTAATCTAAATGGCCCATAGGTGTTAGTTAAATGATAAATTGTGATAACCTCAATTACTTTTTTGTAGTAATGTGAATACAACTGTTCAGCAAAAAAAAAGAAAGCCACGTTGGCAGAATAATGCATCACTCACCTCATTGAGAATTTCTAATTGGGACAACGGGGTTTTCAGAGTTGGCAAAATATATATTTCATCTTTGGCAAAACACAAAAGTTTTAGTGCACTGCAGACTGTTGCCTGCGAATTTGAAGTACAGTATTCTCATCATTTTTTACAGTGTAACAAACAGGAGGAAAAAAAAACAACAGCGGAAAAGACAAAAAAATAAGTATCAAAGAGCAGAAGCAAAATGACCGATTCATCAGGTGCAGTGTGGGCTCCTGTGCTAAAAATCCCATTTGATGGAAAAAGGATCAAGACTTCAGGTGTGAAAAAGCACCATCAGCTGTTCCACACTTAGATCGTAGACACCTGCTTGAGTGAAACTGCCAAATGAGCGGAAGAGAAACTGAAGTATCAAGAAGTTCAAAATACACTGAACGTTCACCAGTTTCAATCAACTTTAAACTTCTTCTTAAGTTCTTATATTGAATTCTGATTAACCCAGACAATCAGTCGAAATGCATTCACATCACATGAATGTATTGCACATATGTGTTAATTAGTCTACACCATAGGCTCATACATTATTGAGTCATGGCAAACAATGTGTTTTGTAAGGTCACAGGAAAATTACTTTCCGACCTCTGGAAACAACATCTTTTCAGTTCAACTATTTCCTGAGACATGACTATTTAAGAGTAATAAGGACAACCCCTTTTCTAGAGATGCACCCTTGACTTGAAATTAACAATAAATAAATGATAATGTTTGTGTTATAATTGAGGTGGAGGAAAGTAAAAAAAAAAAAAAATTATAGCAAAGCAGCAGTATAATAATAAGTGATCATTTCTATATTATTTCGTCTCAAGAGAAAGCATAGTGTTACAAAGTTCAGGAAAGAGTATTTCTAAGTAGAGGAGTAGAGGAGAGACAGTGAAGATGGTATGTATACCATGCTTTTGAAGAATTTTCCCAAGTGGAAGGAGGTACAATAAAAAGAGAATGGGGCTGAAAATTGAGTCAAGGGGGAAGTGGATGAAAAGACATCACCAACTTTAACATCTGTCAGACACGTATGAATTAAACCACTGTAGGGCAAGGCTCTTGACACCTCCACTGTACTACTGATGAGACAAAAGAACTAAATGATCAATAGTGTCAAAAGCAGCAGTGCGGTCTTAAAAGGGCTCTTTGTTGTCAAATGATTTAGAACCAAACTGAATTTTTTTCTGAACTATCATGTGCATTTAAAAAAAGATTGCAACTGAACAAATACAATTTTCTCAAAAAATTTTGGATATAAAAGGAAGCTTTGATATATGTCTATGATTGCTTAAAGCTGAAGAGTCCAGGTTTTTTATTGGTTCCACAATTGCTTCTTTGAAATAGTCGGGAACAATAACTGCAATACGGCATCATATCATTTTTACCTGTGGGTGGAAAAGACAACACATACACCAGGGCTGTACAGTGCAACAATTTACATTACATTTGCTACTAAAAATCATTCTGTGTGAAGAAAAACATGCATCCACGAGCAGAAGTGTGAAGGAGCTGTGCTGATATTATGCCTCAATAGTGGGAAAACTTTCTTTCATTTTCCCTTTTGTGTGTTACGACTTGCACTGAGTGCCCCTCACAGGCAATATGGAGGCTTTCAGCCCCACAGACAGGCTGGTGGGTTTCAGTCCCATAATCAGCTCCCCCTTCCCCTCACCGTTCAACTGTTTTTTTTCTTTTTTTTTTTTTGGTTTTGACCTGCATTGATGGGACATTGATAATCAGTCTTCTAAAAGACTCAGATTTACAGTTGTAAGTAATTTATTTGTAAAGGTTGTGTTTTGGGATTTTTTCCCTCTGTTTGTTATTAAATCAATACTTCCCTTCAGTACCATGCATTTGAGTCCTTCCTTCCACCTATCATGAGAGCGTGTATACAGACCAAAAAGGTCTTTGAATGTTTGTATAAAGGGTAATCAATGGTAAACATTTTGGAATATATTGAGCAGCATCTTAACACAGAGGACTTTCACTCACGATTTTCAGTTTCTTTCAGTGTCTTCCCTGTAACACACAGAAATGATACACACACACACACACACACAGAAAGAGAGAGCAAGAGAGAGAGAGAGAGAAATATGTACCTGACCTCTACAAAAAATAAACAGCTGATTCAACACTGCTTTCACTGCAAAATTCAGACTAATATATAAAAAAGAAAACAGTAACAGACATCAACAAATGGACGGTACTTTCATGACTACATTTAGAATTCTTATCCACCCTGCCATGTGAGGATGTCTCCTGCAAAGTCCGGATGTTTATGTGGTTCTCCCTTTGTTCCTTATAAGAGCTGCTTTAGGGTTTTGACTGTTTTAGGGTCAGGGTGACGCATCCTGTTGGGTTGATGTTAACAACACAAACATAATAACGGCTCACAAACATAATAACCTGAACAAGTAATTAACATTTGCAGCTCTTATTGTAACAATCCCACAAATGTAATAACTTTTCCATAAACATAATAGCAGTTGCCGACCAATTTGTTACATTTGTGGGAAGTTATTACAATTTTGGAAGGTAATGAATTTTGCCATCCCACAAATGTAAAAAAAAATAAATAAAAATTGGTAGGTCACTGCTATTTTATTTGTGGGATTATTAAGTTAAAAGCTACATATTTTTATGACGTTTGTGGGTTATTCCATTTGTAGGAGTTATGTTTGTGGGGTTAACAGTTGGTTAACGTTAAGTATACAGGGCAGGAATTTAAATACCAAATATTAAAATCTGTCCAATTAACCTGCGCTCGTCTGATCCTGAGGTGTTCAATGGAATCCCAAACTCCAACTATAGAAATGATGGAAATGACTGCATATGAAAAAATGCTGATTATATTAAATGGTGGAAATGAAGCTGTTATGAGCAATAGAAGTTTTAGTGATTTTATGTGTGTAAAGAACTGAAATGTGAATTCTAACATATGATTATTTATATGTGAAAATGAACATGATGATGGACCAAACCCACTGAACACCTACTATAGGTTGGACCCTCTCAGCTTTTCTTTGGACAATTTCTGATGGGCATTGCCTGCTGAAAAAACCTAACCTTTTATTTTTTTATTTTGGTTTTTATGTTTGTTCATATTTTTAAAAAAATTAAAAATTCAATAAAAAAAATTTGAATAATTAAAAAAAAACCTTTACGGGGCAGGAAATAAGTAATGAGTGCCCTCATAAAAGTCTATTTGTGTTTGTACTCTTAAAAAAAAATAGGACAATGTGTGTGTTATATCTGGTTGGAGGATGATGAGGATCAAATGCGACACTCCAACCACATCACGTATGGTTACTGTAATCCATCATACTGAAACTGTCATCTGACTCGTACACACATACGCTCCCAAACAGATACAGGAAATAGAGACACTTAAGCAGTTGTGTAAATTGATATGTCTAACACACACTCACACACATACACACACATACACACACACACACACACACACACACTAACACAACAGATTAATGACAGTCAGTACGCTGCTGCGGTGAGTTATAAATGGACTGACAAAGGAACACCGACATGATGGATTATCAGCAGGACTTGTCAGATAAAGGTGGAATGCATAAATATCAAATGCACCACATCATAGAGGTCAGGCCAACAACCTTCAAACATTAAGTGTCTCTCTCTCCCAGCACACTGTTAATGTCGGACGCCCCGCACGAGATCGGGATGGACTGACATACTGACAGACGGCAAACAGTGATGAGGGAGTAGTGAAGTCTCCGTCAGACATCAGGGAGCAGAAATAATGAGAGGGGAAAATGAAGGCGAGCGGGAAGGACTTAGAGACGGATATGAGAATCTGCTTTAAATTTCCCAGGTGACCGAGGGAGAGGACAGCTTTTTTTTTTTTTCCAATGTGTGCACAGGCTGCTGATCTAATGACAAACTATATTTTGTCTCTTCAACAATGACAAACACTGACACCACTGACCGGATGGTGAGATCTAAAGCTATCTGAATGACTTTTGAAGGGTTTTTGAATGTGGAAATGAATAAAATAATTAAAAAAAAATTACATTAATTTCCATATATTTGCCATGTACTGCAGCATATCTGAGCATGGACCAATAAGAAAAATATATATATTTTTTTATTATTTTGGTGAATTGTTTTGAAGAGAAAACATCATAGGAAGACATATTTAGAAAAATAGAAACTTAGACTACAGTTGTGACAATATTGAAATTTGTAACTGTCATGATATTACAATTTATTCTGTAAATATTATACCACCATAGTGAGTCTCAAAATAGATTGTTAAATTATTCACACATATGTTATGAAGAACAAGACATAAACTGTAAAATCACAATGTTAAAAAAGGCATATGAATATTTACTAATCCATTGTATACATGTACATAAACCACCATATATGTGGAATTAAAAAAACATTAAAAACATGAGCTAAGCAGCACTAAAGTAATTTGTTTCATGATTCATCTGATTAAAGAATGTAAGATTTAGCACATTTAATGTATGAAGCAGATACTTTCAATTAAAAAAATTGTTGAGCGTTCATATCAGACTAAGATACAGAATCAAAGTGAACCATCATGATGCTATTTCTACATTGAATTCATAGAAGAAGAAGAAGGAATGAGATGATGTGGAGTGTCATACAATAATAAATAATGGAAACAAACAATGGCAAATAAGGTGGGAATGATAATGAAATATATTATTTCAGTCAGTAAAGTGTCATAAAAATATTTATGACAGTTTGGTGTCTAGGCTCCAGTATCATTACTATCCACTCATATTTTATGTAAAGGACTTCAGGAGTGATGGATAAGTACAGGTGGATGATGGGATAGTGGAAAGACTTTAACATGTTCTGGTGATCTGCACGATTTAAGATGACATAGCAGCAAAAGACAAACTCTATTTCAATTTGTGTTAACAGTGTAGGTGTCAAACTAATACTGTGAAGTCAATCATGTTGAAATGAAATGTAAAACCAAAGTTAGGAGGCTGGATCAAAGCAGAAATTTTTGGTGATAGTGTCATTACGTTCGGTGCAGGTAGACACGGAAAAAACTGGGGGGAAAAGGGAAATGTTATGACACCCGATTGTTTGATTGTTTTCTGGGTTGCAAAAATGGTTCATTGAACAAGTTTATTCCATCATATTGTTTTTTTTTTATTTTGTTTTTCAAATATTATCTGAACCCACTTTATCCTCACTAGGGTCACTGGCTACAATGGGTGAAGGTGGGGTACACCCTGTATGAGTCTTCAGTTCATCTCAGGGCTGAACATATATAGACAAACAATCACTCTCACATTCACACATATGGACAATTTAAATGAATTGGGGCAGAAACAATCAACCAATTAATTAACCAATTAACCTATCAGTGCATGTGTTTGGATGGTGGGAGGAAACTGGAGTACCTGGAGAAAACCCACGCAGACACGAGGAGAACATGTAAACTCCACACAGAAAGGTCTGGTGTGGGAATAGAACCAGGGTCCTTCTGTCTGTGAGGCACGAGTGCTAACCACTGTGCCCTGGGGGGGGTTATATATACTTTTATTGAGCTCCAGCAGCTACAGTTATACAGCTGAAGTTGTGCTGAAAAATAATTATCCCAAATAAGTCAAGATAAACATATTTTTTCATGAGATATATGCAGGCCAAATCAAAAGCAGGGTGCATTAGAATTCTGGCAGGCCTTACATCTAGGAAAGTACAACTTTTGAATTTTTTATGTAAAATAATTGCCTTTATTGAGAATGCAACAGTTTTTCAGATGCATTATTAAACTTTTTATGGAATCTCCTTTGCAGTGGCCAAAGTTTTCTTCTTCAATAAAGCTGTGAAAGTCCTGTCCCTCAAAGAGGACTGAGGGTCTCAGGAGGTTAAGAAAATTATGAAAGTGATCAAATATATTTAAAAATAAATTAAAACATGTGATCACTGCATGTTGAAGAGTGCAATTTGTAAAAAAAAAAAAAAAAAAAAAAGGTGGACTGTCGGTGGGCTTCCCTAATAGTCCTACCACCAGACAATGTTGGGTGAGATTAATAAATGCAACGTAATGTTTGTCATAATGTACTCCTCACATAGATACATACTCAATTGCAGACTTACACACATACAGTTGTGAACACTAGGGCTGAACACTATATCATTTTGGACCAAATATCATGATCTCAGACAACATGATTTTGGGATCATAAAAGCTGTGCTCTGAAGTGACCCCACTTATTATGTAAGCTTCTAGGCTGTTTGCAAATTCAATTCAATTTTATTCATAGAGCCCCAAATCATAACAAAGTCATCTCACATGGCTTTACAGAGTTGATTAGAGAAAACAAACAATCACATCAATATTTGCCACCTGCAGCTCACTGAGTTACTGTAATACAACTATCTGACCTTGGTCCACCTTCACTCAAGACAGGTTAATACTTAGACCAGTCATGGTGGAGTTTGGGTTAAAAGCTACCGGTGTATATCAGTCAGGAGACTTAAAGTGAGTAGAAATAGAGAGAGTTTACAGCACAGTAACTATCATGAATATGAAATAGATGTTGGCACTTCGACTCCAGGGTTAGAGATAGTGTAAAAACATCAGAGGAATTAGGATTTATGACAAAAATTGTCTCAGAGCAAAAGCAGTAGGGGTGAAAATCCTAATGTCAGTCCTCCTGAAACAGCCTATAAAACACAATAACATCATGTGACGTTTCTGATTAAGGCTACAGGAAGTAGCTGAAACTGGTCCTGCAGGTAAACAAACACTACACCTGTCTGTTAAAATAATCTAACTACAATAATCAAAAATATTTATTTTCAATTTAAAATATTTTCAAGGCCATCCATGGTCATGCCCCAACCCTCCACACTGATCTCATAACAGTTTATCAACCAATTAGGACACTGCACTCTTCTGAGCACAACTCTTTGGTTGTCCCCAAATGTAGATATAAAAAACATAGAATAGAATAGAATAGAATAGAATAGAATAGAATAGAATAGAATAGAATAGAATAGAATAGAATAGAATAGAAGTACTTTATTGATCCCACAACTGGGAACTTGCAAAGGTGATGGTTCATTTGCAGTTTTTGGCCCAAAGCTATGGAATCTGCTTCTGGCACATCTACAGTCAATCACTGAGTTACCTGTTTTTAAAACTGAGCTAAAAACCCATTTATTCAGGTGAGCATTTGGCATGTAGCCAACTGTGTTTGTCTCTTTTATGTTGTTATGTATATATTGGTTTTATAATAATTTGTTTTTATCTCATTTTGGAAAGCATCTTGTGCACCTTTTTAGTGTTATAAGGTGCTATACACATACAATATTATTTGATTTGATTTGATTTAGTTGACATTCAAGGCAGAGGACTAAACTCTTTTATGAAGCTGCTGTGGTACTGACCTGGTGAGGAGGTGAGGTGAGAATGAGGCTGGGTTGTCCTGTTCAGAGAACAGAGGCATGGATCCTCCCATCAGCCACAGCCTGATCGACATGATGATCACCACCTGGACAAAACATGGCAAATAGCAAGGAATTTACAGTTGTACTTTATAATGAATGATTAGCTTTGAACTGTGTGGTACACAATCCAACAAAAACTAGAACCGAAAGCTAAGACATTACATCATGATGGGCTTTTGACCATTTAAAAATGGGGTCTGAGATATTTTACTGGTGCATTTTTTTTTTTATTATATTGCTTAAATCCCCTTCACACCATGATTACAGCCAATTAATTAAATGCTCTAAGACAAAAATAAAAAAAATATATATAGTCCCCTGCGGACCAGACGGAAGTGAAATAACTCTATTCAATCATTTCGAGTTGGATCTCAAAATAATTGGATGGAGTTTTTTTCAGTCTTGTCCATTCCACAGTTGACTATATATACATTCTTATTCTTGTGTGACAGCATTTAGTTAATTGGTTGTAATCAGGATGTGAAGGGGATTTTAAGCAATATAGTACAAATAAAACCCACCAGGAAAACATCTCAGACTACAGGTTTAACTCAGTTGATGGCTAATTTACAAAACCATTAGTAAAGGTATTTAAAAAGTAAACAATGATACTTACGTAACCAGAGATGAGGCAGGCTCGTTTAACGAAGGGGCTGCAGATGTGGAGGAGATCCCTGAGTCTGGAGCCAGGCAGGTGACTGAGGGACAAACAAACACAATGATGGTTGGTCAGACTGCATCACTTCTTAGGTATATGGTGCCTGAAATCACAATTGGCTACTTCCCCCTGATAAATAATATATCTGATATAACAAAAGCACTTCCATCACCATGATCATATCTTAGGAGTTCCTCAGGGTTCAGAGTTTGGCCCTCTTATCTTTCACATGCTCTCATGTTATGGACGATCTAGATTCATGTCCAATTGTCAAAAGATGTTGAGTTGGCACTAAAAGATCCTGTAGTGTGAGCCCAATTCAAGTCAAAAGTACTCAATTCAAACAAAATAATTCTGTCATTGAATATCAAACAAACAAACAAACAAACAAACAAAAAATATCTATCCACCAATTAGAGCAATTGCCAAAACATGAAATTAATCACTTTATCTCCATATCCTAGTGTTATTTTCCAAAATGTACTGGTTTGCAAGCTAGCCATCATCGCCCGAGACTCCCACCCTCTGAAACACACACTGACTGAACTAAGGAGTTCCTTCAGTGACAGAATGAAACACCCCAGGTTTGTAAAAGAGAGACATCACAGGTCGTTCCTTCCTCCTGTTGTCAGAATCCACAACAGAAACTACTCCCAACAAACTGTGCAATAAACCATCCAATAACAGGGCAACAATTTATACTTATGTCAATGTGTATATTGTGTACATATTTAAACTTATTTAAAACAAAATGTATGTGTGATGTGCTATAATCTTGCTGCTGGAAACCTGGAGTTTCTCTTACGAGGATAGGAATATCTCATGATGTATGATCTATGTGCTACTAACATCCAAACTCGGGCTTTGACTTTGAATTTGCACATTCTAATATAACTCAAATATTATATAATAAGAATATTCAAACAAATATAAGGCAGCTCTTAACATTCAAACCTGTATATGTTATCATTAGGCCTATTTATTTTACTTTTGTGAATGTGGATGTAAACGTTTTCAGTTCAGGTTGTGTTTTTTTTTTGTTTTTTTACGTCTAGGGAAATATGTGAATCTCAAACGCAAAGGTCATTATCTTTGGGTTTATCTATGGCACCTGTAGACGTTAGCGTCCAGCTGGCAAGTAACCAATGGCAGAGTGGTCATTGGTCAGTCCCGTGCATTCATGAACAATAGCTGAGGTAGATGGAACTTCAGAGATTCATACTCTTAAAAAATTTATAAGTGTCATAAGTTAACCGTTTTTTTGACCGTTTTACATATTGTGTCCATTTTTGTACCTGCTCATTTTGTAAATGTCCCCTTTTGATTGTTAATGAGGCTAACAGTTTAGCTAACAGTATCGTAATAACTACAGGCAACCAGGAAAACCACAACAAGGCAATGGACAAAAATTGTTTGTGTATTGTGTAACATTAAAAGTGTCAGCCGATAATAATGTTCATTACTCTGACACTGCATGTTTCATCAGTAATGGTTGGAAACACACCAGAATATTTGACATATTTAACTTAATACTGCCACATGGTGGACTGAATATAATATTTAATTTTAACGCTAAGGTTAATGAGGCATTTTTAAAGTAATATCATTAATAAATATTCAAATATTATTCGAATATCTACATTAATTTCCAAATGAAATTCTAATATAATTTTTGGGCAAAGGTCAAAGCTCTAAACCAAACACCCTCCAATGTCTCTTCTAACTTCAAATTTGTTCTCCTTTAATGTCCACATTTATAACTGTTGTTTTCTTGTAATTTTTCCAGCAAGGTCTTCATGAGCAACATCCATGTGCTTGCATTTGTATTGATCCCACCATCCGTCCTACTGTAAAGGTCACTTCTGAACACTCTACTGCAGACCACACATTCCTGTCCATTAGCCTGAGGTAGGAGTTAAAGAAAAAAAAAAAAAAAAAAAAAGGTTGCAAGAGAATAACGCAAGCAGGGGGTGGATGAGCCAGATAGGTATAGAGAGGAAAGCATGGAGAATCCATTCAACACCCAATCACTTTGAGCTGTTTCCCTTGTGCAGAGCTTTGAAAGTAGAGTGGAGACGGTGGAGGAAAAGATCTCACAGGAATTCTACACACATTCTGTCTCGTCTATTTCATCTCTGTCTCCCTCTACTTTTCCTCTCTTCCTCCTTTTCCTCCTTTTCTATATTTGTCTTTGACAAAGTCTTTGCTCAGTCTGTTCTGCTGAGGTTTGCGCTGCCAAGAGACAGAATGACAAAGCAGAGGTCGACGCTGCCGACGTTGCATTCAGTTAAATTACCGTGAAAGAGGTAGCCCCCCCCCCAAAAAAAAAGGGAGACTGCTTTCAC